>CM077804.1:19821134-20207720 GCA_039737535.1 Lagodon rhomboides | reverse complement strand
CTTTGAAATATTTTAAACTTTTTTCTTTTCAGAAAAAAGAGGGCATTATTTCTTTTTTAAGATTTCTTCCTTCTCTTGGGCGCCTCTCCGCCTGGTGGTGAGCTAGGTTCTTGGCCAAAACAGATACTATCTTCCTTCATTTGGTTGCTGGTGTTTGAGGCTGTCCCATACCCAGATGTTAAGCGTTTCAGCCAACGTCTCACTTTTTCTCTTGATTTCAGCAGATGATCACTATCTGGCTCAGAGGTGGCTATGGTATGAAATAAAAAAGAATAAGAATGTTAAAGCAAAACAAAACAAAACTGAACAAGACAGAAGTTACTTGCACACAAGGTAATTGATTTATTCACCTGCTTCAGGATTGTAGAACTGTCTCCAGGAAGCCTGCTCCATGGCCACCTCTCTTCTGCTCCACTCTCTCTCCAGGAGTTCCCTCCATCTGTTCAGAGGTCCAGATCCTGCATCATCTTCACTGTCTACTTCAGGGCCAAAGCAGCTCTTGAACTGGTCGTCTTCATGCTCCATTTGCTCTTCTCCTCCTTCTGAACCCTGAGAGCTCTGCTTAGCTTCACTCACTGGTTAAAAACATTTTTGAATACTGAGTAACCATTGATTTTGAGGGGGTAACCCTAGTCAATATAGTATATTGTAAACAGTCAATTCAGACACAGTATGCATGCTGCAAACCTAAAGCATAATTATTATCAGAATGTCTCTGGTAAACACAAATATATACAGTATAAGGGATCCTTTATGCAACTAAAATAATAAACATGCTGGTTCATCTAAATTTTAATTATATCAAATTCTGCAAATACACTGTATTGGTGTGATGTTGTTGATCCAGGTGGGACAATAAAAACTTATTCTGTTCTACTGTAATCATGGTGTTTAAGAATACAGCATCTGTTCATGTCTCTGGATACTTACTCAGTGGTGGTAAGCTTATGCTTCTTTCACAATGGTGTTTTTCCCAGTTGTTGCGATCCCATTCGATGGTAAGTTGTTCTGCGATCTTCTTGGTTGTGTTCTCATCTTTGATTTCGGTTAAACTGTCACTTCTGTCTTCTTGATGTTTTGTATAATCTCCATCAGGGTAGGCACTGAGGTAAAAGAAGCTGTTTCCTGCCACCATCTCCTCCATCTTCTCCAGCAGCTCTCTAACCTGATCATCATCTGTGCTCCTATTGTTAAGGACGTGATATCGATTCCCACATTTCTCAATGAGCCATCGAAGAGGCTTTCCTTCACTTTCAATGTGTTGCTCAATAGTTTTGTCCCCCAAACTGTCCCTGTATGTAAACAGCACAATAACATGTCTCCACACTCTCTGTCCGAGCAGCCTCATGTTGTCCTCCGTGATTTTTCTTTGGTCATCGGTGAACGATGTGTCAAGCGGCAAGACCAGCAAAATGACATTTGGTGATGGAGAGCACAGAGAGACCCCTTTTAAAATCTCAGCCTTCAAAGGCAAAGGGGTAAACGTCGCTGGGAAGAATTTCCACCATCCAGGAGTGTCCACGATGACGACCTCCCTTCCAGCCGTCTCGCCACTTTGCTTTAAAGCTTTCTCCGTTTTGTCACCAGGCTGAAACCTGTCAGCTTTCAAAATCGTGTTTACAGATGCGCTCTTCCCGGAGAACACCCACCCGACCATCAAGATTCTCAGGTTGGGTGTTGGTTCTGGAGAAAAACCCAGCTGTTAGAAGTCTGGTACTTTACAATTACAATTTACAACTATTTGGATGTTATTTTTGTAGTTTTGGTGCTCACCTTAATTTCTCACAAAGTCATTACCATTACACCAGGTAACACCCATCAGCATATTGACACTCTGACCCATGAGTAATTGGCAGTCATTATTACATAAAAAAAAACTCCCACAACTTATTCTACTACAGAAATCACAGTTCCTTAAATGACCAAACAAATTCAACTGACCTGTCATGAGATCTCTAAGCTTTTTCCTTTGTTGTTGTGATTGCAGACGCAACTCCTCAGCTTTTTTGTCCACTTCCTTCCTCTTCGACTCAGCATTTTCTATCAGTGTGCTGTCTGTTTCATAACAACTGTTTTTAGCCACCATGTCGTCAATCTTCTCAAACAGCTCTTTGACTTTCTCGCTGGTGTCTGTGCCATCGTCACAGAGGACGTGGTATCTGTTACCACAGGCCTCCAGAAGCGACTGAAGTGGAGCCCCTTCCCTCTTGATGTAATCCTCAATGGTTTCATGGTCGATCTGACCTCTGTGGCTGAAGACCACTATCGTGTGATCCCACACCTTGTCACCAAAAAAGTGTTGCAAGTGCTTCTTTGTTGTCTTCTTGTACCCGTCCTTGAACGGTATTTCAGCATTAATCACCAGGATAAAACCGTGCAGTCCAGGTGTGACGCTGAGAATCGCTTCTGTCTTGAACAGTTCGGGTGTATTACAGAGGTGGTATCCTCGCAGCCACCCGGGGGCTTTGACCAATGTGACTCTTCGCCCGCACACTTCTCCTTCTCCCTTCTCACAACTGGCTGTGACATCTGTATCAAATGCCTGTTTTCCCAGGATGATGTTTCCAACCAGATATTTCCGGGAGCTGTTTGATCCCACAAGTAAAACGTTCAGCTCTGACGGAAAGAAAATGAGACAAAGATAGTAGCATGAAAAAATGGTTGAAGACAGAAAAACATTCATTCACAATATGAGAGTTACTTTTTTGGACTCACCTTTGACAGGTGTAGCTTTCTCCATGTTTCCTTAAGAGTGTAGTCAACATTAAAGGCATCGAATGGGTTGGATCTCCTTTGAGTTGGAGCTTTTTGATCCCACAAGTAAAACATTCAGCTCTGACGGAAAGAAAAAATAAGACATGAAAAAAATGCCACTGAAAACTGTCGAAAAATCATTCATTCACAATACGAGAGCTGGGTTCGAGTTACGTGGGAGCTAATGGGAGCTAGGCTCCTATAAGATTGTGTCTGAGCTCCCAAGAAAGAAATAAAATCATCAATACATTACCAACAACCATTACTTGAATGAAAAATAATGGCATTTTTAATACAATTAGCATTTTATACATTAATGATATGGGTTAGAAGAGACATGTTTTCCAGCACAACTACGTCACAAGTAATGGCAATATCCCAGACTCCCTTAGAAATAGTGTGATTCTAAGAGTTGTCGCAGGAGGGAAAACTCAGCAAACCTTGTGAAACGGCTGCAGCAAATTCTACATCACTGGTGTTTTCTTGTAAATTCATCACTAAATACAAAACATTAAGTTGTTTTCTTTCCTTGTAAAAATGGTCAGTTTGTTGCAGCAACACTGTAAAAGTGCAGCCTGTCTGCTTCCATGTCTGAAGTGCATCACCTCCTAGTAACTGTTTGAAAACTCTTTCAACTGATTTCACCATTTACACAACATTCATTAAAGAATATAAGATATTGACGGTAAACATGTGAAATTGTATAAATCCAGTAATCAGTAATACTAACATAGGCTACTTTAAAAAAAAAACTATTGGGCATTAAGAAAACTGTATAGACTGCGCAAAATGCTGATTACATCAGACAACTATTTGCTCACCTGGCAAACATTATACATGAAGATAATTTTTTCTTTGTGTAAAAAACATATAACAAACTAATTTAATGCCAGATGTGAATTGACAGGAGTAAGCTGTCCATTAATGATCAGATCAGATGGTAAAACCAAACGTAAATAGTGTCTCAGAATGCACCTGCTGGTTATATTATATAGCCTATTAATGTATCGTCCGCTCTAAGGTAAGTTAGGGTCACGGTTAGTTACTTCACAGACCCCACAAAGATCAGATTGTATTTCGAACCCTGTATGAGAGTGACTTTATGAACTCACCTTTGACGGATGTAGCTTTCTCCATGTTTTCTGAAGAGTGTAATTAACACAAACGACTTTGAATCCTTTCCTTTACGTCTTCTTGGTGACTGTGTGATCAACTAAATGTACTCACAGCTCACACTTGTTTCTCATCATGGAAATTCCCTCCTTTATCAGGTATGAACAAGACAAGCAGCATACTTTCATGGGGTGTTTTCATGGCATGTTTTCAGTAGTTGTTTTGTAGAACCTGTTTGTCCGCTTTCTGCAACTGTACAGTCAACAACATGTCAGAAGTATCAGTGTACTGCAGTGAATCTCTCACTTTCATATGCAACATTTTCTTTTGTCTATTTTTTCTATCCGAACAGAATAAGTGAAAAATAATCAACAATGTACAGCATTCTGAATGGAGATATACAGTAGGGATGGGCGATATGGGCTAAAAAATTTATCCCGATAATTTCTGGTATTTATCACGGTAACGATAAAAATGGCGTTAATAAACACCAATTCAGCCTAATCATTTTGACTATAAATCTATCACCAAAATAATAATAAAGGCTACTAAACTACACCAATTAAGTTCAAGTAGTACACCTGTACTGCAAAAATGTTTGTTGTTTTTTATTCGTTCATTTGTTAGGGCTGTCATTTTTTGTTCGAAAGTGGCGGGGAAAGTTCTTATTCGAATGTAATGACCTGTTCGAAATCAAAATGTACAGTCTATTAGACCGTTTGAAGTAGTTTGCCTTGTGATCCAGCAGAGGGCGCTCTAAAACTTCACTATCAGCTTGACCTACTGCACGCGCTATTGACCCTTGACCTATCAATTCAGCTAGCGTTAGCTTATGTTGTTTGCTACGAAAATGCGACACAAGCGAGCAAAGCCGTCCTGAGCGGCGAACGATAACACATCTGACCTCACCTGCTAGCTTGCCACCCACGTGAGGCAGCGGGGACTGAGGCAACACAGACGAGCGGAGCTGCCGAGCAACGTCATGTGTACAACCTCGTCTGTGTGCTGCATGAATGTGATGTCAGACGGACTGTGAAGTTAATAAAATAATGAAAATAATGTCGTGCGGTGTCCAGATAATGGAGGTGGAGCCTTGTTGAGGAACGCGCTCCTCGCTGCCCGGCGTATCTGCTCCGCCTTCCGCCATTGGTGTCAATATTCCATACGTGTTGGGCTGCGAGTGTGTCGCGCGCTACATACGAGAATTTATCGTTTTTTATCGTGGAATGACATATTCTCACCGTGGGGAATGTTTTTGATGATATATCGTAAACGATAACATATCGCACATTCCTAATATACAGGTCACAAAATAAGGTATAATATACATAAATAAGCAGAGAAACAAAACGACTGTTACAGTAATGTGCAAATGTGTGGAAGTAAAAGCTTACTAAAATTTCAAACAGAGGAAACAGCAGATATGACCCACTTGTCACAGTTAGAGGCTCACTGGCGTCTTGGACAACTGCAAATATACATTGATGAGTGTTACACCAATAATGTAGGAAAAACAAATTAATAAAAAAACTGTCACCCATCTGTGGAACAAGCTGAATAAAATATTTACAGAAATGATTTGAATGAGAGGAAAACATTAAGGAAACATGGCTGCCCACAGCACAGTAGGTTGCATGTAAGTGTTGTCAATTAAGACAGATAGAACAATGCAAGACACAGTCATGAGTCTTCACAGATGAATAGTTGAGATCAGACTGAAGGCCAAGTTCGAAGATAGGCTAGGTATGAGCAAGACGGACAAAGTTGGGGCGTGGCCCACTCGCACGTAAAGCCCCTGACCCACATGACTTATCAATAACGCATGAAACATGTTTGATATTTCACTATTGGCTGACAAACCTTGTTGGAAGCTGAAAAAATTCAATCAACAAAGCAACCGTTTTGGACTCAACAAAATATTTAAAGTATCTGTATTTCTTTGTTTCTGTTGTCATACTGTTGTTTCTAGTACTGTACTGTACTGTCATACATTTCTGTTGCAACAATGGCTTATGTCAATAATGAAGCATATTTGAGCTTGCCAGAGACAGAGACAGATAGATCACGTGACTACAGATAAATCTTTCTACATCAGATGCCGTGTCCTAGAAACTCTGACATTTGTGCTGGTTGTTTTGGAGCGACTCCAGGTCCCAGAGCGGCTTGCTAGTGTCAGGATCTACCTGCAGCCTCTGCCAGCTCCCATTATGTAACCACATTAATAGGAACACACGCACAGATGCTCGATAATGTGTTAAAAGTAGAGAGCTTGAGCTGTTTCATTATATTTCAGAGGTAATATGACAATTAACTATGTGGTTCTAACAATGGCACTCTGTTGAGCTTCATTTGAGTTTTCTCTTCACCCAGTCGACAGTGTGTGAGTAGAGTAGCTGCTACATCTAATACCAGTATGCCAGCATGACCCTAATAATTCCATTTGATCTGTCCTAATAATTATTCATGTTAATCCAGCTCCCCGGAGCCAAACAGTGCTGTGATTACTTTGGACATTGGTCAACAACTCTGGTTGCTTTGTGAAAATCCTCTCTAATGCTGCTCGGGAAATGAGCACAATTACACATTTGCATGCTTTAATCAGATTGCTCTTCTTGTCATTTAAATGAACAGCAGGTTAAGTGTTGACAAATGCAGCAAGTTTTATGTAATTAGGACAAGATCAGGAAGAATTATTATGAATTAATATTTGAGAGTTTGATGTTGGATATTTGATTGTGTCCACTCTCTGCACACTATGTGGGTCACTGGTGCAGTAGAACAATCACACTGCCATAATTAAAAATCAGTTAAGCTATCTTAAAATCTTTATATCTATGACAACAAGAACAATGGGGTGTAACTGATTGAAGGTAATCACCCAAAGCAAAGGTCAAATAAAGTCACGATCTAACAATGTGCAGTTGATTGAGTGGTTTATCACAGTATTACTTAAAATGGGTACAGATGTATTACGTTATATCTTAATGGAATAATCCATCACTGACATCTTAAAAGGTTTTTTATTGCCCTTCATGGAAGAGGCCAAAAGGTCCAGAACTGAAAACAAATTGCATTCAATGTGGTACAACGAAGGAAACTCCTTTGTACTTTCTGGAACCTTTTAGGGAAGTTGCCATTGTTTTCCTCCTGAAACAGGTTATTGTGAGGTATTTTTTTGGAAACAATCCTCTGATCTCTGACCTCTTCTTGCACTGGTATCCAACCAGGGGCAGGAAGTTGACATGGTTTATTCTTACAAATACCTCTGAGTGCACCTGGAAGACTTATTATTTTGTTATTTTCATTGTTTAAATGTTACCAGAATGCAGGAAACAACACAGTCCTTGAATCTCAATTTTTTCGGGGGTTTCGAAATCCTTCCTATTTTTTAGGTCTCGAGGTTGGCAAGTATGGTAAAAGCACCTTAGTATTCCCACTGGATGCTCCACGCGTTACTGAGCCAGAAACTCTGAGTGGAACAACAAGATCACTGAGCACCTGAAGGAGCCAGATTATGTCGGCATTTATAGACGTTTACGATTAGCAACTCTGATAAAGGAAGAGACTTGGCTGTTGTTGATGTTGCTTGTGAACGAGAGGCTGCATAACAACTCACATCTTTTGGTTTAACTTATTTGCGTCAATCGAGAACTGAGCCCTGGAAGAAAAGCAAGCTCACGCAATTTATTATGCAGGCGGTTCACATGTTTGTGCCTTTTTTATCGACATCGTCTGAATACACGCAGCCTTGTGGGTCTGTTTGTTTGTTTTTTGTCAGCTTTCTTTATCCCACTTTCTTATGACACCTGCAGAGCCTTCCAGCTGTCCCACAGGTGTATTTATATAAACTCAGGTAGAGGAGGGGTGATGGCTCGCAGAGTGGGAAAGAAAGCGTGGAAGTGAGCAGCTGGTCCAAACACGAACTGACGTGACACATATAGTGTCTGCTGTACTGGATACAATCAAGTGTTTTCGCCTGTATGCCTGTGTCTACTTACATTTGTGCACCAAAACTGACACTGCATGTGTGAATTTCTGCCGCTGCCTTGCTTGTGTTTGTATTTTACAGCTCATACTGTATCGTCAGTATGTGTGACTGCATCTATTCTGTTCTTGGAGCCCATATCAGATATTCTCAGCTCTTAAAACACCTATCTGTACACATTTAAATGTGATTATAGCATGTTTAGAATTATTCTAATGGTGTAAGTGTTTGGGAAAAATCTGACAACCTGCTGAAAATGGGCAACACTATCAAATGCTTTCAGCCCTTTCTGCCTTTTCTTATATGTAGGATATTTCGGTCTTTTCTTATGCTACCTTTAAGGGGCGCCCAAATCTAAAAAATTCACAATTCTACTTGTAGATTTAAGCAACAGCTGACGTGCTGACTTCATGGATTGATGGATGGATCCTACTAACACATCAAAAATACCATGGTTTATGACCAAATACCAGCAAAACTAGTGATATCAGCCTCACCTTAGCTATTATGCGTTTTTTTGATAGAAGATATTATGAGTGTATAGCCCCCTTACTCAACTGTGTTTTATGATTTTCATGAATGCCCCCTTTATGTATCAAACTGCATGGGAGCGGATTGGTGAGAGCTACTAAAATGTATAATATGAGATGTTTTACAATAATTAACACACATTGAAAATGACTCTGGCTAAACTGCAGAGAGGCCTGGTAAGGTTATTAATTGCTAACTATACTGTTATTGCGCAGTTTACTTTAACATAACTAACAGCTATAGCTCTTATTCAATATAAACATCATCAGCATGAAAAACACCTTCAAACAAGCATTTAGCAATAATTAACAGTTTAATGTCTAAACCTCATGGCTCATATTTGTTGTCTTTGTTTTGAATCAACTCATAACCGAGAAATACACACACATTAGAAACCTTTAACAATTTAAATACCCCAGGGTTACTGTAGTGTGTCAGTTGGTACCAGTGATGGCGGCCATGCTGGAGCTCATATCCACGTTGAAGGTCAGGTCAGGTCAGGATACACGACACGACAAAAGCGAGGAAAACCTCTTCCCAGAGGCAGCGACTTGACCAGAGACCCGTCCCAATGCTTGGTCCTGCACCGATTCCTCCGTCCTGCAGCAGCAAGTGGCAACTGCAATATCCGATCTCTTCCGCTGTATCTCCCCATAAAGTTAGCAACTCGCGATGCTAACCGCTAGCAACGGTCCCCTAACGTTAGTGATCTTCATCTTGCGCCATTAACAAGCCCTCACTTCTAAAACACGCTCGGTTACGCTCTTAACAAAAATAAACAAACACTCGCATAAACTCCCGGTTCATAACGGTAATTAATACTTTTCCATAAAGTTATCTGAAAGTTTGCTCGGACTTAACGTCTTTCCGCTTTTCTCCGCAGCACTTTCTCTCCTCATTTCCCTCGCTTTCCCTCTAGTCCCGCCCCTCGAACAATCCGACAGGTTAATCCCCAATAACAGAGAAAATGATTGACACCTGCCCAAACAAATGAGAACCCAAATAAGAGAAACCTGAGGCGTTCAAAGGCCTTTCAAAACATAGGACATTTTAATATCCTTCGCCACATTAACCATACAACTATAAACAGCAGCATTTATAGGCCCACTTCAGAACACTTTACCAACTGAAATAAATGTAATAAATCCATGTAAACAAATTATATTATTAACAAAGTCTGACTTAGTGGGACAAATTAATAGAGCAGGGCCATCTTTAATGGTGATAGTAACACAAAAACTGTTAAAATAGTGGACAAATTCAAGCAGATGCAGAAGTCCTTTTAACCTGCCTTCTTTCTAATGGCCACTGGTTGTAAAAAGTGTAAGCTTATGAGAAAATTACCCTGTTTCTCACTTGATTTATTAGCTCAGTAAACAGTTTTTCTGTCACAGTTCTGCATCACTGGTCACCTGCTCATTTCTGCGTGCCCTGTCACCAGCCATTCTCACCTAATCAGCCAGCTACACTCACCTGTTCTCACAGCTGCTCCTCATCACCAGTTATCCCAGTAAATACACCCCAGCCTCACAGACACTGTTTGCCAGGTTGTTCTTCGCCACTTATGCAAGACTCCCCAGCACTCTTCTTTGGACTGTTTTCCTGTTGCTGACCCTGCCTGACTCTGACCTCCCCGCCTCGTCTGACTCCTGGTAAATGCACCAGCCTTCTGTCCCTATCTCCCTCGTGGGGGGATCTTCTGCTGCATTCTTGGTTCCTGTTTTGCCTATGGCTGGCTGGCGTGACCTTTCCACCACACTAGTGTGAGTGTTTCAGTCAGTTTACATGTGGTTTCCTGCTGTTCAGAGACTCTCATTGTGTCGCTGCATATTGCGTGTGTGTGTGTGTGTGTGTGTGTGTGTGTGTGTGAAAAAATATCATTATATCATTATCAATGAGTTTTTACATTAATGTCCCATTTAGAGTAAAATATAAGATAAAGCAGGTTATGCTTTAAGGTGTGGCTACCTTGTAATTGACAGTTGGCTACCACAGTTCTGTCCACTCTTTTGTCCAAATATGGTCGGTTCTGGCTCCAAAAAACCAATATGGTGACCGCCACGATGATATCACGGATGTTCATTACCCTGAATATTTTTTTTTTATTTCTCATTTCTCCATATGTCCTATGAAATGCTTAACTACAATGGTGAATGTGATAAACATGATACAGCAGCATGTTACAGTCATACAGTGGCACTGAGGGCCGAAACACAGCAAGAAATGACACAGAACTGTCACCAGGGACTTTTGGGGGCTCTGTCCAATCACAGCTAAGAAGAGCCGCACCACCTTGTCAATAATCTGAAATGTCATTCTGTTTTTGAAATGTTATCGTTGGTTCGTCAGGGCCACCGTAGAATTGTCTTTGTAGACATGTTGGCATGCTGATTTATAGTGTATTTATTTATTTCCTCTAACGTGGCTGTACGCTCTTCAGCTTGTTAGTGAACAATTAATAATTAATAATACTCTGTTGGTTAATTTGCTAGCAACCAAAACCAGCTTTTTTTTTTTTTTTCAGGGTAACCAACAAAATAAAAATACTCTGGAGTGTTTCCCAGTAAACTAATTTTGGAAATGAATGTGCTTTATCGGACAGTGTTTTCCTTTACTGGACTACCCTGTATTTTTTTCGATGCACCGCTGTTTTTCTAGCTCTCTGGCTGATCGGCCCTCATCCATTATTTACAGTGCATTATGAGTGTACTGATCCCAGATGTGGTTCCTGGGAAGAATTTGTGATACCAGTATCTCAGTCTGACCTGCTGTCTTACATCCTGACAGATTTTTCTAAATGTCAGTTAGGTATCTTGTCTGACACTTCCATCAGCTAAGAAACTTTCAACAGCGTGTATCAGCTTCCGTCTTCCGACAGAAGCTCATGCTCTCTCAGACTGACCGCTTCATGACCTCGCTATTGTAAAAAAAAAAAAAAGAAAACATGTTGTGCTCTGCTATGGAGGACAAACTGTCACTTAAGGGAAAACTTTAACGAAAAGACGAGCCGTATTTTTCTTATTTCCTGCAAAATAAATAAAGAAACCAGATATGAGTCATGTCTTGGAGCTACATACCCCATGTGTTGCCTGTATGGATGAACACACTGGAAACGATACTGCAGCTGAGCAACTGGTTTACCTCACCAGATTTGAGAGATGCTTACTTTCACCTTGCCACATCAGTTTGCTGGAGATTGATTCAGTGATGCCTTTGCCCAACGCTCCTCCTGAGTGGCAAGTATGTGTCGGTGAGGACTGACAGATGGATGGAGGAATTTTAAATCAACAGGGGATTCTGGTCTGCCTTGCTGTTAAAAGATGTAGAAAGCTTTTGAATACAGGCCTCGGAGGCGCTTCACTTTCCCTAAGCACTCCATACCCAGCAGTGAAACAACAACCTGTCTAAAACCAGATTATCACCAGGCATACATTTCATGTATGAAGGTGCAGAACAGGAGTTTTGTCCAGGAGACCAGAATTTGTCTCAAAAGTCAACCTTGTCAAGTACATACAGAACATACTTAAGTGGTAACAGTGATCTTTTCCTAAACCTTAGCAATTAGTTTTCTTGCCTAAACCTCAACAAACTGACACCTTCAGCTGAAATGTTTCTCAACAAGCTTTGTGTTGAAAGTCTAATTGCACATTTATTATTGCTAATGCTTCTATCCGTCCAAAACAGCTTTCATTATACTACATAATGCCATAACTCATTAATACGAATAGTACTAAGACGCCTGCCGACCTCTGGCCCAATGATTGACGCTTCATTTGACCAGACAGGAGCTTCTATGCCCAACCTGGAGCCTACAACAGCCAACCAGCGATCACAAAGACAGGAGACCCAATCTTTGTTCCCTCCCCTCTCTCCTGAGCCACTCACACACTGGCCACTGGATGATTGACACATCATTCAGGGCAATATGTTGTTTAAATTAGTTTTCAAAGGCCTAAATTATAAAATTATTCCACTTATATATAGTTATATGTATTTTGCTCTTTGTACAGGCTTTTTTCCGCCTAAGCTTTTGATTTTTGTCAATGTTATATACAACCTAGTGTAAACAGGAAATAAATAACTATGATTTTATGCTGCTGATACTCTCAAGCAGTGGCACCTGGATAAATATTAATAAGCAGTTGTAAAGGTTTATTAACATTAGTTGCAACTTGTTTTTAAAAAAAGGTTAATGAAGCATTTCATTGCTCGTTAACAGTATCTGTTACTATTTACTCCTGTGCTTTTACTGGCATTTCCTTTCATTTCTTTAATCATTTCTACAAATAAAGTTCATCCAAACATCAGTGCCCTCTACGGGAGTGAGAAGCCCACAGAACCTGAATCTGTCTGTGCTCATAGAACCATAGTTACAATCAGTAACCTTTAGTGATCTTATCCTTACCACAATCAGCTGAGTCACTGTTACAGGCTGTTGTTTATGCTTTAGATTATTGTTATTACCATATTAGTTGAAATATTTGTACTGTATGTTTATGTGCGACTTACTGTGTTACAATTTACTTTCTCTGAATGTTTCTTTTACGGACTCGTTTGGTCGTTTATGTAGACACATCGTTTATTGACACGTACAACAACAGACACATTTGCGATGACCCACTCGGACGAACCTGCCTGACCCGAAATTGGGTCGCTGGATTTACAGCTCATGATGGAAAAAAAATCACCTTATTTAACCTGAACAGGAATAAATAGGATGGAGGAAGGAAGGACGAGGGGGATCATGCCACACAGAGTGGTATTGTTTTGGCCTTTGTGTTAGTCGCGTTGTTTGTATAATGCTACCGTTGTTAAGTCCAGACCCAGATTCTGATCCTCTTAATATCAGCCTGTACTCCCGATCATGGGACCAGTTACTTTGTGTGTGTGTTTGAAAGCAACGCAGCCCTCTGGCAGCTGCAAGACGCACACGCACGCACGCACACGGACACATGCTGCACACATAAAATCAAAACACGCAACACCCGTGCAGGAAGGATGTGTTTGTTTGTTAGAGAGTCCAGTCAGACGGGAAGAGGATAGAAGTTAAACGCTTCAACAGGTTGCAACCCAACTCGCATGAGCTGTGTGTTGTTTGTGTTGAGGGATGATTTAGTACGCTGCAGTGAGCGAGGTGAACATGTTGAAAGCGCGGTGACCTCTAGTGCGCAGGGGGTCAAGCCTGGAAAAGGTGGTAGATACTTTGATTTGAGCCGCTGTCGTCCAGAATTTCCTCACCCTGTTTCAACAGTTTTCTAGAGGTGCTCGTTTGAGATTAAGGGAGTTTAAGATGCCGCTTTGGAGCAATAAACAGCATTAGAGAGCATTGGAGACATATTGTTGTTGGAATGGAAGACTACTGAGCCGGGCGTTATATAAACGGCAAAATGGGTTACGAGGGAAGAGGTTAGTGTGCCTCAGTGTATGAAATCCTAATACAAGCCCACAGGCAAACAGAGTGATGAAGCAAGTAGGACAAAGGAAGGTTAGAGGAGCTACGAGAGGCATCATAAGACCTTTCGCTTCCTTCTGGGACGACCAAGAAAACTGGAAGACGGTCATGCTCAAATTCCTCGACATCCTTCTTCTGCCGTTCACAATTGGCCATTATTCCCAATCCATCATTCAGCCTCCCCGCCGCCCTCCGTCCACATGGTAGACTGCTCTCGGCTAAATGTCATCTTGGATGTGTGGAGATGGAAGGCATGTTTTATTGTTCACCCGCGAGCCGTTAGAGTCTCAAAAAAAACATGGCCACAGGTCTCTCCTTCTCCGTCTTTGTGGAGTAATCTATCGTTGCACTCTTCCCAGAAATCCTGAGACAGAGAAATTATCCACAGGTGTGAGCAGATTAGTTAATGTTCCGTCCCCGAGAAATAAACAATAACGTGAAGCTGTAGACGCGCAAATGTGATCGTCTTATCGCTCAGCTGTGCAGAGATTTTTTTAAAATTTGAATGCAAGTTGTGAAATGTGTTTATGCTTCTGGATTTAAAGCTGCGTTAATATCTCTTTAATATAATAAATGTACACAGCTACTTGTATAGAAAAAGGAGACACAGTCAACTTTGTGGCAGAACAGACACGATGTCATTCTGCCAAGTAGGACATTTCCTTAACCAATCACAGCCCTCTGACATCATCAGTGTGCTGCCCCTCAGTTCCTCTGAGTCCTCTGTGCTTCATCAGAGGAGAGCTAAGATTTCCAAATTCATCTTAAACTGAACAAACCCTTATTATCCCATCAATATTCTGATGACTAATTCTTAAGTTAGTTAGTTAGTTATTTGACACCTTTAACACCTTTCTGGCACACCGTCAGAGGTGCTATGGAGAAATCAAAATGTATGTTGAGGTATGTTGTCAGCTCTCAAGATCTCAGATTTTAAAGACCTAAAACAGTGTTTGCGTGTGGATGAGAGGCCAACGTGTACAGGAAAGTGTTTTTACATTTTTGCAAATGATCTGTCTTAGTGTGGAAAAGGCCACAGACGTGTAGAGCAATACAAATCAAATAGATGATTCTTACTTTCTGTGTGGGATGTGTGTCTTGGTACCCGGCAACCCAACACAGAGGCTGAGGTGAGCACACACAAAGGCTCAAGCCATCCAATTTATTCAGTCTGCTGCAGAAAACATGTGAAACAAGAAGAAGAAATGCACTTCCAAATTGCTTGTTTGCGAGTCTGGCCGTGAGTAAACACCGCTGCATGTCAACAGTGCTGGCTGCATTACTCTGAAGTGTCGTGGTGAACAGGGAGCTGAGGCAAAAGCTTTCAATCTATGTTCCAGCCCTCACCCACTGTATGGTCTTGAGTTCTGGGTAGTGACAGAAAAGATCAGATTGTAGATACAACTGCCGAAATGAGTTTCTCTGTAGGGTGGCAGGGCTCAGCCTCACATTAGATGAGAGTGAGGAGCTCGGATATCCAGAGGGAGCTCGGAGTACTCCAAAGGAGACATCTGAGGTGGTTCGGGCATCTGATTATGAGGCCTCCTGGGCGCCTTCCTTTGGAGGTTTGGCACTGGCCAACTGGAAGGAGACCCCGGGGTAGACCTAGAACTCGCTGGAGGGGATAACATATCTCATCTGCCCTGGGAACGCCTCAGGATTCCTCAAAATGAGCTGGAAGATGTCGCTGGGGAGAGACGCCAGAAATACTCTGCTAAGCCTGCTGCCACTCTCAAACAACCTGGGATAAGAGGAAGAAAATGGATGCACGAAATGATGGATGTTTCTGTTAATACCTCTGTCCGCTTTTCTTACTTTCTCTATCCAGTCTTTAGGATTAAAACATTACATACACGCACTGAATTTCCGGCCAAAACAACCCAAAACCACAAATAGGTCTTAATCCCTCCACTATCTACTCATTTCTCTGAGCCAAGGCGACCCCGGCCTCTCCCCACAGATGCACTCAAAAGCCAAATGAAACACGCTCCAGTTGTCTGAGTCACGTCTCTCAGACACAATAAATATAGATTTTATTTGTTATTACGTAGATGCAGGAGATGGGAGCAAGACCCCTGAGAGATGACACGAAACGTTGGTTCTTCGCTGATGCTTCTGTGCGTGACAGTGTCATTAAATGTGCATCATGTAGTCTCGGGGGAATACGTTTCAATCAAGAGCAAAATCTTCATTGACTTTTTTTTTTTTTTTTTTAACGCCTAAACAAACTCATGACTTTCATGACTGAATAAACAAACTGACCTTAAAGGACAACACAGTCTCATGCTGTTTGTTTATATGTGGCGGACCCTGCCACCTCTCTAGCTTCAAAACAGTGTTCTGGGACCTTATTTTCCTCTGAGAACAGCTTGTTTATTCACTTATGGAAAAAATAGACGACGAGGTTTTTAGTAATACCTCGTTAATATTGTAAATACTGAAATTCGGAGTTTGAATGTCTTCTCCAAAACTACCTAGAGCCACTTTAATGTCTGCAGAGGCAGAGAGGATGTGAGAGCTGACAATGTGAAGGAAAGGAAGGACAGGACACACAAAAGGGGCACTGAGATGACAGGAAACCTGCTCTACTGATTCCCTCGAGTTAAGTAAACAAACAGGAAAAACTGCCACTTCCATTTGTGCACGGATGCACGGTCCCATTGACACACTCGGAGGCAGTCCTGGGAGCAGGGATTGGACAGAGGGAGGGATGGAGAGAGAGAGGAGAGAGAGAGAGAGAGAGAGAGAGAACCTCTTCTCCACCCTCCACAGCTGCTGTACGACCAGCAGCCCTGTCAGAGTGACACATGAGAGCAGGGCGGCGATGATGAGGGGCCACTTGGACTCGTAGACCACCTCAGAGAGACTCCACACCTCTCCAGTCCACTTCTCTCACACAGCTCGTCATTAACGCACAGTGGACCGGGAATGGATTCCAGGCTGCTGATTGGATCGGGGGTCCCCACGCCGGACCCGACCGCCCGCGCACCCTGGAACATCAGCTCCATCAGTCCGCACCGGCTCATGGAGCTGTCTCCGGCCGCTACAGCTGTGAGTACCCGGCTCCCGCGCTCCGTGCCACTCTGATGTGTGTGTTTGTTGCTGGTGGCTGCTCGGAGGAATACCCCCTCGGTGTGAGTGCAGAGTGCGCTGCAGCGATGCGTAACAGCGGCATGATGAGCTCCAGAGCAGCAGCGCACATCTGGCCAAATAAACTGTTTCGTGCCTCCGGTTGTTGTTTCCATTCATGAGATTTGAGGAACACAGTATTAGGGGAGGTGTTGGTGAGCGAGGTGTTGACTCTGAATGAATGAATGAATGAATGAATCTCGGCATCCTCTCCTGCGCGTCTGTGCTCCGCTCATTCAGCGCGGAGCTGAATGAAGGAGCGCGGATCCATCTGTCTCTGTAGAAAACGGTTGTAGTGTCACCGGTGTTTGCACTTTTTGTGAATGAGTGCTGCCAAAAATGCCATTCATATATTTTCTTTCTTTCTTTTGTTAGAGTATTGCTCATAATTAATTTAATTTGTGGTGAGTTTGTGGATCTTCTTTCTCCTGTCAGTGTCCCTGTAACGTTTCAGATGACTTGTGTGTGCTTATTGGAGACTTTTGTGATGTAATGTTACACAAAATTTGCATTTACAGACCCATTCGGTCACAATTTGTGCCCTGACATCACAACAATAGACCCCAATCAAATTTTCCCTCATGCAATCTGCAGGTTATGTTCAGCTCAGGGAATTCTGTTTGCAGCATGAAAACACACCACAGAGCTGTTACGTTACTTTCTTTAAATGTAAAGGTGTGTGATCCTGACAGCTCAGACATCAATGCCACGTTCCCGCTCCTCAAAGATGTGTGGCGGCCAGCAGGAAGGCGTGATCGTTACCCTCTCATCTCTCTCTGTCTCCCTCTATGTCTGAGAGTGGGCTTAGTTTACGCGTTGCCTTCAGGGAAATGCTTTCCTCCAGATGCTTGGACCGATACAGCAGCGGCGTATCCACCTCTGTAGCGTAACGTAGAAACAAAGAGCAGTGAATCACTCTGCCCCAGGAGCCCAGACCTTGGCTGGGGCATACTGAGAAACACATGGGTGCACCACCGCGACGGCGAACGTAGCTCAACAAGTTTGAATGCTTGAGTTTGGCCTCTGACTTTGAAGTTCAGACCTGCAGGCTTCAGTCTCTGTAGCTTTTGTGGAGCGGCCTTCATGGTGGGAGTGCAGGGAAAGCTGATACTGAAGCAGAGCCTCGGGGGCAGCTTGGACTGAGACAGATGGGATCTTCTACTCGGCTATAAGTGTGGTTTTCATTTAGAAAACGTTCTCTGTTTCTCTCCAGAGACCTCTTTTCCTTTTACCACTGTTTGTTGCTTTTTCTCTCTTAATTTCCCATCAAATCTACATTCTATGGATCATTTTAAAAAGTCTGGGTCCAATTTAGGCATGCTGATGTGTGAGGGTGTATGTGTGATCGTGTGCTCTGCAGTTGAATAGAGTGTGTCAGCTGGTAAACAAATGGTTAGCCTCTTAGGTCACAGATAACCATTTATCTGCGAACTTATTGATAAGCTGATCAATGACCTGCTTGTGATGTTGCAGTGGGCGGATAAACAGCGGTGCAGTTAGTGAAGCGCTCATTAGTGCGGTCACATGTCTGGTCATGTTTTTACACCAGCATTCACAATTACACTTAAAGGTGGTGTCAGCGATTGCGGAGAAGTGTGTTGGAATGTTAATTCAAAAGCCAGACAAACAAACGCACCCCCTCTCCTCAGAGCTCCTTCATGGCACCGATGCTTGACGAGCCCTGCAGAGATGGTCTCAACCCTGCAGCCTTATCTGGAGTCAAAGAGGTCGTTACCAGATTATTCAAGTGGTCATGTAAACAGCTTAATGCTTTCTCGGAAAAAAGCCCTTATCTTATTATTAGAAATCCAATAAACATACTGTTTTTTGCCCAATATTCTGTTTTATTCGGCGCATGTATACGTTAATCAATCCGGTTTCTTTCGTTCTTTTATATCTGCACATGTGTAAAAACGAAAAACCGGATGTTAAAATGCTCATATGCATTATGCGAAGAAGGAGAGCATTATTTTGCATGTTTTGCAAACCTAACAACTCCCGCATACCGACAGAGACGGCACAATAAGTGACATCATACTGACAAGTTTTGAAAAAAGAAAAAATCGTTTTACGTCATACTTTTCTTCCATTATCGCATTACTGAAGCGTATGTAAACACGTCAAATCAGATTATCATAACCTGATTATTCCCAGTTATCGGATTATTGCGGTCACGTAAACGGGCTCAATATAATATAAATAGTCATCAAATGGACGGCACACGAATAAAAACTAGCGATAATGAGTTGGTTAGATTGGTTTACAAACCTACGAGGAAGCTGACAGAAGACAATGCAGTAGGTTTGTAGCTAAGCTAAGCTAACATGAATGGTCATGTTACCTAACATGACATCAAGGAGCCAGAAAATCCATATCAGAAAGAGATTAGGGTTAGTCAGGTGGTTTATTTGTAGGATTTACATGTGGGTGGCCGAGGTTTTAGTCCTGTGTGAGTCGAAGAGCCTGTTGCAACTATTTTTAGGAAGTGCAAACATATTTTAAGTGAGTCTGTGACCCCTTTTCGACCAAAGCAAACCAGGTGCTGGGTCTGGGCTGGTGCTAGTGCTGGTTCAAGCTGTGAGCATTTTCAGAACCGGTTTGGTTTTCCACGGGCACGAGAGCCACCATAGAGTCACTTCATTCGGTCACTGTTTAAGTCTCCAATTCCCCAGGACTGTTGGGAATAAATCTGTATTTGTGTGTATTGCTCTTGGCTTTTGCTTGCCTACATTGACATCCAAACACGACTGGTCCTTGGACCACTGTCGCTTGATTAGTGAAACTTGTTCAAGTTTTAGTTGCTACTTGGTCACGATAACCCTGCCCCCCAACTCCTGTTGGTTCTAGACCAGCAAATTGTTGGTGCCACTCCGGAAACAGTTTTCCTGCCAGTTCTTTGGCCGTGAAAATGCAGAGAACTGGTTCTGGAGTAGGCACTGTCTCCGAAAAGGAGTATATGATATTTTTCCCTAAACCTGACCAAGTAGCTTTGGTGACCTTATTTTGAAAACGTAAGAAAGAACTAGATACCAAATGCAAAGATGGCGACCGCTCAGTCCAATGAGAATGGCTCGCCTGGCGCATGTTCCAAAAAAGGTTTTCTAGCCTCTGGGTTTACTTCGTGGGTATGCAGCCCAACTGATTGTGTACAGAAGCATTTATTTTGCCAGCTCTGCCCACAAGTTGGTGTTCAGTTTATAGACTTTATATTGTTACAACATATATTCAAAAATTAATTGGAGAAAGAGTCTTAATTGAGCTTGTTTGCGGTTCAAGGTGTGCATAAAAAAAAAAAACCAGGTCAGTCAGGTCTACCTTGTGACCTACAACAAATTAAAAAGGGCACCACACCCGAGTACAAGTTTGCAAAAGAAAGTGAACATTTACATCAACAAATAATACCAACATTAACTAAAACTGAGGAAGTCTGGAGGCCAAAATGAACAAAAAGATGGAGGAAGCCATACGATCCTGAACTTCCCTCCATAAACTAAGAAAAGATTACATAAACTAAACTAACAAACAAAGCCACAAAAACAGGATTACCAGACCTCCATCCTCCAAAGAAAACAAAACACTGAGGACAAAGACAGCGGCGATCTAAAACGGTCAGGACTTTTGATCTGTGGAAGAAGACAGAGCGCCTTCTCCTCCACTATCCCATAAATAAGTGGCAGTGCCAATCGCCTGATGAGCAGCATCTGAGAGAAGGGAAGGAGAACAGAGGAGGAGGAAACACAGAAGCGGGAGCGCTTAACACTGCCGAGAGTTATACAGACGTCTCCAGGTCTTAATAATAGATTCATGGGTCAGAAGCAACAGTGGCTCGGTGGACTGGCTGGTCATTTACGCTGTTGGGTGTGAAATCTAATATTAATATCAACTTTGGAGGGACAGCTACTTGAAATTGCTTCTACTGAGAGACCGTAAACAGTGAGTAAGGCGGGTTAAAAACTGATGTACATTAAATGAGATGAGCGAAAGGTAAAAAGAAATAAACCCTTTCTCAGAGAGGTCTGGTTATACTGCCTGGTTACTAGACAGATACGCAGCAGCCAATCAGAATGTAGAATCCTGAATGCCGATGTTACAATACTGAATTCTCACGTGAAGCTCTTCATTTGTTGTTCAAGGCTCACTTGGTGAGTCACATTGCCTGATAAGTGGCTCTCTGATGAAGCGGCAAGGGACCTGTTGCTAAAGAAAGCACATTTCTTCACTGTAGGTGAACCGTTGCACTGATGTTGAAGTATAATACCAGTGTCACTACAGCTGTTTTTTGTATTTAGAGGGAAGCCCCTCAGCTGCATTATTAAATGAGTCGTGTGTTGGCATCAAGACCAATAACATTTATATTGTTCGCTCTCCACTGACAAAGGGAAACCCAGAAACAGAGGGAGAGTATGGAGAGACACATCGCCACCCACCATTTCCATCTTTAAATCCCACGCAAACGTGCTGGAGAGGAGACCTCTACGGCACTCAGAGCGCCTCTCCTTCCTCCTCACCGTGTGATCGGTGTAATCTGGCCCCCGAGCTGCCAAAGCTCGGAGAGAGAGGGCGAGGAAATGAGAGAAAGCAAGAGGAAGGAAAGGCGTGATCTGAAGATTTAAGGGACAGGGGGAGCAGACATGGAGGGGGAATTAGAAGGGAATCAGGAATCAGCAGCGAGAGCGGAGATGAGAGAGATGGATCCAGCAGAGGGAGAGTGGCAGGGAAGTGAGGAGGAGGAGGAGGAACCGGACTGGGAGGGAAGGAGACCTTGAGTGTGATCCACCACACCGCAGCTGACGGCATCAGACTGGAAGTGTGTTTATATTCCACACACATGCACATGTCACATCTGCAAATCACCTTCACGCGCTTGCACTTTCAGCAACACATCCCCCCATGACCTTTTCACTCATTTGCTTACATAACCGGTCCATCACTCTCACTACACTAATCAGACGTCCTCCTTTCAGTAACGGGAGCTTGTGACTCTGCAGAAAAGTAGGACTGCTGAGACAGATGTTGGACACACACAAAAACACACACACACAAGCATGTTTCAACACGACGGCCAGGATTAATAAAAGAAGGCGTGACTGCTCCAATTTGACACTGGAGGATTTAGCTCAGTTTGAAGTAGTCCGTGGTGTGTGTGTGTGTGTGTGTGTGTGTGTGTGTGTGAGAATGAAACACGGCGGCAAAAGGAAAGTGTAAATGCAGGGGAGTGTGTCACGATCTCTGAAAGGAATACTCAAGTAGAGCTATGTGCTCTGAGGTGCAGCCGCTTCTCAGAGGCTGGATGCTGCTGTGAATTGAAAACCTTCCATTGACAAGGAGTCAGCTTTGAGGGGATTTTTTTTTTGTAGCATATTAACACTTTAACTTATATAATCATACAGTAGTTATTATTCTGAAATGGGTCTTTCTGCAAGAGTTACATCACTGTTGGTACTGTGAGCTTATGTTGGTACTAATACTGTAGTTTGAACGTACTGCAAGGAACTTTTGACTGTCAAAGACGATCAGTGAGTAGAAGGGCTGTTTCTATGTAGTTACTCTTAATGCCTGCCACCGGCTTGGATTCGTAAAATTAAAACTAGTCCAGGAGTCTCATAGCCTGAGTAAAGACGCTGCTCTGTTTGGTTTGAAGCTTAAGATTTGATTCACATCTGGATTTTTTTAAAAGCGACAGATCGTTGGCTTTATGCTCTGACAGACACCACCACGACTTTATCCTGGTGGCTATTGCAGGTTTGGGGTTAATGACTCCAGAGTTCAACAAAGCAAATTGAGGAAATTGCTGCGTGAAATAACGGAGACAATGACGGAATGTGAGTCGTGCCTCTTGGGAGCATGATACAATCAAAAATTGGACCCAGTCCTATAAACATTGCTGAATAGCATCACCAGTGGTCAAAAACGTCATGATTTACCTTTAGTTAAGACTTTTCTGCTGCTTCTAAGTATCTCCATTTTGTGCTACTTTGTACTGCACATTCACTTCACTTCTTAACGAGTATTTTTTTTTTTACTGTGTATAGTATGTAGAGTATTTTATTGGGCGTTTAAAGAATCTAGAAATTTCTTCTCTGCTTTATGGTTTAACTCTGCTCATGATTTTACCCGCTTCATCGTGTAACAGAAGCTTTTCACACCATACTGTAATTGATTGATTCCTGAAGGCTCTGCCAAAGGCCTTTCAGAGCGTCTTTGTTGCCCAGAGATCTATAAAGTTCACCGTCTTCATGACCTTCAGAAACAAAGTAGTTACTGGAGCATAAAGCATTGAGAGACGCTTTCATCTTCTCTCGGCTCATGAAGTAAGAAGAGCTGTTCAGAGCGGGTTCTTATGTACTGGAGGTGACTTCATGTCCCCCTAATGACATTTGAAACTTCAAACTAACGCTGCAAAACGATTATTATTGGCATAATTATGTGACTAAATGTCCTATTATAATATTGTTTGAATGGAATGTATTTGTATTTAATAGAGTGGGCTTCAGACTGAGTGGATTTCCTCTCTCTCCGGTTGCTGACATCACTCCACACAGTCAAGCATCACAAGCGTCCGATAAAAATCAAATTATAACCAGTTATTGCATTTTTGTTTTTCTGGCTTTCTAGAGCTCCTGATGTTTTTAAAAAGCATGTGGAAATGTATTGTGATAACTAAGTATCATGTTATTGTGAGGTTTGCTTGAATAAGATTAGAAAACTATTTGTTTTATTTTGATAGCAATGTTATCAATATTTAACAAACATGACTTTTCTCTGGCTGGCTCAGGGGAGGTTGAACGCTTTAGCAAAGCATGCTGGGAACTCTTCTAATATGCTGATCTTGTTTTCTCCAGAAACATGTGTTAATGAGCTGATTGATCACTTTATTATCCAACTCATTATTAAGCCAAAGAGACTTAAAGTTAGAAGAACTCGTGTTTATAAGTATTGAAGTGGTCTGAAAATGAAAAATTTTAAGTTTACTCAACTTGAACCCCCCCAAAAATTTATTGTTCTAATGAAATAGTGCATTTTGATTCCATGTTACTTTTGAACTATTCTGAGCACTAAGATAATAATGATTAGTGATTTCAAATGTTATTTTTGTTTTAAATGTTCCTTTAATTCATTCTATTTGTGGATGAAATGATCGTCTATACCATCAGTCATGACTTCATATCATGAGTCTAACACCACAAATTAACACAGTCCTTCCTGTTTTCCTGTTTCTAGGGGTCCACGGTCCCAAGCCACCCATTTCCAACGGTAGACGTCCCGGACCACGCTCACTACACCATCGGTGTTGTCATCCTGGTCGTGGGCATCACAGGCATGCTGGGAAACTTCCTGGTCATGTACGCTTTCTGCAGGTACCTTGTTTCCTAGACTGTAAAAAAAAAAAAAAAAAAAAAGGGAATATGTTTCCAAACAGTTCCCATAAAATTGCAGTAACAGTCTGCACATAATTCAACAATTACTTTAAAATTACAGCTTTTCTCTGTACGCTCTGAGTAATTCATATTTTGAAATACAAGGGACTTACAACACATTCTCACTCCCAACAGTGCTAATCTTTAAACTAGGACGCTCCACCTTCCTCTCTGGTGTTGGTTTTGCACTCGCAGGGCTTTGTGGTCATGTTGGCAATGGTATGAAATGCACAACGTCCAGTTTATAGTTTTCAAAATAAAGTAGAAAGTTAATTTGCTATAATGATATAGTCTGACTTTTGGACAGTTATTAGCATTGACAAATGGTTTGGTTTGGTTTGGTTTAGGCACCAGAACTACTTGCGTTTCAGAAAAAGGTCTAACAAGCAGTAAGAATCACTGAATCACCAGTTCTGTCCTCTTTGTCCTGAAATTTAGTCTAAACTGGAGTTACTGTTCATTGCCACCGTGACCACGCCCACCCACAACTCCCCTGTCCATTCTCATCTGTTTAAAATAACTACATTCACTGTTGCAACGTAAATTGTAGACTGACGTTGTTCACGATACGTAGGCGATGCAAGGTTCCTCATTTACCTTCATTATCTTACGTTTGAAACAAATCAGTCTCGACTCTTGGTCACAAACAGGATGCCATCTCCAGTCTTTGGAGGGATGGTCCCGTGTATGACTCATCCAACGACCCCAACCAATCTCAGACTCTTTCCTCTGACTTCTATCGCTCTTTTACACCACTGCAACAAAGTGGCGCTAGAGGGGCATATACAGCGTCAAACTTAGAAACATGGGGCAACTGATCAGGCTGCTGTATTTTGGAAGTGAGAAGGGGCTTTTATTCATAGTAACTGTCTGGGAAATTTGTTTTTTAGTGTTCAATAAACTTTCAGTTCAGTGCCCGCCCTTTGTATGGATCTGTGATAATAATATATGTGATAATGAGATGTCTTGATGATGATTTATTCATAGTCTGAGTCTAATACGATAACAATATGTGTGTGTGTGTGTGCAGGAGCCGGAGCTTGCGGACGCCGTCCAATATTTTCATCATTAATCTGGCAGTCACAGACTTCCTCATGTGCTTTACTCAGACACCCATCTTCTTCATCACCAGCATGCACAAGCGATGGATCTTTGGAAAGAAAGGTAACACGTGCACACACGTTATTACATCACATCCTACACTTCTGTTGCATTTAGAAGTGCTGCGCAGGTTACCTAACGTGACAACAACATAATCGCAGATGTCAGCGGTGTACACACTCTTTCACATGCACTCACACGTCTTTAACATTAATGGACGCACTCTCTGAATTCCTCAGGGACCTGTATTGTCTCCCTACCCTTTCGAGTGTGACCTACAGTTCAATTAAGATTCTGTGCACGCACATGAACACACACACACATACACACACACAAACCTGCCCTCCTCTATCAGCCTTCTCTGCTACAGTCCAAAAAGCAGCAACATAGGCCTAGTCCACAGTATCCAAATCCCATCGATCACAAAGCAAGCGAGCCAGCATGTCGTGGCCGTGTGTTTTACATGAGCGCATTCAGAGGGGGTTGCACTAAAGTGTGTATTAGGCAACGTGCAACCTACTGGGAACAGAGATAGAGAGGTGGTAAAAGAGACTCCGCACTCCACTGATCAAACACTGATAGTCAGAGCGCCGTGTTTTCCTCCAGGAGTTGTCCTGACCTTGATGAAGACAGCCAATCACTGTCAGATCTGCAGCTCAGCTCTCAACCCGTGGATACTGCGAGAAGACTCTTGCTTTTTCTTCTTCCAACCAAACCCCCCAACCACCTTGAAAAATATGTATTTATCCTTTCTGCCAATCCCTTTCAAAACACAGAGAGAGATGCAAATAATAGGAGAGGTCAAGAATGAGTCAGGTAGATGGAAAGCACAAAGAAAAAAGCTAACTGTGCCTTTTATTTGTTTTCATTCGTTCTGTTTCACAGGAATTCATAGAAACTTCCCGTGAACCTCTTTAATCATGTGGTTTTATTAGTAGCGCTGTAGCTCGAGGGATGGCAAGATAATCCGTCAGTGTGTGGGTGAATCACTTTGTTCGAGAGGGACCAACCTTTTGCACATAAATTCACAAAACGTTCATAATCCTTTAAGGATGAATTCATTTAATTAAGCCATCAACTTGATTTTTTTCACACATTTCTAACATTTAAACGTATATGTAACATTTCCACTCATTTTATTCAAGGTAACGGTGCATTTCATTTGGTTGTGTGTCACTATAACTCCTGGGGAAACACCAGAGGGCCGTCCAGACGAAGGATGATCACTATAAAGATAACTATGATGATAATGTACAAGTACAGTAACGATGAGCATCCACACTGACGATCGATAACGCTCTGTGATCCATGGCGCCAACACACAGGCTGCGTGCTTCAGCTGTGTCAGCAGCTTGGGAAAAATGGATATTGATGACCTGTTACTGCTGTACATTACATAACAAAGAGCCGAGGAGTAAATGGTTTATACATTTTTATGAGTCAACATCAATTATCCTGGTGATCGTCAGAGAGGATATATAAGTAGGGACAAAACCAGCTTCAGAGACCACATCAGCGGCAAAGACTGAATTGTGGGTAAAATGATTTTAATGTGTAACTTGCAGTCTAATATACGTTATATAAGCGTTTAACACAAGAATGGCCATGATGGTCTTTTTGACCCATTTCAAATGTATATGTGAGATAACGTTGTTGAATTTAAATTTTTTTTTTTTTTTGTCCCAAAATTATTATTATTTTTTTGTTATAGTTATCATTCTTGGTGTGGACGGCCCTTTTGTCAGTGAATACAATACAATAACGATTAGGACAACAACTCCCATGATCCCACAATACTTCTCATGGCCTTGATTCAGAGATCCAGAGCAGCAGAGGTTACATCTGGTGTACTTAAAGTCCCAAAGAAATGGCATTTCAAGCGTCACAGTTCTTAGCTTCTGTATTGCAATGGATTTCAGAGTGAAACAGAATATGTGAACATGCTCTTATTTTGAAAGGGCTTCAAATCGCTCAGGGATGACGATGACACTCAACTCAGCCTCAGCCAAGTGTCAAACATTTTGAGTTATTGCAAACACATTTCTGAGCTTCCACTCGGTTGTTTATTGTGTGCAAATTGAACAAGCAAATAAACACCAGTGATTGGAAGCACACTTCTTATTAAAGGTCGGCTCCTGACAACTCACTGCTGGACTTTATTAAATGACCTTTCCAAGTCCGAGATGTTTTACATATACTTGGTATGTTGACTTGACCACGTTGCAGTGAACTTTGCTGCTGGACAAAATGCCCCAGGACTTTTTATATTATTGTTCCTCTGGAGAACATCTGCTGTTCCTCGGGAGCAAATCTGGACTTAATTAGCTTCAGTAAATTAACAAGGGCTGTCAAACACACACAGACGAGCCAGGAAGCCAAACGTACAGGCGTCGTGATTAATATTAAATTTCCTGAGCGGTATTTGTTTGAGTTTCTTCACGCATTGCGGCGCACTTCAGATTTTTGTCTTGTGCTCGGATGAATCGGTGCCAGGATTTCATGATGTGTGACTGGGCCAGTGGTAATGACACTCTGGGCCTGAAGGGACGGCAGCTGATAAAGTGATGATTGAGTGTTTGCACTTTGTAGATTGTGTGTAGTCCATCTCTGTGTGTGTTTGTACAGGCTTACGCATATATCTGCATGTGTGCATGAGTGTGTGCATCAGATTTCTTCATACATTATGGATACATTTAGCATAATGATAGTCTATAGAGAACAGCACCTTGGAACACAAAGAGACTTGTTAGAAGTCACGAACGCTGGCTGAATGAAAAAGTATGTCAGCATAATAGTTTCTAACCATACAGTAAGTATGTTCAGCATGCATTAAATATTTAAACACTAATAGGAACATTTAAATATTTGAACAGTCGTAGTGTATGCTGTTTGTAAATGCATCAGTTTCTCAATTATTTCACAATCTTTCCCCCCGTATTTGTCTTCAGTCACCCATCCATCTATCTTTTATCATTCTTTCATTCATTATAAGTTTCATTCAATCCTTTAGAGATCATTGCCGGGCGACTTTCACTTATAGTGACATCGAGTCGATACAAAGAAAGGGTAGAACAAAGGAACAAGAAAGAGATACTAACAAATGAAGGCGATAGCATTCTAAAAAGTAATTTTGATGAAATATTAAAATGTTCTGATTAGGGAAAATACTTGAAGGTTCAGGGTGATTTATGTCATTATACAACACAGGGTTGCATAACGATAGGAACGTTTGTAACTCCTTCATGCTACACAAACAAAGAGCATATATATGGCTACTTTTACACACACTAAATACATCTAGGAACAAATCATGACGTGCATGTATGGTCGGCAGCTTCACTCTCCATCTTCTTTGACCGCATGTGAGCATCAGTGACGTACACGCAAAGTCCTCTTCTCCTCACCTTGCTGTTCTCCTGCACTGTCACCTCTGAAAACGGTCCACCGATTGAGTGCAACATCTCAATCTGGGATAGTGTGATGGAGCCAGGTCTCTGTAAAGATGTAGGGACAACAGTCTCAGAGTGCAAGCATCAGTGACGTGAACAAACAGTCCACCTCTCCTCATCCCACTGTAGTCCTGCGCACTTTCGGCTCAAAGCACCATCCGTCCTTCGAGTGCAATATCTCAATCCAGGATGTTGAGATGGAGACAGGTCTCTGTACAATGTACTTTAAAATAATAATGGAGCATGTGTGTAACAGATGTCTAACAGCTCATACGATGTTAACAAGGAATACAATAAATCTGATAGTGAGATGGTCACCAGACAAAACAGCACTGAAATATCAATGTGTCCAAAACTGCCAGTAAAACTTAGTTGTACTTTTGAAAACATAATCAGCTAAAGTATTTCCAGCTGTTGTTAAAGAGCTGCAGGATCCACTGTTTACGATGCATTCATCCTGATTGCCACAGTCAGTGAACATATATGTTCACTCTCTCCTTTACTTCCCTCAAATCTCATTTCCAGGTTGTGAGTTGTACGCCTTCTGCGGAGCGCTGTTTGGTATCTGCAGCATGATGACACTTATGGTGATTGCAGTGGACCGGTACGTGGTGATCACCAGGCCTCTGGCCTCCCTGGGCGCGATGTCTCGCAGGAAAGCCCTGAGCATTTTGGCTGCTGCCTGGGTCTACTCCATGGGCTGGAGCCTGCCCCCCTTCTTTGGCTGGAGTGAGTACAACTGGGACCCGGAAGCAGAGTCATTATCGATCAGCATGATTCCTCTTAGGGATTCAGTCTGTTGAGCTTTGTCTTAGTGCTTCTCTCTGGCTGCTTTTATTTGTGGCAGCGTGTCAAATTCATGGTGAAAGTTGCCAAATAGATCCGACTTTGCCTTTTGTCAAAATGCCAAATTTAATTTAATATAAGAAATATTTAATGTACATTCAGTTATCAGAAGACAGATCACCTCCTGTTTTCCTGTAGCTGTCATTACAACAGCCAAACAGACAAAAACGGATGATGAGGTTGTGTCCTTTGTTGTATGCTTTCCCAAATAAGACTGAATGTTGGTGTTAACAAGTCAGCATCTATTAGCTTAGTAAAACTTTGTTTTACTTTTGTCACCATCAGACTGATCTCATAAGCAGAATTCACATATGTTGTGTCTGCTTGTGGTGCAGCATGCAGACAGAGAACAATAAGAGACCAACCATAGAGCCCTGGGGAACTCCACAGGTCAGAAAGAGAGAAGAAAATTTTACTTTTTGAATTATCAAACCAATTTAACTCAGCCTGAGATGCCAAACCCATTGTCCATAAATGGGCTCTGCAATCTTAGTAGACTCCATGCATATAATCTAATAGTACAGTAAATATAGAGGCAATCCAACCAATCTGTATTTAAAATGATTTCTCGCATGTTTATATAATATGGGTCATTTCATGTTAACTCACCCAAAATCCAGAACAGTTCATTCACAGTCAAAAAGAGCCAAAATGTGGGTTTTTCAGCTCTCAAGCTACGTTTAGCAACAACTATTTAAAATGAACACATGTTGCCAAGTTTCCCTACAGTCTCTTGGATGTTCAGGACAAATTTCAACCCAATCCAGTAAAAAATAAGTAATTGAAGAGAATTAGAAAACTCAAAGGAAGTGAAAGGGAATGCTAAAATTTTGTTCAGAGGGCCAAACATAAAAAATTCATAACTTAAAAAGTGTTTAGAGTGCAGTTATAGGATTTTGAAAGGTCCCATGAATTTAATGGAAGTTTCCAAATGTTTTTTTTTTTTTCAAGAAAATCAATGAAAAGAACTGGGAGGCCCTGGGTGAGTTGAATGACCCGTATTTGGATTGCTGGCATTGAACAGTATTGAGCCATTAAAAGGTCTCTGTCTCTATAATGACTTACATTATTTTGCACAGCCAGTTATTTCATGAGTTTACAAGACATGTTTAGTTTTTCAGACAGAAACTACACATATCTTTTGGACACATGTTCTGGAAGTGCTGTCACCTTGTATTTTACCCTGTTGCAGTGGCTGTTTTCTGCTAAAAAAAAAAAATCCTCCTGGGGTTTGGAGCCCCCGCTGCCACAACAACTTAACACAACACGCAATAAAAGTGACTTATGGCTTCCTTCCGTGTCTGGAGTGCTTTCCAAAGTCTGCTGCCGTTTGATATTTAGTGTATTTGTGGTGCTGTTATGCGTAAAGCCGAGACATAGTGGTGCCTCTTCATGTGTTTGTGTATTTTCTTTGGTGGCTTTGTGTGAAATGAAGGATGCAGTCCAATATAGAAGAAGCCTGTGGTGTGCATACCAAACACTACGAGTGTTTGTTTTCACAGTAGAAACAGCCGGATGAAAGCTCCAACTGCTTTATCTGATGGATTATGCACGTGTGCCACCGAGGACCCACAGTCATATATTAAAGCCTGAGCTTGACAGGTGCTGTTATATATAAGAGAATTCTGCATTAATTTGTATAATATCATTTTAGTCAAACAATCTGCTTATCAGCAACGCACACAGCTCTAGGATGGCCGTGTCCGCTGGTGAGGCTGATGGTCCAACATAGATTGACAGCTATTGGATACATTGTCCTAAAAACTGGTCAATGGTCCGAAGGGGATGAATCCTAGGCTCTGATCAAACCTGGTATTAATATCTGTCCTGAGTGATTTGATCGGAAGTGAACAGCTCATCAGTGAGTCAGATTAATTCTAGGCCATGTTCACGCCTGGCCAATTTTTAAGAATTTCTCATAGACACAGTTACACAAGGTTTATTGAGTTTTTCCTCACTCAACACCTCACAAAATTTGACATGTTTGCTTTCAATAAAATGTTCTTTCACACATTTAGGATGAATGTTAATACCAGGTCTGAACAGAGCTCTACTGATTTTGGAGATTTTTTTAGTTTTTATCTAGCGCCACCATCTGGACAAAACTTACCAACTACCAACGAACGTATTCCTGTCAGTCACAGCTGTAGTTCGTTCAATTACGTGTTATTACTTAGACTTAGCTCATGCTAATGCTAACGTGGATTTAAGAAAAGCAAAATAAACTGCACATCACGTTCATTTAATTAACAGTTATATTTTTAAAATATTTGTGCATGTTTTATCATCAGTTTTCTCAATGAATGTCTACGTCCTTGTTCTTAATGTTCTTTCATTTACTTCCTTTATTTGAAATGCAAAAAAAAAAAATGAAAAACACTTATGTAAATTCCTCATTTGTAAAAACTTGGAGCTAAACCTGGTTCTGATTCCGAGGTTATCTTTATAGAGACTGTGTCCTTGGAGGACAAAAGGATGAATATGTTACTATTACAGATGCAAGTAGTACAAGGTCTTTCAGATAGGGAAGAGGCAGTAAGTCATACAATACAAAAGCTGACAGAAAAATAGGGTTTTGTCAGACGTATCGTCACGGCGTGGAAAGCAACCACTTAACTGTCACTGTTCTCCCACAGGTGCCTACGTTCCTGAAGGTCTGATGACGTCTTGTTCCTGGGACTACATGACGTTTACCCCTTCTGTCCGCTCCTACACCATGCTCCTCTTCACCTTTGTCTTCTTCATCCCTCTCTTTGTCATCATCTTCAGCTACTGCTGCATCTTCAGAGCCATCCGTCACACAACACGGTTGGTACATGCACAAACACACACACACGCACAGTGTTAAGTCATGCTCCTGTTTGTTTTCTCTTGCAGCACACACTCCTGCACACACTGATAAAAACACATAGACGTCTGACACAGCGCCGAGCACGTGTTGATACTGATGTCTTGCTGATTAACGATGTGTCTGGGCTTTTCTATCGATTTCCACTGATGTCTTGCTCAACCTGAACGCTAATGCTGCCTGTGCGGGCGGCGCTGGAGCAAGAGGAATGAATGTCTAAATCAATTAGCTTAGCTGTCAAAATAAATTGACTGAAAATAGAAAGGTAACACTTTATAATAACCTTCATCAATAAATGGTACATTTAGAGTTCATTAAATTCAATTAATTGTTATTTCAGTGTTAAAAAAACAATGAAATGCTGTATAAACCATTTATTAAGTAGATGTAAAGGTGAGATGAACCACACGGTAGGGTGAATGGTGTCTCTATCACGATGTAACTTCAGTGAGAGGGTCGGATCACAGCGTTACATGCATGTTTACTTCAACATACACATTTTCAACACACAACACTGTTATGACGTAATGATCTGTATTTGTAATTGGCTCCTACATTACATCTGACAAATTGCTACACACCTGGGATTTGTATTTACGACAGTTGCGTTGCTCTCAGAAGCTGCCGGCGGCGCCAAACAGCACAAAAAGCCAATTTTTACATAATGTTCTTGACAAATGATGACAAATTCTATCAAAAACTACAAATGCTATTGAAAACAAAAAGTGGTTTCATAGCTGTGTATGTGTGTGTGCGACAGAGCGATAACAAAGATCAACTGCGAGGGAACGAGAGACTCTGCGAAGAGGTTCAACAAGATGAAGAGCGAATGGAAGATGGCCAAGATCGCGCTCATCGTCATCCTGCTGTTCGTCATCGCCTGGGCTCCGTACTCCTGCGCCGCCCTCACTGCATTTGCTGGGTAGGTGTGTACGTGTGGGCGCTTTGTCAGCGGAGACTTTTTCCTCAGCACAGTTATGTCAGAACATCCTAATAGGAAATGAAAACCATGGTTCATAATAATGAAGCAGAACTGGCAGTTTAGGGTGGAAGATGTTATTAGAGCTGCCCTAGTTGAAGGTCATCCATCTGTTGCTTTGTTGTAACCAGGCAGGGATGTGATGGCAGCGAGTTTGGTGGCGAGGCTGTACACGCAGGAGAGAACATCCACTGGCTTTTCATTTACTTTGTGCTCAATCTGAATGTACCTTGAAGGATTACCTATCCACCGAGCTTTAAGCCCCTGCAGGTTGATTATCACACCGGCTTGAAGTGAAAAGCCCCGGCTACCTGGAAGGTGGGACATTAATCCTGCTTCAGAAACATGGAGGGCAAATTCTCATGCAGTTTGATGAGGACAGGAAAAGTCTCCGCTCTCAGAGCAATCCGAGCGAGCAATGAGGATTCTGGGAAAGATAATACTTATCATAACAAACACATACATGAGCATCAGATCACGGAACAGATCTTTGTAAAACAAGCTATCATCAGTGTTTTACAATAACAGCGCATCAAATGACAGTGTGAGAAGAGGTCGCTTGTAGTGATTTATTTCACAGAGCTTCACGATGCGTTCCAACTCAGCGTTCAGCTGTCCAGCCTCAATTTAGGCGTTTCGGTTCAGTCTAGCTGCTCTCACAGGGTTGTTTTCTGGCTCTACAAACCCACTGTACTGGACCTGCTAGCAAACCAGCTGGTGAACATTATGGATCATTTAGCAGCTAAAGGGTCAGATGGATCCCCCAGGAGTTGGTAGAGAGCGAGAAGAGAGTGAAAATTAGATTTTCCTTCAGTTGGACAGAAGCATGACCTCACATGAACATCAGTGCAGCTCAGTACAGAGCAGCTTGTTTCATTGTTTGTTCGTAGATATAAGTATTAAAAGTTGACCATCAGTGTCTGACCAACAGACGTCATTGTGGTTTTCATGTTTTTTTGGTAGAATGTTACCGTTGTCACGTAAAATAGTTTTCAATTCAAGTGTTGGTGTGACTGTGCGTCCCACTCCTGTCTCTCCACATTAATCTTGTACGACACACTCAACACCGCCCTCATTACGCAAATGTGTCTCATTTCCTCCCCTCATTTTTCTTCCTCTCGCCCCTCTGCCTGTCCCTGCTCTCCTCTCTCAGGTACGCTGACATGTTGACTCCGTACATGAACTCTGTTCCTGCCGTGATCGCCAAATCATCCGCAATCTACAACCCCATCATATACGCCATAACACATCCCAAATACAGGTAGGAGGCGCACTCGGTGTTGAGTTTTATTAACAGCAGATTCAAAAATGTTGGAAATAACAAGCTAAATTTACCATTTCTCCAGACTGTTATTGGACACCAATGTTATTGCAATCTCTTTATTCAAAAAGTGAGAATTCTTTTTTTTTTTTACATTTTGCCCTTTCTCACACACATAATTTAAAACCAAAACCAAATCATAACAGTTAAAGGAGCAGTATGTAAGATGTGGCTACATTTCAAATTCCTACTCAAAGCAAAAAGGAGGCAGCATCTCACTGGGGTAACCACTAACTGCTGCTGTTAGCTAGTTAGCTCAGTTAGCAATGCAGCAGGCTGTCCAGACTGGGAGACAGGAGCACTGAGGAAGTGCTGACTTTCAACTGCTGGCACCGGGGATTTAGACCAGGACAGGCTGAGGCTAGCTGGTTATCATGCTAATATCATTATGTCATAACTGTTTTTTCTTTAAATAAATAAATGTAATATCTATAATTAATATATTAATGATTAAATTGGTATTAGTATTTATTGTCACACTGAGCGCGCAAAGGTGGACCCAAATGTAAGAGACCACAGGCATGTCAACGGTAAATCACAGGAACGAGAAGACGTATCAGACAACTTGGCAACGACTGAATTTATGACCGGACTTAAACACAAACTTAAGTTACGAGGGGATGAGGTGCAGGTGGAGAGAGGCGGAGAAACACAGGTGAGGGTAATGAGTGTAGAAAACAACAGGGTGAAGAAGGAGCTCCAAAAATGTGAAAATGAGTGAGTGAAAGACTGAAATGACAGGACATTTATATAATATACAATATCCGATGTGACTCTTTTCAGAGCTTCTTCTATCCAAGTGTACGTAACGTATTTATTTATTTATTTATTTATTTATTTGAATGTGACACGAACAATATTTTACAAAGAACTCACAAGTCAACACAATAATAATAACCTTAAATAACAGCATTTATTCCAAACAGTTTAAAAGTGATGTGCTGCTGACAATAAACAGGTTCAGCAGGCTACATCTCTGTAAGACACCCTGTCAATGGAAATGATCTCTATTATGTGTGAGTGCGTGAGCAAGTATAGTGTAGATATAATACGCTGTACACTACAACTACTCGACTGTGCCGCATATTATGAACACAAATAAAGAAAAACCTTGCAAACAACCTATTGACATTTTTTTTTATAAAGATAAATATGATAAGGTGAGACTCACAGCTGTTTAACAATCGAATGTGTTGGTAACAGTGAGACGCACAGCAGAAAGTAGATTTAAAATCAGAACCAGGAGGAGGATTTTTAAAGTAGCTCAGTGAAGTTTCATGTGTTTCAGTTTTTCACTCCTGCAGACATATCTTTGACATATTTGGCTGCCTCCGCAGCAATATCAGTTTTCTCCCCGAGTAAATATTGAATTTTATTCTGGTCCCAGAGTGTGTCAAATTGCTCTTTCTCTTCTTGCTGTTGGCAGAACTGAGTCGGTTTTCTCTGTGTTGCCAGGTTTGTCTGGGTCTAAAAAGCTGGGCTCACATCAAACGAATGTTTCTAATTGCTCATCAGGCTCAGATGATCCAGTACCTGTATAGTCTGATGACCACTTAAATAGAAATTGTTTTTTGTTTTTTTTCAGTTGCCTGCAAAGATTACTTCATTTTTAAAGTAGTGCCTGTGTAAACTTTTGTTGGGACACATGGCACGATTGACAGAACATTGTAATATAAAATCAAATATCAATTAATGATTTTTAATTCAACGCCGATGGTGAAAATGATTAAAGAGGCAGCAGCGATGTCGAGGGCGTTCATCCTTTCCTGTCAAGAAAAGTTCCTGTCAGACTCTGTTGTAGTCGTCGCGGTGGTGATGATGATGATTGCAGGCAGTTGTCGTATACTGACCTCGACAGAGGCAGTGCTTTCAGTCTGCTCCTTGTTTACAATGGGCCGTACATTCACTGCGCACTCCAGCTCTGTATAGAGAAAGAACTCCGGGTGCTTGAAGAAGAATGAACAATCAACGAGCTCGGCCGCAATCAACTGGCAAAACCATCAAACGCCTGCTGGGTTTGTTCTCCTCTACTCTTGACGTTATCAGCTGCTCCGTCAATACAAGCTGCATCAATGTCTCGTTTCTGTAAGATATCGAAGTTCTGGCTGTTAGCCATCGTTTTCAAGGAGGAGGGCGTGTGTGTGTGTGTGTGTGTGTGTGTGTGTGTGTGTTTCAATCAGTTGAGCCTCTCACTCTATTCAGCACTCACCAGAGACTCTGGTTCTCTTCTGTAACGTTACATTCATGAGGTAAAGTACATTTCCCCTCCAGCTCCAGTCAGCAGCCAACATCACAGAACATTAACACCCAACACTGGAGTCACCTCTGTGGATCACTGCTGCAGTCGGAACAGGAGAGAAGATAAATCCAAGTTGTTTTTTGTTTTTTTATCCCAAAAGTTAAAAAACAATCTCTGAGCTCTCCTCCCGTCGGTAAACAGCTCTATATCTAGAGCAGAATCTGATGTGACTCGTGAGTGTTTATTCCTCCAGAAGGTTCTGGTTCTGCACCCGACTCGCTCCTTCAAACTGGGCAGAAATAAACACAGAAATCAATAGATAAAGTTAAAATTGAATAAATTAAATGGAAAATTTAATGGGGAAAGGTTAATGAATAGTTGAGTTAATACAAATGTAAATAGAGATGCAAATTAAAGCAGAAATATTGATGTCACATTTTAGAAATTAATTAAAGCCTAAAGCCAGTAACAGAAAAAGACAGCGGATGCGGACCAGCGTCCTGTGAAATCACTTGGTTGTCTTTTCTGTAATGCTGCGTACGTGTTGCCGGATTAATGAAGGTGTTTTCTTTATTTGTAATAGTCTACAGTGCCATGACTCCTTAATGAACGACTGTAAATCAGCTGGCTGCGGAGACCTTTCTCTTTTTTCTTCCGCTCTGTCACGTCACTGCTCAGGTTTAATGTGTTTCTAGAGTTTGATTGTTTTTTTTTACAATCCTGATTAAAAGGGGGAATCTGCCTAATTCAGCTCAGTGTCCGGGGTTGTCAGGGAGACACACACTTCTCTGTCATATAATAAAAGGTGTTCAATAATGGCGTTGAATGTTCCTCTCTCTCAGGTCGGCGATCAGCAAGTACATTCCCTACCTCGGGGTGTTGCTGTGCGTTACCGGCAGAGACCGTTTCACCAGCAGCAGCTTCCAGTCCACCCGGCGATCGACCCTCACCAGCCAATCAGAGTGCAAAGGCCACAGCAAGCCCCGCAACTCCTCCCTGTCTGAGAGCGAATCAGTGAGTGTCTCTCATATCTAATATGGTATGTCGCTGTCTTGCACCTCCTATGACAAACGCCTCGACTCACCAGTTGATGATTTTAGTCTGTTTGTGATTTTGTTTTTCTCTTTCTCAGGCTCGCTTCTCAGACGCGGAGGAGGACACCTCGTCTCGGACGCCCGTCAGTCTCCAGTTATCCTGTGATGTCAAACAGGTGCGCCATACCAGCCAGAGGTCAAAGGTGAGAGGTCACAACATGGGAGCGTTTGACAGGACCGCCGCCCACAACCCCACAGACCCGGCCATATGTCTCCTCTCACAGATCACAGTGAGTGTCAGGGTCTGTTTTACGTCAACCGTCACTTACAAATTTTAATGTGCACAAGTATGTATTAAAAAGACGCATACATCGTACATTCCTATCTTTATTGCTCCAGGCGTCAGAGTGTCATGGAGGGCTCAGTTTAACTTCTCCCACGTTAACTTTTATGGTGGTTTCTGATGCTTCTGTTTTGGCATTACGTCAGGTCTGATCTTAATCCTCTCTTCCGAATTGTAAAAAAGTGAAGTCATGTTGTTTTGGAGTCCTGTTAAATTCAATAGACGTCATGTTTATGCTCGGTGTTGCATGGCAAGTAAGTCCATGAGCTCATGTTAGTTGGAGCCCTCTTAAAAATCCAGGCTCTTCACGGTCTTGAAGAAGCGTGTAATCTGATGAGGTCGAGTTGCTGTAAAAAAGTGAAGTCATGTTGTTTTGGAGTCCTGTTAAATTCAATAGACGTCATGTTTATGCTCGGTGTTGCATGGCAAGTAAGTCCATGAGCTCATGTTAGTTGGAGCCCTCTTAAAAATCCAGGCTCTTCACGGTCTTGAAGAAGCGTGTAATCTGATGAGGTCGAGTTGCTTCGGTCCCCAGGAACTGTGTGGTTTGATTTTGAGATTCCATCACATGCAGTGCTGCTTTGGAGTCTGGCTAACACTAACTTATCACCTTCGATGAAAGAATTCTTTGAAGTTCTATACAGATGCCAAGTTTTTAGAAAGAATACACAAGCCCCCAAAGAAGGATGACTTTCTAAAAGCCACTACCATCTAAACTGGAATAAGATAATTGATCCATTGGAGGTAATCTTTATGGAAAATAGAGTTTTTTACAACCAGGGATACAGAGAATCAAAAACATGTCCAGTAGCCTTTTTGACTTAAGACTTCTAGAGATATATGACAGACTAGAAATGTAGTTCTGGTCGAGCACTGACGTCTCACCTTCATCAGCGAGCAGCCACGAAAAAGATGCTCAAACATTTGCTTGAAATTTAATCACTAGAATTTTGATTCCCAAAAAGTTTGGACGCTGTGTGAAACATAAATAAAAACGGAATACAATGTTTAATGTTCTGATAAGCTTCATTGTTTGTTTTGAATTTGATGCCTGCAACACGCCCCCCCAAAAAAGCTGCGAGACGAGCACGTTACATCACCTTTTCCTATAACAACACTCAGTAGGCGTTTGGGAACAATCTGGACGACCCATTTCCTCTTTAGCTCGGAGGACATGAGTCAGTGGCATTTGTGGGTGTTGTTGATACACGGCGCTCGCTTTGCATGAGACTTAACTTGCATTTGTAGATGCAGCAACAAACTGTGTTGACAGTTTTCCAAAGTGTACCCACGCAGTAACATCCTTCTTACAACCGTGTCTGTTTTTAATGCAGAGCCACTTGAGGGGTCAAAGGTCAGGGGCATTTGTTGGTCTTTGTCCTTGCCCCCTTCTGTGCAGAGATTCCTCTGGATTCTCTGAATCTTTTGATGCTAGGATTGGTTGTAGATGATGAATTCCTGCATTGAGAGATGGTGATCCTAAACTGCTGGACTATCTCACAAAGTGGTGAGCCTGTCAAAGATGACCCTTTCACACTCAATCACGATGACGTCACCTGTTATGAAGCGAGTCTTGTGTTGCCCCGTTCTCTTTTTTCTGTTGCAGGAATCAAACTTAAAATAAAAGCATATATTTTTACAAAAACCAAGGAAATGTATCAGTTCAAACATTGCTTGTCGTTAATCAGTTGAATTTAGGTCAAACGGATTTGCATTCTGCTTTTAATTTACGTTTTACGGAGCGTCCCAAATTTCCTGGAATCAGGGTCGTATGAACGGTGCTTCTTGGTGAACGTTTGCAACATTTCTAAGCATAGTTCTGTGAAGTCAGTGGAAAACGACAGGTCATTCTATGTGGGGCAGCGGAGCATTTCCGTCTCTCTGTAATCATCTTACTTCACAGAAAGAAAAAAAAAACGCAAGTAACCCACATGTACGCACATGCAAACACACACACATACAAGCGTACTGTGACGCCGGTCAGGTTCAGTGAGGACTCCATTACCGAGGGTCCAAAGACTAATCCAATAATCTGGGTGTTTCAGTCTTAATCCACAGCTTGCATGATGCTGCCCTGTGTTTCAAAGTAGTGTACTTGTTGGCAGTTGAAGTTGGCTGATTGTCTGGGAGTCTCTGACCTCCAGCTGCCTCCATATCTGCACAGAGCAGAGGATTAACACTTTCACTTCAGCGTTTAATCGTTGACTACCTGCTGGTGCTCTTGGAAATTGGACCACACACAAATTTTGACATATTGCACCTTTTAAACTAGGGAATTTATTTTGATTAGATTTTTACAACACAGTGATTTCCGGGGAAAACAACAAAACTGTAGCTGCTCTTATTTTAATCCTCTTGCTGTTGTCACATGTGGTTGTTACTGGGATTACCTGTGAACTGTGGGAAGAAAAACACAACTTTTTCGAAGAGTAAATTTGCTCTGTTTTGTACTAATAATGTGACGTGGAGTCTTCGTCTCTAACGAACACTAAATGGCTGTTGTTTATGTGCGTACTGTTCAGACTCTGACCGAGCCTGAAGACATCTCCATGTCGGACATGAGTCTGAAGACAACCAGTCATCTGCCTGCTACTGTAAGAGTCCATCGATCGTTCACCTCTTGCCCTGTGCAGTCGATGATCTGTTTTATTTATTTTTTTTAAATCAAGAAAATCAACAAATCCCATGAAAAAATTAAACCGACAACATATTTATTGTACTAATAACTATCATCTGTGTGGAAAAAGTATTACAACATTATCTGTGTTAGTTCAACCAACTGATCTGTAATGGGCGGAGCTTAGAGCTGAAGTGGGTGGTACTTACGCCAGAAGTGGGAGGTGCTTAAACCAGATGTGGGTGGGGTTAACCGGAAGTTGCTAAATTTCGAATTTATGAGAAAATTATTTACAGGAACAGCCTCAGAATTAAGCTTCAGATATGTTTTGATCACAAGAGAAGGAAAACTATTTACATAATTCTTTCAAATACCTATTTTATATATACATTTGAAATACTGAACAATTTTAATCTCAAAAACGTTTTTAAGCTCGGTTGTGGTGGAAAGAGTTGTTTTATATATTTTAAAAAGTGCAAGAAAGTACAACGGAAACAGACTTTGAAAATAATTAATGACGTTTAGATGAAACAAGTGACTTACACATCCATTGGGGAGACAAAAAGCATCAGATTTGCTTAACAGCAGTGGCTGGAAACAAGAGTCATTGCTTCTGTCGGTTTTCTTTAAATTTGCTCAAGTTTGGATAAAACCGTAGCTCTTAAGATAAATTCCTTCTTTGTTTTAGTCTTTTCAAGGGATTTGTTTATAATAAGTTTTACCACCGTCAACCTTCATCTGTCCTGTCTAGATGTTTTAGTCATTTGCATCTAAGGGCTACTTAAAGGGGCATGTCACCCATTCTACAGCACTTCTCAACGATCCTTCAACATTTAAAATAGATGGTTGAAAATAACTCTGCATGTAACATGAAATGGTTGGCATACCTCTTAAGTCCTTCCCTTCTTTCTTACCCTGTCCATCCCCCTTTTTCCAATCAATTGCGCTTTCTGTTCCGTCCAGTTTCATTAATTTCCCACTACTGTGACGTCTGTATTAATCAATACTTAAAGCTGCCATTATCTGCTCATACTTTCACACGCAGACTCCATGTTTCTGCAACCAAAGTGATTGTGTTGTCTGTTTTTGGATGCCTCCCACTGTCAATACAAAGGAGTGAATTGATGTAAAGATTGATTGACTGCTCCCCACAGAGGTTATCGACTGACTGATTGCTCTATAGAGGAGAAAAGAAAAGAATATTGTGCTAAAAATCACCCATGTTTGATAGAGCTGCTCTGGTACAAAGAACGACTTCCATTCACAGAACAAGACTTTAGATAGACTTAACCCTACTTTCATTTTTTTGGGGTTAACTGTTCCTTTTAAGTTCCAAGATAGGTTGTATAACCTTTTTGTTTACAATCGTCTGAGTCCTGTGTGACTTCCTTCAACCTGTTCTTCCACATTCCTACATCTTAACACCATCTGAGGAACAGTTTGACAAGAGTTGGAATGACGCCACTCTCGTAGCGCAGTCACATACTGTATAACCTCCTGTAAAGTCACAGCTTGTGACTTCTTTTTTACAGTTTAAGCAATCAACATAGCATGTTAATTAGCTAGCTTTAGAGCGGCTAGTTGGTTGCGCCCCATACGCCATATTCACATGGCGGCCATTTTCCTCCAACATCACACAGTTTGCAAATAATTTAAACGTTGGGAATCTGAAAAATTGTGATGAGCTGTTAGCTTCTATTAGACAACAGCTAACATTAGCATTACTTGCTAACGTTTCCATTTCTTCCTGTTACAAGATATGATAGAAAAGGCATACATTCATTCTAAAATATCAACACACATCTTGGACACATTTATTCCAACCTGCCACTGAAAACGCACTGGATATAATCAGTTATGCTAGCTAGGAGGTGGTTAAATGCTAATGTTAGCTAATAGGTTGGCTATGTTGCTTAAACTTCACATTTTTTGGTGGATAGAGAACAATCTGGAGGAATATCAGGCCATAATTTTAAATATTTGCTGACGTTAGCATTCAAGCTCCTCCTATCTAAGCCTAATGTTAGCTAGGAAATGGTCGAATGCTAACATTAGCTGTTTTCTGTTATAAATCAAATCAATTTTATTTATATAGCCCAAAATCGCAATCACATTGCCTCAATGGGCTTTACAATCTGTACAGTGAAATAATATTATATTCATTCAACTTAGTCCTCCCGCACTGTCTTAAGACGTAGCAACACTAGCTGTTTCTCCCTCTTTCCAGTCTTGATGCTAAGCTAAGCTAACCCACTTCTGCCAGCACTTTCAATCCTTAACAGACATACGAGTGGTATTGATCTTCTCATTTCAGTCCCAGTAAGAATGCAAAAAAGCGTATTTGTAGCAACATGTTAAAGGAATAGTTGGATAATTTGCCACAAACTACAAAAATTAGATCCCAGCTGTGATTAAACAGAAGTAAACTACTTAAACGTGCTCAGCTGGAGAACTTTGCTCCTTAAGTGCAGAGCCATTGATCTCACAGGGTCGACTGTGTCATCAGTCCACCTTCATCAAGGGCACTGTGGGAAAGCCATTCATCAATCCAAAACAATCAATGCCTTTGATTAGCTGTGACTGCTTCATGCCTTGCGCTAACAGGTTAAGTGGAGGAGAGTTGTATTGATCCAGATCACAGCGACAGTTTGTGCGGTTCAACAGTTCTCGGTCGCAATACCTGAACATCTCTGCCTCTTCCTCCCTCTGCCGACACAGCTGGAGAACGTGATGGAGGAGTCGGGGCCAAGGACCACTTACAAGACGTCGTCCGTCATTGTCACCTCCATATCCAGCCCCTGTATACTGCACAGTCCTCCCGGTTTCCATGGCAAGCTCAAACTGACCAAAACTTACAGCCCAGTTGCGAAGGAGCCCCTTGATATCGCCAGACTGGAGACGACAGTGTTACAGTGAGCAGCCAGACAAAAGTGCAACAGCAGTGTAATCGTGTGTGCGTGCGTTTTTGTGTGTGTGGGAGTGTGTGTTTCAATATTTTCCTCCATTGTACTTTTCTGTACCAGCATGCTGTTTGCTACTTAGCGTAACTTGATTCCAGAGCATGCCCTTATTATTTGTTTTTTTGCACAACAGTTTGAGTGAGCAAGTGAGCGTGAATGCCCAGTAAATCTAAAACAAAAAAAAGTACATGAGCATACGAGCGTGCAAATACGCTAATGTACTTTTTCTGACATATCATGGTGGTTGGAGAAGGTTTTACCTCAGAGCCAGAGGCAACGAATCAGCCTTAAATATATAGTATTTCTCAAAGGTTGAGTATCCATCTGATTTTTATTTAGATTCTCGTCAAAATATTTGCGTAAAAGAGTCATAAATTACAATCCATTTTTCTTATTCTTCGTTGGTTTGAAGGTTAGGTCTTCTTGATGATGCCATACAGCAGTTGAATGTTCGCTGTTATGATTTTTGCGGTTCCATTTTCTGATTCTTGGGCATAAAAACTGTTAGAATATATATTTTTTATTTGTCTTTAGGAGCCATATTTTAAACACTACACGCGTTAATGCATACGTAACTTGTGGCGTAGACACAAGTAGCTCCATACGTCCTTAAAAGTATGACATCATTTCCAAAACGGAACCAATTCTCAAAACCCAGCACTAAGTCTGTCTATTGTTTGAGTTTTTTTTTCTACTTGAGGTGAGAAAAAACTAAAAATACTGATTAGAAATGCATAAAGCAGTGTTTTTTCCTGGTAGCACTTCCCCATCCCGGGGTCAGCCGTATGTTCCTACAGCCCTATGTAATTGGTTAGGGTTAGGTATTGAAAAAGGAGGGTTGGTTAGGGTTAGGCTGTGGGAACATAGGGCCTAATTTTGAAAAAACAATCTTGGAAATGAGGGACAGCTCCCCCCAATCCCACTGCGAATCTACACCATTATTTGCGAACAACTTTGAGCTCGCTCAAAGCTAAAAACCACATTTCTGAATATAAGACTGTGAGCGGCCCCTCCTACGACAGTTGGTACACTTTCACTACACCCACACGACACGAAATGTCAGAGTCAAAGTAAACAGTCACAAATTTTTTTGCATGTCAAATACCCAAACACCCGGATTAAAGAACGGACATCTGGCTTTTGTCATCAATGGGACAATCCCTGCGTCCAACACAATGTTATGATTTCTGTTCAAGAGGCACTCGACCTGCTTTGAAAGACAGACAGAAGTAAAAGATATGATAAAATAACAACCTAACTGTACCATTGTCACTGGCCTGGTCGGCACTGTGCAAGTGCAACAACAGAGAAAAGAAGCTCACTCCATAGCTACGTCCATCATCAGCTCTGAAAAAGTACTGCTTACTGCTTAATTATTTTATTTTATTAATACGTTTATTAAAAAAAAAACATTGCTTTCATGCTGTTCCCTGTTTTCCAGCAGCGTTTCTTAAGTCGAATGTTGACACACCAAAAAAAACAGGAAGGCAAACGCATCCACACCTGAAACGAGAAATGAGCCAGTCCACTATTTTCAGGAGTTTGTACGTGCAAATTTTTGGAGATATTTTTTTTCTCAGGAGCTTGCGGATGAAGCTCGGGGGCCGTAATGACCAACTTTAACAGGTGGCTAGAAAGTAGAACTTCACTGGGATGTTAATGTGTTGCTTTGTTTCTACTAGCGTCTTTAGCGTCTGCATTTCCCAAAACATCAAAATGTATTCAGGCAGCCCACAGGTGTAGATTTATAAACTTGGGGAATTTTTCTATTTCGTTTGAGTATTTTTGTATTTATTATCTGAAAAACTAGTGCAATGAGTGAAACGTCTTCTGGGGTGGTGCATTAATTTAAAAATGTAAAACAAAAAAAAAACAAAAAAATGACCTCCTTACTGCGATGCTGCTGCTCCACAGTTGAGTCTAACGCTACGATTCCACTGGATGCGTATCCGTTGCATTCCCGCTGAATTTGGCTGAGCCGGACCGGACACGTATCTGGTGGAATCTAGCCGTAAAATGAATCCAACACAAACTGAAATTGTATTGTTAACTATTCTCTGGGACGCACTTCTTATGCTGTATATCCTGTACAGGAGAAATCGACTGCTCATTCCAGTCTTTCTGCCCTCTAGTGGTTGAAAAACGCTTTAACGCAGCTTTAATATGAGGTGGTTTACTTCTGAATCGGGTAATCAGACACACATGCGACCGGACAGCAGAGGATACAGTCAGATTTGTTTCCCCCCTCTGGCTCTTTGTCATTGATTTTTCCATTCCTGGTGACCCGAAGTACCACAGTTTGGACAAATTAGGTCACAATTATGTCACGACATCATAGTACATCAGCTAACACTGTGTGGTGTGAGAGTGTATGTGTGTTTGCGTTGAAAAACAGAAGTCAGTACTGTACTTTGCATTTCTCCTGATGCCAAACTTCTCTGTCACACCTACTGTTAGATCAACAGGTGACAGTTTTCTACATGACTCTACCGTCATGAGAGTTTGGTTTCAGGATTGTGATCATCGACCTCATGAGACACACGGAGCCGCGTCTTGTTTTAAAATCCGTCTGATTGAACGTCACATCTCCAAAAGCTCTTTTTTTTTTCTCCACTTTTGTACATTGCAGTTCCCTTTGAGATTCCTAAGACTGCTGCATTATTGACTATGATTGTAATAAGTGTTCCGTTCACGCGTCGATCTAAATTTGACACACGCCGTCATTGTTATGTTTGTTAAATGATCAATCGTCAAATTAGAGTCTTAGTTAACGAGGCGACGAAGGGTTGATGCATTCCCATTGCTGCTCATCTGTCCTGCAGTTTACCCATCAATGAATGTACAAAAATGTCATAATGCTAAAATTTGGATTTAACGACAAAACAAATACATAATGTTATATATTAAATTTCTGCTTTATTGAAGTGATGTTTTATGAAGTGATGGTTTCATGTTGGTTTTTGTTTTCTTTGTACAAAATGTTTTGTGTTGTTTATTATTTATTTTTCTAAATAAAAATGGTTTGAAAAATGCTGAATTCTGCTCGACTGGCGGACGTGTCCTCGTCATTTTGTGATGCTTGAACTAGACCATGCTTCCGGTATTTTTAAATCTGCGCTCGTTTAGTTACATGTCCTGGTGTGTGAATGATTCATATTTAACAAAAAAACTTTTGGAATCGGTTCAGTAGATCGCCTCAGCTGGCAATCGCGACGGAGCTGCAACTTAATCTTTCGGGGCAACTCCGACCGTCGAAGTTCAGCAAGTTCAGACACAGGTCTGTGTCTTTCAGAAGACGAGCTGTTGCAAGAAGACGACAGTGGAAACTTAAGTCACAGTTGGAAAGTGGAGTTTGTAGTTTACGTAGAGGAACTTCTGCTTGAATTTAATTCCAAAGTCATGTTTGACTATCAAACTGATTTTGACGATTTAGACTGTGACAACTCACCTTTGGAGATTTCAGAGCAAAACAAAGAAGAACGACAAAATATTCATGTTTCAAAAGCTGCAACAATTTAATTTCTGTCATTTTTGCGTAATAATGAGTTAAACCGATGAACTTAATTGCTGTCGATTAAGTGTACATTGATTATTGGACTTATCACTTCAGCTCTACATTAAACTCTCCTTCAGTGCTTTACACCATCCGTTCATCCGTTTTTTTGTTTTGACAGAAAACTAAAGTCCATCTCATTCTGCACACACACAATAATCTGTAAGAGATGTGGCGTATTGTCCACGTGCACGTTGCCCTACATGCATCACTTGCAACTGGACAGTTTGCTACATCTGTAGCAGATTATTGTATAAATTGGTGCAGAAAATGTTATTTGTATATGTACGGTAAGTGTTGGCATCCTTTTAATGTCTATTTTATTCTTAGTACCAATTTGAACTTTGGTGTCTATTTAATTCTTCAGTAACTATTTTATTACATTTATTTATTACTACTTTGCTGTTTTTGTTGTTTTGCACACACGAGTCTTGGAACATGTAAATCCACACACGCACATTATTATGCAGCACCATAATGATTGTGGATTCTGCAGACTCTAATGCATCATATTTCCATCAGTGTCAGCCGGCCGATATTTTTCATAAATCTTTAGGTCAGTTTCCTGAACGGAGTAGATCCATTCCAGCACAGCAGATAACAGCTGGAACATCCTGATGTCAGATAGCAGAGTGGCATTAGCGTTGGTCATATCCATCCAACATGTCGGGGGGAGCAAAGGGACATTTATCCAGCATGCTGTCTGACCTGAAAAGGCCTCGCTGCAGAACTATGGCGCCCTGCAGAGGTAAGAGTCGGTACTCTATTTGCATGATTAGAAGGTGTAAGTGGATGAGGGGGGACAGATACAAAGAGATTAGTCAGTCATTTCCGTCCATAAGCATCTGAATTTTGTCTCACTCTCAAATTTATTTTTATTTTATTGATATAAATGTAATTTATTGCCAAAGCATGTTGTTTAAAGTTTACTATGTAAATATAATTAGTGAGTAAATAAGTCAAAGTAGCATTACTGTAATGGTGAAATACTCATTCTGTGAGGAAATGCCCCTTTAAATTTAAGCAGCATTTAACTGTGGCAGTCTCTTGCAGTGGAGGTAATTTGATTTCATAAATTTTGTATGTAAAATCTTAATCTGTAGATCAATGCGATCTTAAAATATGTGTAATTTTTCCCTCTGAAAAGTTGTGTAGTACAAAGTCCAAAATGAAAATGTCAAGTAAAGTAGGAGAAACTCAAATCTGTAATCAAGAAGCAGTGGTAGCAGAAGGCTAATGAATAATAACGAGACAGAAGCAAATAATTGGAAACAAATAATCAAATAAAATATGCTGAACAATGAGAAATACTGTAGTTTAACAACTGAATCTAACAGAACAACAGAAGAGAAGCGACAACGATAAACAAAAGAGGAGGCAGTTTTGGTTTCTATGTGTTCTGCTGGATTTTTTCCCTCAATCTCCGACACATGTTGCCGCTTCCATGGCTACGTCAGCTCTTTACCTCCGAACAAACACGGACTTTTGTTGTGGTCGACAGTATTTGCTTCTGATGTGTCGCTCTGTCTCCGTCTTCTTCTGACCTCTCCATGTCAGTGCGTCCAATCTCTTAGCAATCTGTGTGAGCTCATACTACATTAGCAGGGCTGCAGGCTCTCTAATGGCCACCTGTGTGTGTGTGTGTGTGTGTACATATGCAATCGACTGATGTACAGACGAAGAAAGAGACTGGTGCGTAATCATGCTTGTTATCCGTCACATCGTTGCTGGGAGGAGAACTCCAACATGTGCTTTTATGAGTGTGTGTCTTTTTCTTTGTGTGACTAGAAAAAGTCGCAGTTTCAGTTAAGTTTAGGTTCAGGCAAGAAAGACACTTGGTTGGGTTTAGGAAAACATTGTTCGGGTTAAAGTCACTACTTCTGTTACGTTATGTTCTGTACTCTTACATTACCAAAGTAACGTGTCACATTATGTACGTGATGTAAGTTATAAGAACTCACTGTTGACTTTTGTTTTCACACTGGAGACTAACAGCAGTCTCCTGAATGAAAGTCCTGCGATTGTTTAAACCGACGTCCATCCTCGATCTCCTCCATTTACAGACGTTTTACTCTTCATGCTACTTCTCCTCACTTCCTCCTTTGCAGCTGTCGTTATGACAACAGCCACCAGAGGTCGCCACCCGACAACTAACATAATTATATGTAAATATAATATAAACTGCTTTCATTTTCAACCTGTAGTTGTTTTCCTGATGAGAACAGGCTCGATAATCTCGATCTTATAGTCGAATGATGGTATAGCCGTCGGTGCTGCCTTCACATTCAGCTCAGGGACGCTGCTGTGTCTCCTGTGTCTTTCGATATTTAGAATCAGGTGCATCTCTGTTCCAAGGTGTGTGTGTGTGTGACTAATATTCACAAAACCATCTATCAGGACGTGATTAAAAAACAGCTGTGGCTGGCTGCTAATTGAATTGTGTCCGTATCACAGACGCACAAACACAGGACCGGCAGCTCAGCGGTAGGGAGGCGGTTCTCGGGGAACCGGCGCTGTGTAATTTGTTGTTTCCTTTACTCGAGCAGAACGAAAAGGCTGCGAGACTGAAAAGCAACTGACATCAGTGCACAAACACTGATTACGGATAATGGGGTGCGAGCAGCATGGAGCGATAGCGCTAAGAGAGGGAGGGAGAGAGAGGGAGAATGTGTTGCAGTAAGAGGGGTCTATATTGGCGACGTGAATCGGCAGTGAAGCATTCTGGGGCTTCGTGTTACAGGCCTTATAAGGGCCAGGGCCCCTGTGTCTCTGCTCACCTCGGCTATTCTTAGGCTGTGTGTCGCTCACCCTCGGCAACTCTACAGGCAAGGAACTCCTCTCTGTCTCTAAATTCAGTTTAAAGTTGATTTTTGAGTTTGCACTTTGTTCAATTCGAGTCCTTGACTCCAAGGTATGTTTTCTTGCGGCCGTGGTAGCTCAGCTTGACCCTCCAGTCTCTTCGTGTGCATCTGTGTTTGTGTGTATGTGTGTGTGTGTGTGCCTCCACTTGTGTGTTTGTGTCACAGGCGCTCCACAGCACCTGCCCCACCCACCCACCTCCACCACCTCCACCACCACCTACCCAAGGGTGTTTGTCCTGAGAGCTGGTAGCAGACGTGGAGAGACTGTAGGGCTGCTGGAGGAGAAGCGAAAGCAACCGAGACGGGACAAAAGGATAGCAGGGGAGGACGCGAGGACTAGGGCACGCCGAGCAGGAGGAGAAGCCACACAGCCAGCAGGAGATAGTTCGCAGGAGGAGTGTTGACGTTTCACCGAAGATGAGTACGTACACAGTGACTCTGAACGGCCCCGCTCCATGGGGCTTCAGACTACAAGGAGGGAAGGACTTCAACATGCCACTCACCATCTCCAGGGTAAGGACAGAGCTGCCCTCACAGGCTGACATTCGTTGTGACAAAGCATCCCAGATATTAAGAATAAGTGACATTGACAAGGTGGCACACACTCTGACAAAACAAAAGGCAGTATAATAGTGAATGAGTCCAAACTGATTCTGGCAAATGGCAATTTAAAGGTAATGAAGGCGATTCTGCAGAGAGACAGCTGATTGTCGTCAAATACCAATGCGTCTGGGTCAGAGCCAGCTAATATCTCCATAAAAAACCACACACGATGCACAAAAAAGTGAACACAGACGTCAAAAAGCTACATTCTTGTCACATTTTCCTGCTCGAAAATCCATGTAAGCAACATTTCGGTGATTTGCAGGTTAAAACATGTGAAGGTGTCTCAGTAAAAACAACAAATCAGATTGCAAACTGAGAGTTTTTTCAGACGTTGAGGTGACATCATCACTGGAGAGAGTTGCTGCATCAAAAACAAAATGTAGAAACGTATAAAGTAAGTTGTAAAAGTGCTTGTAAAATGTAAGAACAAGTAAAAATGAGCATAAAACAAGTCTCATGGTCACTGTGTCTTATATTAATGAGATATTTGTTAAAACATACTTGGTAAGAGGAGTTTTTTGGCAGCGTAACTTGAAGTGGATCATCTTAATGAGACGACCTCCAACTGTAAAATTCACTCCTTCACACCACCCGGATATCTGAGAGCGTTCCCCTGAACATCACCCTCTCACCTGGTGTGACAGGAACCTGTTGCGTGTTCAGACTTCATCAAGCTTGTATGGATGCATGTGCATACTGTACGCGCGTGCGATACGTACGTGCGCAGGTGTGATTTTGTGTGTGTGTGTGAGCAGTGGTTATGTAATGTTGCTGTGCGTGATGATGACAGGGAGGCTCACATGTAATCTCCAGAGAGATTTCTAGAATAGAGCAGCGCTGGAAAGGCTGGAATAGTTTTACTGGAGTCGAGGTGGTCGGCTTTTAACCCGCTGTTCTTCGATTACATCATGCTGGACGACATGAGGTGGCTGTAATCAGCTCGATTAATCACAAGAAAAGTTTCGTTTCTAGAAATTAAGAGAAATGACTTTACTTCAGCCAATGGTGGAAAGTAACTAAGTACATTTACTCAAATACTTAGCTACAATTTTGAGGTACTTGTACCACCTTACACTTCTGCATCACCACATTGTAAAATCTCAACGATCAATGGCCTCCATATAAAGTACACAAATAATTTAAAGTTTTTAAAATGTTTAACTCGCACAACTTAAAATGTAATAATTTTCTTTACCTGATCATTCCGAGGTAATCTGTTTTAATCTGTTTCATTACTTTCTCTTTTTAAAGTCAACTTTTGAAACCAACGGTGTTAAAATTTTGAATCTACTGCATTTACCTGACAACTTAATTGACTCATTACTCTTTTCAGATTTACTTTAATACAAAATACAACCAACAAATATGTTATGATAATAATACAGATTAAGATGAAACTTTTTTTGATCCCAGAAGGGAAACTAACAAGCTACACTGTAAAAAGTGACGACTTAAAAAAAAAAAAAATTGAGGAAACCAATTACCTCAAAATTCCCAAGTAAAGCAAACTAATTTTTGAAGTTGTTTAAACTTTTTAGCTTGTACAACTTTGATCTAACAAGTAAAATTTAAATTTACAGTGTAACCAACAGATAAACTGTATAAAGTCGTCAAACAAACTTCTCCTGCTTCTACATTAAAGTGATGGAGACATTAATGTATCAATAATTAGAATATAATTACATTACATATATGAACGAAATATGTCATTCTGCACGATGAGTACTTTGAATTTTGGTACTTTAAGAATATTTTGATACTAATAGTTTAGTCCTTTCATTAAGTAAAGTGAGTAAAGTATTTCTACACGGTGGTATTAATACTTTTAATTAAGATTTGAGAACTTATTCCACCTCAGATATCGCCTACAGCACGGCAAAGTTTAGGACTAGGCCTTAAAGCATCCTCAACCATCAGGACACGGTAGATTTTGAAAGTTGACCTCATTTGGTAATTGATTTTAAAAAAAGTAAATTTACTCTGTCAGATTTTACGGTGTGCACATACATTTGAGAAACAAACTGCAGATGAACTTGTTTTAACTTCTGCAGCTCAGACTGGGCGTCTCTGTCTCACACTGGCAGGTCTGCTGGTGTATTTACAGCGTTTCCTTTAAATAGCGCTGGAGGAGAGATGGATGGATGGATGGAGAGGGAGAGAGAGAGAGAGAGAGAGGTGGGAGGGGGGGCGGGAAAGACGTGAGGGAACTGACGGGCGGCTTGTGTTACCTTTAGTAAGCTTTATTCCCCGCTTATGAGTCCGCTTCAGTTTCACCTTTTGGCGAGGGGAGCGGAGGGATGGAGGGTTTGATGGATTCAGGAGGAGATGAGGCTCACCTGAGCAGAGCTCCGGCTCCCTCATTCCTCCGTCCTGATTGATGCTCGGCCTGCGTTGTATTGATTCACGGCTGCAGGAATCTGTTAGTTTATTGTCTTCTGATCCCGGTCTCAGGCAGCCGGGGAGGGAGCTTTGATCCGCAGCCAGCGTGACATTGTGTCATTGGATTTGTGTTCATCCTCTGGTCCTGTCGGGCTCTGACAGGTTAACATAAAACACTGCAGCCTGACAACTCGGGGTGCCATTACAGTTTGACGTAACGCCGCCACGGTTTGGATTTCTGTCCGCTCTTGCTAAGAAAAGAAAGAGGAATGAGGGCCGTGTTCATTACGAGTTGTTCGCCAAGTTGAAGCACCGGCCATTAAACATGTGACACGCCGAGCTGTTTCTCTGCTTGCCCTGTGATTTTTACGTGACTATTCGTGGGGTGAAATGCAGGCTGATGTAGGCTTCATGATGTCTTGAAGGTGAACGGATGAAAGACGGCTCTCTGTTGATACGGCGGCCATGTTGATGTCCGCGGACCGATAAGACACATGTTGAGACATGAAACTTGGAAGCAAAGAAAGCTCCCCGTGTTGCTCTTTCATTAAGATCCAATCTTCGAGGATTCGAGCCTTCACATCCATTTCCTGCCTCTCGTCTGTTTTCGTCCGAAGCGTTTGATGCGTACGAAAACACGCGGCGCAGAGCGTTCGGGCGGTGTCACGTCTCTACATGTGTGTTTGATTACACCGAGGCAGCCGCGCAGAAATAATCCTCCTGCCTCCTACTGCAACTCTGCCTTCCACCCAAACACACACACACACACTTCTACACACAGAGGCATGATAGCTGTAATTCAAAGAAGACAAATGAAGGAGAAGGGTTGACGGGAAGGACGAGAGCAGAGAGAACATTATGTTAAGTAAAGTGGTGGTATTGTAGGTAAAAAATGTGGATTTCCTTCTGATGTAAATAGAAAGTAAAAGATTTTGTGTGTGAATGTCAGCAGCAGGTGTGTGTGTGTGTGTGTGTGTGTTGTGGGGAGGGGGGCTCAGCAGGGTCAATCGCAGTGAAGCCAGGCAGGCATCAACAGCGCTGCTTATTTTTAACTCCTTTAACGAGTTGACTGTAAGCTTAGACCCAATACTGTATGCCCCGGGCCTCTGGGCCCGCTTAAACCTCCTCTCTGTGGAGTTTAAGCCGGGCTTTGTGGTAGAACCGGGAGAAGGAGGATTCAGCTGAAGGTCAAAATGTGACTGAAAGTTGAAAAACGTGTCGGTGGGCTGAGCAGTATTAACTTCATGAAGTTGCTCACCTGAATTTTCATGAGTGAACGATGCACCGTACCAATCGCTTTGAGGAAAATACCAGTATCAGTCATGGGGAATCCCTAAAAACTTGTTATTTTGCCGCCCCACATGCATCATGATCATTGTTTGTTCTGTCCTGTTTAATCCAGAACATGTTTTTAAGTATTTTTTATTACATCTAACCAAACTACGACTGAAAAGAGGAAACACTGCTTTAAATAAAAACAATAAATTTGTCTTAAGTCTTATAGTAAAAAGTCATAAAACAAAACTCTAGTCACACCAAACTCTCATCAGCCACCAAAAAGTCCTTCACACACTCAGCCAACTTATCACAGAACTGTCTTTTTAACCGAACATTTTTATGACATATCACCTAAAGACCTATCTGTCCGAAAGGTTTTCCCACAGAAATCTCCTCGTGAAATCACCCAGATAGAACCTCACCTTCCGTGCACACAGATGAGGTCAAATACGCCAATTATTGGAAAACAACGTGCACTCAGACCGCTGGCTGACGCTGTCAGGGAGCACGCCGAAGCACGCAAACCCATCAGCTAAGTGACAGGACGCTCTGGAAGTCACACCCATAACTCGTGTTTAAAGATACTCCAGAATTTGGGATTCAAATACTGAAACTGAAATCTTTCCTGCAGAATTTTTGTCTCAGGCGGCTTCGTAGTCATTTCCAAACTGACGACTCCTGAAGTCTGCTTCCACAAACAGTCACTGTTGAATTTGTAGATACAGAAACACAGGGGAAACCCCACACTGTACTTTGGAGAGTCTAATCTTTTCTGTACGTATTCAACAGTTTGAGCTACATCTTGAATCCCTGTCCTGCACACCTCGCGGCTTTGTTACCAGAAACCCTGCTGCTTTTACTCGTTTCAGCGCTAGAGAGACTTGATATGCAGCAGAGGAGACTGATTGGACTCTTAGATAAAAATGCGGTTCCGCTCTGTTGATCAACTCGACACAGACATGTTATCCAGCCCTTCATCTGCGGAGCTGATGGATTAGTTTATTCTGCTTCATCAGCTTCTCTCCTCTCTACCTTTAAGGCTTATTTACTGAGCTGCAACACACACACGCGCGCAGCATAAACAACCGAGACGCTGCGTCTCAAGAGGAAAAAAATGAAACTGTCAAGTGAACAAACTAATTCAATTTTCTTTTCTATCAGAATGATCCCAGCATTCATAAATATCCACCCAATCTGTGATGCATATGTTTGTGTAACTGCATATGTTTTTTAAGTTTGCCTGTCCTGAGGAATGTCTTGTTGGCGCTCCGAGCGTGACCTTGTCTGTTGACCCCCTCCATAGATAACTCCGGGCAGCAAGGCCGTGGGGGGCAGCCTGGCCCAGGGCGACGTCATCTCGGCCATCGACGGCGTCAGCACCGAGGGGATGACGCACCTGGAGGCCCAGAACAAGATCAAGTGTGCCACCAACAAACTGTCCCTCACCATGCTGAAGTAAATAACCAGCACGCTTACACCGAAGCGACATTTGAGTGCATGATGCAGAAGCTAATTTTAACTTGGAGAAACACAAACCAGTACCTGACTTCAGTAAAAATAAATATTACTAAGTTTATGCAAAGTCCTGTATTCTCGTTGAAAATATCTGTTTTTCGTTGCCACAAACATGCAACAGACGTCACGACTTCTCATCAATATATCTGTTTTTTGTTGATGGAAATTGTTGACCCGAGGTCTCCATTAAAACATCCAGTGGTGTCCTGCGTAGAACTGTTGACACACTGTGGTCCCTCGTCAAATGCTGGCAACTTTCTCCCCTGTAACTACAGCACACCACCACCACCACCCCCTCCATCTCCACGTGTGAGAATCAGGTCACGAACATTTAACGTGATGTGACAAATATTGTAGAAATGTCAGTATGGTACGAAGCCTGTGACACGAACAAATGTGAACACATCAGTGGTTTGAAGAAACATTAACTGTCGACATTTTACCACGGTGACGGGACTAAAAGTGGCCCCAGGTGTTGCTTAAAATGTGGTCGTGATCTATTAATAGCTGTTTCTTTTTTTCCTTTTTGGGGTGATATAACAGTATATTTTAAAGTTATATTTCATTGTTTTATCCTCAGATCAAGACGCCCTGCACCAGTTCCCACAGCAACTCCAAGGATGGACTCACCCATGCCAGTCATCCCCCACCAGAAGGTACCAACACACCTACAGCAAGAAGAGACAAATCAAAATACATTCACACAATTCATGCAAACACATTGTGTATATCTGTATAAATGTTCATGTTTGTATGTATGTGTGATATTTGTTTTGTCCTCTTGTCATACTGAGAGTATAAGGCAGTGTCCTGCTGCCCTCTAGTGTCAGATATTCACAGTGCAACTGCAGGGAGCCATGTGCAGGGGTCAGAGGTCAGACATCCAAAGACATCAACCAAACGAAAGAGAAAGACGAAACAAGCTGATACCTTCACGCTCATTTCACTTTATTTATTTTTTTCAAACAGTCTACCTTGACCCCTTCTCGTCTTTTAAAGGAGTTAGATGAAGCTTCCTCCAGGAGGAGTCTCTTCCAAGAGCTCCCGTCGACTCCGGTTAGAGCTCCTGCCTCCTCCGCATCATCTCCACCGGGCCGGCCGGGGCAGTACAATTCCCCGATCGGCCTTTACTCTCCTGAAACTCTCAAAGAAATGATGCTGATGCAGGGAAAGTTAGGAGAGGGGCCGCCAGCCTCCAGGGGAGTTTCGTCGCTGGGGTAGGTTGCCAAAGTGACAAATCACCTCCAGTTATGTGACGCTTGGGGAAGATTTAACTCCTTCAGGGGGAAACCTCAAAACCCACAAACCCGACTTAACAAACGCAGCAGCAGCAGCAGCGCTGCTTTCCACTCTGGAGGAATGAAGCACTCTCCCCTTTTAACCTCACATTAACAGGACCGTGACGAGAAAGTACGCTCAGAACTTTCCCAGCATCCCTCTCTCTCGCACGTGGCACTATTTCTGGAGCGTACACACAAACATACTGTATGTACCTGGCTGGACTCCACGTAACAGAGCGGCAGGTGATCAGACTTACAGGGTCACGTAGGGATCTCTGACACAAGCTGATCGCAGAAACTCAACTAAAGGTCGACCGTCCTCAACGTTCCTGCTCGAATGACTCAAATGCCATGAGGTTTAAAATAAAGTGAGGTGAAAGTGGACAGTGGTTAGACGAGGCTATGAATGAGCTCAGTTCTTCTGAATGATCCAGAGTCCTTTACTGCGAAATAGAAATGAAGCCAGGGGGATGATGTTGCAAAAATCTTTTTCGGGAACTCTTTTTGCTGCTTCAGCTGACTGATTTCCCTCTTTGAGGCTTTTTATCTTCAAGCTGTCGCAAATGCAAAATGCCCGGGACAGAGTTTTAAATCCTGTTTTTTTTTTTGCCCGGAAAACCGCAGAATCGCTTGCAAAGCTTTTTTTCTTTTTTATATGTTGGCGAGGTTACAAGAAGGTGATGATTTGTTGCTAGGGTAGAGTCGGCGTGGCTCTCAGTCACTAGAGGTCTCTGAAATGACTTCAAACTTTACACTTTCTGCTGTTTGTTGAAGGATTATTTATATTCTCGGGCTGCAGGCTGACAGTGATTTTCTTGACTACTTGATTCATTGTTAGATCTGTAACATAGATGCCCAATTTTTTCTTCACTTGTACGGCCAAAACAGAAACTTACTGATGGACCAAGGGAGAAAGAAAAAGCAAACACTTGTTGTCTTCTATTGAAACCATCAATAAATGATCCATCTATCAATACTCCCTGACTTCTCCACCCACTTGTTACTGGAGACGTGGATTTTTTGAAGGTCCAGTAGTTTCCTGAAGCAGCTGGTCACTGTAGTTTTTGTTGGACGGAGGTCGAACAGAGGTATTAGTTGAGGACTATTTTCAGTCGCGGATGAATACACATTTGGTGCTGTTGTGTATTTATAGCGGCAGAACGGTGTGTTTGAGAGGCACTCAGAATAAACCACAGTGATGTGGAATGAAGGCACATGTCACAACATAATAAAATCAAACTTTAAGAACACAAAGTGCTTATTGGTTTGGGGATGTGAAAAGGACCACTGATATTACACTTGTGACACTGAAAAACAGGAAGTTTTACCATGTTAGTTTTAAAGTACGAATCAAAAAGTCTTCGGTCACCTTTGTTTGGGCTCAAGTGCCAAACTAGATGTACTCGCTGAGTCCAGGAGTCAAACCATTGAGTGAGCTGTCCTCAGTGGCATGGTGTTAGTTTAGAGTTAGCCTGACGCCTCAGTCATGGAATACTTGGTAGATTTTAATAAAGGGCACCATCTCACATCCAGTATCAGTGCTCACTGATGTGTTTCCCGTCTGTAGCCGAGGGTAAGTCAGGTGTCGGAAAACGTGCTCCGGCTGATCGCAGGACGATGGCGGCCGTATCATGCCGGGGGGGCCCCGCCTGACGGAGGCTCTGACTCCACTGGCACACACACACACACACACACATAGGAGAGAGCAGCTGTTGAGCGCGGCCATGGAATGTTCCGCTCTGGTTACACGCCATCCTCCTGAATCCCCTGGATGCCCCCCTCGCCAAACCTGAGATAGCTCCCCCGTCTCTGTGGGGAGATGGCTCACGTGTGAGTCACCGCGGCGCACGTTCCGCTTTAAATACTGTACCCTGAACACATCCATGTACTGTACGGACAGATCTGCCAGCTGATTTATGTGCGCCTCCGCCCTTCACTGCAGAGGAACTGAACGCACTGACACTCACAGCAAGAGCAGAGAAAGGAGGCACATAGGTTCAACCTGACGCAGCCCTCGGGAACGAATTAACATTAACGTACCGCTTCTGTCCGACCTCGACAGTCTAGAATTGAAAGTGCTGCAGTTGATTAAACCAGGCAGAAACTTCTTGCTAGCTTATGTTTTAAATCATGGCCGCCAGTGGGCCAAAGTTGGCCTGACATTAATTTTAATTTCACCCGATGGCTCTACCAAAAATTATGATAAAATTTGTGAGTCATGCTCTTCAATATGTAGGATCCCTAATTACTTTTTATGTTGCGTAATCTGAAAGTGGTCGGCCGAGTGCACATGAAGTCATCTTAAAAATACAACACAATACAAAAGGCAGAGATGAATTACATAGACTGTTTATATAAATCAATGATCAGCTGGATATTGGGACATTTATGTTTATATCTATTTATCCATATGAGTGAAATTATAGCCCATGAATGTCGACGATAACCATCCTTACCTTAGCATGAGCCTTTTATATTGACGCGAGGCGTATTCAGTTGGTTGCATTCTGAACCTCAAAGCTAGATGCCATTAAATCCTACACACTGGAACTTTAATAATAATAATTGAGGGTTTTTTCGAGTAAAACTGACTTCATTGCTTTTTCTTTCCGTTGTTTTCTTCAAAGTAAGTCTATGGTTGGAGGAAATGATAACAGTACAGTCCACGTAAGACATCTCGTGTACGTTTCGTAGATCATAATCGCATTTGTTGACCATTTTTCAACACACAACTGGCTCAACATGATCTGCTGGACACATTCTTGATAAAAGTGATAAAATGTAAATGCCTTACATATCTATACCGTACGCAGGGTTTGAAGTGCGGTGCCACCACACATCCGCCGTCAGCTCGCTTTTGTCTAAAAGCATCAGCCGCAGTCTTGACATAAGTGGATCAGGTGTTGTGTTTGTGTAGTTGTGTGTATTTGTGGCTGTTCTGTGCTAAATGTGTCCCCGTCCTGTGTCATGTGATTGAGACACTTGTGCTCTTGTCAGTCACTCCTGATGATGCAGGGGAAGCTGGGAAATGTCCCAGTGATGACGAACAGCTGCTATTCTAACCTGTGCGAGGGATTACAACATAGCCCTGTCGCAGGATAGTTTCCTACAAACACACGCTGCCATTGTTATCACAGAAATACCTGTGGTGATTCATCACCTTCTCCTCTTTTCTGTCTCTGTCTCTGTCTCTGTCTGTCTGTCCGTCACTCTCTGGTGTTTTCAGGTTATCGCAAACACAGCTGCAAAGTCAGTATTGTTGTATTCCTCTGTATATAATGTGCATGAAGTATACGTCCGTAGATGGAATATTCGTGTTTGGTGCTCGTGATTGTAGTGAAGTCGTGTCTCGACATAGATTCAAGTGCGTTAAGTTGAACTGGAGCTTCAACATAACTGAGTGTGTTGGTCATCTGTTTCTTCAGGTCATCATAACTAGTTGCTGAAAATCCAAGACATGCTATTAACAGCATCTGGTCCCCAGAAGTGGAAAATATCATGTCCTCGTATACGTACTTTATACGTCACTACATTTACAGGAGGGTCAAAAAGTCAGAAAACAAATGCAAAATAGAAGTTTCACAGACTTTTGGACCCTACTTTATATATAATACTAGTTCCTTGATAGAAAAAGAACATTTATGACGTGAATGTAAAATTGTGCCAAACTAACTGTGATTAGTTGCATAGTTGCAACATAAATACAATTTCAAAGAGACAAAATATTTTTATTTTTTGTAGCTTTTAGATTCGAAACTTGAGTATAATTAAGTACTTTTTAAGTAAGTGTTTCAGTGTTTAACTCATATTCCAGTATTATATCACCACGTGTTTTCCACCTCTGCTGGTCCTCTCTCGCTTTCATATTCATTTTGTGAATATGAATGGATTTACAGTATATGACTGTGTGATGTCATTCTGTGTGTCATTTATACTGACATCCATATTGATTGCAGTGTGGATCAGTATATAAAAACAGTCGTGTGTGTGTTTCATTTTGAGTAGTTGTCTGGCTTGGCCTGTTTGTTTTAAATATTAGCATGTTTGGGGTGTTTTTGGGCTGGTGTTTCAGCTTTACTCATTGTTTCCAATAAGTAAAAGCTTTTATTTTATCATTGGACTGTAGTCATGAAGTTGTGATGGACAAACCTTGATGTTTGACCAGATGTTCTGCTGTGTCCCAGAATCAATCACTGAAAAAAACTCATAATTTCAAAGCAACTGTCTTCAAAACTGGAAACCAAAAAATTCTGTATTTCAAAAGTTTTCAAGTACCCAAATGATCAAGTTCACAGCTATCTCCATCTTTTTTCATCTGATCATCAAAGGTTAATGTTTTTTCTATGCAATTTCTCAATTTTTTACAGTGTTCTTTATACTGTTCTGCATATATTTTTCTCTATTTCGTACTTCCATGCATCAGTCAAACCTCAGCCAGTTACGTTCAGAGTCTAATGGACTTTTTTCTTACACACATCACTGCAAATTAAAATCAAATTCATTCAACTTGTCACTCTGAATTCAATTATTAATTCAGTTTTTTTTATTATATTCTCATTCATGCCTTATCAGGGGAATGAACACACCTCCAAATGATTATATATTTTGAGAACTTGTATTTGTTTTTTTTAAATGTAGTTTGGACCTGGGACACAGCTCCGTGTGGCGTGCGGTGTATTTGGTCTTTCCGGTTGAGTGTGCAGACTCTGAGTCTCTCTAAAAGCAGACGCTGAGCGGGACAACAGCTCTGCCTGTCTGTCAGTTGTTTTACTACATGTTGACCCAGATTCCTCCCTTCACTTTGTCGCTTTCCCTGTCGTTTCTTTCCTCCTGAATTCCCCCTCTCCTCTCCCTCATCTGCTAACCTCTCATCTCCACCCCTGCACCTGATACCTCCCCGCCTCCTCTCCTGCCCGCTGACCTCCGACCCCGACACTGACCTCCAGTGTGGAGTACACCCCCAGCTTCAACCCCATAGCCCTGAAAGACTCGGCCCTGTCCACCCACAAGCCCATTGAGGTGAAGGGTCCGGGCGGAAAGGCCACCATTGTTCACGCCCAGTACAACACACCAATCAGCATGTACTCACAGGACGCCATCATGGACGCCATTGCAGGGCAGTCGCAGGCTAAGGGACACGACAGGTGAGGTCACACCTCAGCTAATCCCCTCTCCTGTCTTTTTATCTCTCTCTCTCTCTCTCCACTCACACACTTGACATCACATCACACTGATCAAACTGCCCGCGTGTTGAGAAATTAAAGGGTTGGTTCACCCAAATGGCAAAAAAGAAACATACTTCCTCACTTACTGCTAACGGTATCGAACAATGCAGATGGATTAGTTCTTTTATTTGCCAGGATTTTGAGATATCCACAAGAAAAATACAGTCCCAATAAAGATGTTTACTCCTTACACTCTCAAACTTATGTTACAAAAGATGAGTCATTTCATTTTTTAAGAAGTTGAAGGTAAGTTTTATGTAAAACCTTAAGGACAGAAGTGAATTGCGACTTCTAAGAAGCACTTCAGTACGACACATGAAATGCCAGTGCGCCGGCAAAGTAACGTGAAGCTACAGATTGTTCTTTGTGGAAATCCGAAAGTACAGCGAGCAGTTTAAATTGGTTCACTCTCAGATTCTGCGTCGATATAAGATCAGCTGGATTTTAGAAATAATGAGGTCAGAGACCGAGACCCCCAACCGTCATCCACCCAGCATTTTAAAAAGTAATTTCTTTGTCAGGGGAGGCTGTTCAACTATATTTCCTGACGGCTTTTATCTAAAAGGGAGCCATTTTCGCAACATCTGCTTATAGGCCTATAACTTATTTATTTTCTTCCATATGTGTGAGGAGAGCTTGAATATCTCAAAGCCTCATCATGGTTGGATATCATTAGCAGAATTTATTTTTTTTAATGTCATTTGGACGGACCAATCTCTACTTTGCCTGAAAAGCCCAAACACAAAAAGCAGCATTTGGACGTATGAGCCGACCTTAAGCCCTCGCTGCGACCACTCGGGATGTCTACTCTTGTGTGCCCGGGGCTTTTCCATGTTGTCTGTGTCCGTGCCACGTACTCCTCCTTCACCCACTTTCCTCTCCTCATTCCATCCACAAAAAAAAAACCAACCAACCACACCTGTGCTGTCCTCCACCCGCCCATCCCTCCCCATCCTTCCTTCCTGGTCGTGACCTCAGTGAGGAGGCAGGCTCTCCCTTGGCGTAAGTACAGCGGCGCTCCTTTTTTCCATCCCGCCTCTCCTCGTTACATGTGTCTCCTTTTGTCTCACGATTTCATAACAGCTTGTGCATTGCTCCACGTGTCTCATAAACTAAAATATCCCACCTAAAATACTTTAAAAAATCCTCCTACAGCATCTGTTTTTAACTCTTTCATGTATTTCTGCCGTGTCTGATGGACGAACTCACTAACCAGGAGGCCATCGTGGACTCGGTTACGTGTGTGGAAGTACTTAGAAGTACTTTGAACAAAGTGTGAGAGTGTTTAAGGGTGTTTTGTTTTTATTTATTCATCTATGGGATTTTTTGGAGTCCTCCTCTCAATAAAGCAGCCTACGGCGTCGTCACCGCCTCGGGAGCCTGATGGGATGTCATGGCATGGGAATGTTCTGAGTATCCAATCACAGGTTTTTCAAACGAATACTCCCCGATCGGTACTGACTCCCCTTTTTCTCTAACACGTATTAAAAAATTCTAAAAAAAGTTCATTTTCCAGTCATGTTGCTGTGTAAACTCACTCCATCGATTCATCTACTGTAGCACTACAGCACATGCAGGCGTGGACCTGTGGGACGACACAGAGACGATCGATGAACAAACAGACTGTGTGTGAAGACACAAATGCAATTATTGATCCTAATGTAATAACTGCCCACGATGAAATAAAATCTGATTACATAAAGGTTGTAATTACAAGAAAACAAATATAATAGAGACGTTTATTCAAATAACACTGTAAAAATCCTATAAGTAAAATGTCTCAAAATATTTTAGAGAGAAAACTATACAAAAAGTTAGTTTATTGTCAGTTAATGGCTACATTTATTTTAATTAATTTAACTTTTGGTGTATTTAATGGTAAAACTAATAAATCAGTTCATTTATTTATTTATGCAATAATGGCTATATTGCATTTAATGGCATCTTATTATTTAATCTTTCTTTCTTTCTCTCTGATTTTGGCAGTTTCAGTCCTCCCTAACTGCCAGTATACTATACTATATATAATATTTTTTTGTAAAATTAAAATGAATAAATCACATTCCTGATCATTCGTACACCAGATTATTAGTGATAAACCCTCTCGGCCTCGTCCTTTACAGCGCCTGCAAACAAGAGGATCATTTTATTTTGACAAACCAATTGACTTCATTGTTTGTAGGAAACCAATAGTTAGATACCAACAAGATTTTACAGTTTTGTGATGAAAATTAAATAAGCAGAGATCGTTTTACACCAACATTAATAAATAAACACACACAGATGTGACAGTAATATCTCTTCAGTTCATTCTGGGCATTTAGTACATTGTGATGATCTATTACATTTGTGGGCTTTATATTCAGCACAAACCGAACACTCAGAGCTCTAACAGTACTTCTCTGCCCTGCAGCGGAGCTCTGCCTGTCAAGGACCCTGTGGTAGACTGTGCGTCTCCAGTTTACCAGGCAGTGATCCGGCCCGGAGAGTCACCCCAGGATATGTCTGAATGGGCTCGTCGTGCTGCCAACCTGCAGTCCAAGAGCTTCAGGATCCTGGCCCACATCACTGGCACTGAATACCGTCAGTACACTGACTCCTCATTTCTTTCTTACACTCTCCGCTGATCTACTTGAAATTCAGCATATTGAATCAGCGAGTCCTTTACCGAATCCTCTTGTTCATTTCTCTCCACGCAGTGCAAGACCCAGATGAGGAAGCCTTGCAGAGGTCGAGGTAAGATGGGAAGAAGTGAAGGATCTTTAGGGGTATTTGTACGGTAGTTAAATACCTCCAATATTATTTAATATTCGACTATTTGAGGAAGCTGTTCAGTATTTTGGAAAATGTCCTTATTTGCGCCAACACCCACAAACATCCAGCTTTAGTGTTGATTGAGAAAGAGTACAATCAGCATTATGTTGACTCACACTTGGCAGCCATCTTGCTTAGTGGCCACCATCCCCTCTCCCTCCTGACATGAAATTCAGCCTGTATAAATGTAATGTGGACGCGGTGTGACACACATTAGAAATGATAATGTGAAGCGTATGAAACGTACAAACTTAAAGGTGCAATATCTAAGAATTAGAGTTCAAAATATTAAAGAAATTAACCAAAATGATCGACAGAATGTGAAGAGTTTTGACATTTTGTCAAAGACGTCCGTGTTTACTGTGGTTGTGATATCTGCTGAAGTTAGCATGCTAACCAGCTAGCCCCGGGCCTGAAAACCTTTCTCCCAGCAGTCCATAGCTCCTGTGCTAGCTGTGTAAACACCAGTTCCGTCGTGGCGGTCTGGCTAGCTGCACGGCCAACTGAGCTAACAAGCTACAGTAGCTACGGTCATAGATGTATAAAAAGAATATAGTTAGCAGCAGTTAGCAGTTATTTTGGTGATATGAAGTCACACGTATTGCACCTTTAATGTACATATGTGGTTTGGAGAAACGCACAATGCCAATAACTTTATTCTAGCGTCTAGGCTTTACCTTCCACCCTTTGTGCTAAGCTAAGCTATTTAGCTGCTGGCAGCAGCTACAAACATGAGAGCAGTATCAACGATCTTGTCTTAACTAAAATCTCAAATACGACCTGATGTAACGGCCTTTTTCCCGCCTTCCACGCCATTAGAGAGAAGTTTGAGTCAGAGGTGAAGGGGCCCCGCTTCGCCAAGCTGAAGAACTGGCACCAAGGACTGTCCTCACAGATCCTCAACGTCACGGAATAAAGAGGAGCAGGAGGGAACGTGAGCGGGAGGACATGTAAAGGAGGACATGGACAAAAGCGCAGGAGATAACAGGAAGAGGGGGATAAATTATGGAGGGAAGAAAAAAGGAGCAGGAGGGGGAGGAAACTCCTCTGGAATGTGAGATAGTGTTGTAGTGTAGATTAATAGAATGTGAGATACTAACTGTTAGTGTGAGAATGCTATGTGTTCATACGCTCGATATATTACCTGTCAACTTGTGTCCGTCCGCTGCTAAGACCTGATCTCGCATTTGGGTTTTTCTTTCTTTTTTTTTCTTCGTTTTCCTGTTTGTTTGGGTTCTTTCTCTCTTAAACAAAAAGGGGAAATTGTACAAAAAAATAACAAGTATTCAAGTGAAAATGAAGAGCCGACGATGTTTCTTTTAGTACATAAGAATTCACAATAACATGAATTTTAACACTTTGAGCATGCTTGTGAGAAGGCACACGAGGACGAATACACGCAAAGAGATTTACCTACATGTCATGCACAAACACCGTATGTAAAAAAAAAATGCACTCAAAAAATGTACCGATATCAATGTGAATAAATGTTTTCTTAAAACCATACGCCTGAGTGAACTGTTGTAAACTCACTAGTGAAGTGTCACACTCTCTTTTGCGATTTCAAAACTGGAGGCACGGCGCCGTGTCACAATTAATAGAGACGTTCCTCCATCAACGAGTCACATCTTATGTCATTTCTTGTGCCGTTGGTATGGCGGATGGGGTGTTTTGACTTTGCAGTGACAATCCAGACATCCAGAAAGAGGATGTAATGGCTTTTGACTGGTTGTTAGCTGGTGGCGACGTGTACTGTCACACAACGAGGTACAAGAGAGCTGATTATTGCTGCTGCTTTTGTTAAATGAGTGAATTATATAAAAGACAGACCCACATAAGGAGTTTTTAACTGCCTATGAAACAGTCTAAATTTAATACTGATGACCTACAGAAGCAAACAAGACCACCAGCAAGAAGATTTGATGTCTTTCTTTTGTTATGGCTTTCACAAGGTCTTCCCCGCAAAATTGTAGACCAGAGGAGCCAGTGTTTAGCTGGCTGTTAGCTTCTCCAACAGGCTAACATTGATTTTAGCTCTAAAACAGGCTAACATCGATATTATCTTCCCCAACAGGCCATCATTAAAGTTGTTTTATCCACCAGGCTAACATTACTGTTAGCTTCCCCACCAGGCTAACATCGATTTTAGCTTCTCTAACAGGCTAATTTCAATTTTAGCCTCTCCAACAGGCTAACATTGATGTTAGCTTCTCCCCTGGGCTAACATCAGAGTTAGTTTCTCGTACAGGCTAACATCAATTTTAGCTCTCCATTAGGCTTACATCAATATTAGCTTCCCCAACAGGCTAACATTAATGTTAGCTTCTCCAACAGGCTAACATTAATGTTAGCTTCTCCAACTGGCTAACATTAATGTTAGCCTCTCCAACAGGCTAACATTGATGTTGGCCTCTCCAACAGGCTAACATCGATATTAGCTTCTCTAACAGGCTAACATTAATGTTAGCCTCTCCAACAGGCTAGCATTGATGTTAGCCTCTCTAACTGGCTAACATTAATGTTAGCCTCTCCAACAGGCTAACATTAATGTTAGCTTCTCCAACAGGGTAACATGCATATTGGCTGCCCCAACTGGTGAACTTCTGTGTTAGCTTCTCTGGTTGTTGCAGTTAGTGTAGCATTTCAATGATAATATTTAAGTGCTCATGTCATTTCCATACAGAACAACAGTGGTGCTGACAGTTATGGCAGTTATTTACAGGATCTACACCATCTTACTCTGGATATTCTTCAGTTTGGACAGTTCTGTAATAGCTGAATTCCAATCCTAAGGTAAGACAGAATATTTATTTAAACACAGTTGTTTCTGTAATACTAAAAAGCACTAAATGTCCTTCTATACTGAGTTAAGAAAAAAAAAAAGACTTGGCCCCAAAAATCTACAAGTAAGGATATGAAAGAGGAGCAACAATTTAACTGTAATTGCATCCAAATTCAGGTAACACAACAGAATGTGTGACTTTTTTTGGTTGTGGGGGTTCATACTTTGTCTGTGATTAAAAAATGCTCGATCACTGAACATTTCTAAAGAGAAGCATCAGTAATCGATGCTAGTGCTGTGTCATGATGCAATACGCGCCTTGGCCACCAGAGGGCAGTGGGAGTCTGTGCAGCCGGACTGAAAAGACATGATGTCCTCTCTGCTCCAGCAGCACAGCACCGGCCCAAATATATCACCTTACCCCTCTCCTCTTTGTTTCATCAGGTTGACGGACCGTGTGCCAAAAATACGCAGAGCTGCAGGGTCTTATTTTCTGTCAGCGTTGGCGGTTATCTCGCTCTCATCTTTGGTTTAAAAAAAAAAGATGGAATAAAAACAAAAACAAAAATTTTGGGCTGTTGTCTCAGCATCAAAACTGTGCCCAGAAATCGCTGTGGTGCTGAGTCGGCATGTCTGGGAGAAATGGGACGATGGGTAGGAGGAGGAGGAGGAGGAGGAGGAGGAAGAGGGAGGGGCAGTTGTGACTCATCCAGGTGGCGATGACATGGCATTTTCTCTCCTCTCAATTTTGAAAAATGCTCTTTTTCTCTCTTAAAATCAGTCAAATTCAGTTCAGTGAAGCTTCCCTGTCCTGACACACAAATATTGACGTGACCAGCTGCGACCTCAAAGTGCCAAAAACACTCAAAATCAGAAAAAGGGAAGGAGGAATCATATCGTGGATTTACAGATTAAGCGACGTAATCTCACAGGGCATATGATGCTTCTCGTGCTGATGCTGTTGCCGGGTTATGTAACGGTGCTCACACGAGCTCGGCGTCTGGAAAAAGGTGTGTCCACGGCAACATGTCAATCAAAATATGCAAACGGCGAGCCGGAGTCTGAGTGAGCATCATCAGGAGGATGGATGGATGGATGGATGGATGACGGGTGGAGGAGTGGCTGCAGCATGACTTAAAAATGCTGCAGCATCCGGTCGTCTCTCCTCCTCCTCCTCCTCCTCCTCTCTACATCTCGTGCATACCGGCTGCTTCCTCCCCCTTCTTCCTCTCAGTCTGCGTGCTGTAGCCCTGCTGTGCGGTCCTCTCAGTCCTCTGTTGTAGCACCAAAGGGAGGAGGAGCCACCGGATACACTCTCTCTCTCTCTCACACACACACAAGCACACACACACACACACGAGCACACACACACACACGCATACTCACACCGACACACACACTCTGACATCTCGCATCATCTCTTCCGCACGGCTCACTGTAAGCACCAGCCAGCCAAGCCAGCCAGCCAGCCAGCCCGCCAAGCCAGTCAAGCCAGGCCCGTTTGGAGCAGGGGAGCCCAGCCGTCTCGTCGCTCAAAATGGATGTACTGATGAAGGGGTTCTCCATGGCCAAGGAGGGGGTGGTGGCCGCCGCAGAGAAGACCAAAGCCGGCATGGAGGAGGCGGCAGCCAAAACCAAGGAAGGGGTGATGTATGTAGGTACGTAACGCATCTTGTCTGTGGAGGCAAAAACAGGTACGTTTGTAGGGTGGGGGGGTTTGGGACGCACTCGTCTTTTTAAGGTGGCTGCATCAAGTGTCTGAGGTGGGGTCCCATGGGTGTCCATGTCTGGGACACTTGTGTGAAGTGACAGGGACCGAGGAGGAGGAGGAGGAGGAGGAGGAAGAAAGGAGGGGATGGAGTGAGCACTGGTAGGATGCTGCTGCAGGAATGGTGCAGGGCAGAGGGTGGGGGGTCTGGTAGATGGAGCGAGCAAGGGGAGGTTAGATGGAGATGGAGGTGGAGGTGGAGAAAGTTCTAACTGGGCGGCAGGACAGGACGGGAACTGGTGGAGGACTGGGGGGACAAAAAAGAATAAAAGAGAAAGAGGAGACGAGAGGAAGAGCAGTGGATTCTGCAGGATCTCGTGATGGCTGCAGCGCCTCGACCTGACTTAGTTTATTCACATTTAATGGTTTGCGGACAGACGAGCGGTGATGGACCGAACGCAGCGATGAAGTCCCCCAGAGACTTCGTTTATCTGCCTTTATTAAGTCACTGTAAATAATTAATTAGAGAATAGATTTGACCCACATTTAATGGGCTGCCATTCAGTTTTTTTTTTCTTGAGGTGTGTGCACGGACATTAAATATAAATTCACAATTAAAGGTGCAGTCACGTGAGCGCTGATCATTTTTAAATGGCACGAATGTAATCCTTCTGTGAAGCCGCCTCGCAGTCGTGCCGTAGTTTCAAGCACTTTAATATTAGCCCGAGCAGCTAATGCGTCACATCTCAAGGTTACCCCGAGTGCCAGGCTTTTAGGCCCGCCTGAGAAGGGAGGGGAGGGGAGGGGAGAGGGGAGGGGAGGGGGGATGTAAAAGTAGGAGGGCGGGTGAGGAGTTAGCGGGGTGGAAGTCTTCGTCGTCATCTGCAGTCCGTCCCTTCCTCGGCGCCGTCACACAGCAGCTCCCAGAATCTTTAACGACGACGACGGAGACGGACGAGAGAGTCTGCACCGATTGTGCGTGAGAGAGTCGGGAGGAGGGGGGGACGGATGGAGGGAGGGGGAGGGAGGGAGGTGAGCTGAGCTGCACCGGGCAAGGATCACTTGAGCACTGCAGCAATTTGCTCTCCCATCAACCCCCCCACTCCACCCTCCACACCCCATCCTTGTGTTGATGTGCGGCGTTGCAGCAGCAGGATTCGCCTGCCAGTGTGCTGCTGCTGCTGCTGCTGCGATGACTAACCTCCTTCCTCCCCCCACAGCTCTTAAACCCCCACCCTCCAACACCACCACCATCACCACCACCCATCCAAAGATGGAGGGATGCACACAGGAGAGGTGGGGGGGGAGGCAGAGAGAGAAAAGAGGGAGAGAGAGAGGAGGGGAGGGGTGTTATGTCAGAAAAAAAAAAAAAAAGCTTTGAGCTTCTGGTCTCGTGGCTCCTGCACGAACAGATGGAGGGACAGAAAAGAGAGCGTTGACATGTAGCGATGGAGGGATGATGGAGGTGGAGGTTCAGGTAGAGGAGAGAATGGAGGATGGGTGGAGGGGGGGAAAGGTAAGAGGATGAAAAAGAAAGTGGACACCCAGATCACAGGGGGAGGAACAGAAGAGGGGGGTGTGATCGCTGAAGTGAGGCGAGTCGATGGCTCCGATAAAACACTGTAGCCGCCTGCAGCAGAGTGCGGACGTCAGCATGTGGATGAGGACACACAGTGACGAGATCTGGACGGAAAATAGGAAAATCCCCAGAGCTGCTGAGCAAAAAAAAAAACCTTCTGTCTTACAGTTTTATTACCCCAGACTTATTATTTCACGGGCATTTTATTTCCCGGTCGATTGAGAATCACAAAAATCTGATTTTTCATCACAGAATGAGTCAGAAAAAGGTTCAAAGCACTGATTTTCTGCACTGATTATAAAAAAATGGCTTTAGTCAGGTTTCAAGATAAGGGTTTGTGAGATCCTTGTAATTCTAATCTATGTGGTTTCATCATCCTGAGTCGAAGTGTGTGTGCAGTGAGCGCCTCAGTGCACACATCACGTCTCCTACGCTGCTGCAGATCCCCCCCACTGGCAGGATTGCTCATTAAATAAGGGTCACGTCTGAGCTTTCATCTCGCTAAAGCCATATTATTTTTGCACGTTTAATACATTATTTCATAATAAGGGGGAAAGCGTTCACACGCTCTAATCCCCGCAATCTTCATTTACCGAGGGCGAGCTTTTCCATCGGGATTATCATTTATCGTTTGGATTATCAGGAAAAAAAATAGCTTCCTTGCTTCCTGGTGTCCTGTGCTTCACGTGGGATTGCATCTGCTTCTGCTTCTGCCTGAGCCTTGTTTGAATAATTAACGTCCAAGGGGAAGTCGAGAAGGTTCACCAGAAGAAGAAGAAGAAGAATAAGACGATGAAGACGACGAAGATGAAGACACTCCATATATACTGACTCTGAGTGACAGTGACAGACGGGCTCACATATTCACAGTGACACTCGAGGGGCTCCCCCTGTCGACTGGGAGAAAGAAGCTGTGTCATTGCAGTGTGTGTGTGTGTGGGTGTGTGTGAGCGCGTGTGTGTCGGGCTGTACTGCAGTATTGCTCAGTGCTCAGGCACGTGGCTCATGTGGCACGGGGAGCGTGCGGAGAGATGGAGGGATGCAGGAGAAAGAAGGAGGACGGGCGGATGGCAGCATCTGCACCCGAGCAGGGAGAGTCGGTGTGCACGAGCTCGTGTCGCTCTGCAGATTTGCTCGAGCTCTTCCTTCCCTGGGTCTCTACCTTCCTCCCCGTTGTTCCCTTTCATCTCTTCCAGCAGATATTTCTCCCCGTCCTATCCGCTCCCGCCGCTCTGGCAGATTATATAACCACAATTTAATCTGCTCGGGATCATACTATAATGAGCAAAGTGCTGGTGAGCAGAGGGGGAGATGCAGAGAGCTGCGGTACACGAGATGTTTTCCAACGAGAAGAAATTCTTCTCGAAGAAACGCAGCTGAGATTTGTAGAGCTCACTAACATCTCGAGGCTGGAAGGGAAAGATAATGGGAAGTGTATCGATCGGAGCAGACAAAAAAGAAGGGCAAAATTCACCTTAAAGGAAGAGCTCGCCTAGAAATTTGGGATAAAATGGAAAAAGATGAAGTTTTGTAGTCCACAAAACATTTCTGGAGCTTCACAGCAAAACAGCGTTGCAGCATTCTGCTAAACAATGGCTCCATTTCATCAAAGTCTGCAGAAACCAAATTGATGTGAAAAGACATTATTCACACCCTCGATGCGAGGTCGGGCTTGTGCACCCACTTCACATTAGCATGCGCCAGCTTTTAGCTCAGCGAATGAAGCCATGCCTTTTAAAAAATGGTGTAAATAATGACTTTTCAAATCAATTTGGGGTCTCACGGCTTCTGGAGGCTTCGATTACGACAAACTTTGGAGCCATTTCGTGTTTCAGTTGATCGGGAGAACGCTGCGGCGCCGTTTTGCTGTGAAGCTCCAGGAATGTTTCGTGGACCTACGAAACTTCACCTGACTTTCCGTCGGCACGGCCGTGACAAGATCGTGAACTGAATTTTCCCTTTTTTGGTGAACTGTTCCTTTAAAGAAGCAGGGAAACACATCGGTCACACTAAAAACAAGTTTGTTCTTTTCTAATTACTACATAGTGAATTATATTTTCTAAATTATTCAACCGTCAGTCATGTGCGAGGGCCACGGATTGATTTATTGATCAGTAAGAATAATTAATATTTGAGGCCCACGTCCTGAAGGTGCCTCGCTGATAATACAAAATGTTCTTCAACTAAAGCTGTCAAAAGAAGGAAGTGTAAAATGTATACATTTTCTGTTAAAGTGAGAACGTTGGTTATGTTCATTGATTTGATTGTAATCTCTGTTTGATCCTCAGGCAGTAAGACAAAGGAGGGCGTTGTGTCATCAGTAAACACAGGTAAGAAAAGTGTATGTGTGTGTGTGATCGCCCTATTTGAGACCACGGTGCTCCATCGTTCGCCAAATGTCTGCAGGAAATACAAAACTTTATTCTTTTTTACCAGTTATCCAGCAGTCAGATGTATGTTCTTGCTCTCTCAGGTGTAGGTCTGTCCGTCTTGAGAACATTTGTCCGGAGTGAAAACACTGTTTAAGTCGAGGAGCCATCAGTAGCCTCGTTCAGGTCTTACACAGTTGGTAGCCGTTAATCAGACCGACATATTTGCCAAAACAGCCAGTTAGTCTTCATCCTTGATGTCATTTCTCTTGTTAAACTTAAAATTTCTGTTTTAAAACACTTCTGTTACAAAAAGTGTGTAAATTTTTTGCAAATATTTTGGTCGGTTTTGTTAACAACATTTTGTTAATGAGGTAACTGAGACAGTTCCGGTCATGTCATGAAAAAACTCATTCATGATGACAAAAATTACAATGAAAGTCAAATTACGCTTTCGCCAACTTACTCGACTTATTAGCTTCATGCATGTGTATGAGCATTAAAGATAATAATGTTTCAGTGTGTTAGCCTTTATAATTGTAAGAACAATTAATAACACTTCAGTTAAAGTCAAAGAGGCTCGCCAAAGCATAAAAGTGTAGTTTAGGGTTAGTAACAGCAATATGAACAGCAAAAATATGCTAAGCTACAACAGAAGCCCTGAGGGACAGGGGAAGACTTTTTTTTTTTTCTGGTTTTCCATTTTCCAAGTCTGATCTGAGCTGTTTTCTCTCCTGTGTTTGTGCCTAAAGAGTTGGTGGACAAAAAAGTTTTGCAAGGAAAATTTTTTTTATTTCCTTAAATTTTCTCCATCTGTGAAAACATGTGAAAAAATAAATAAATCTGGAGGAAACCTTTTTTTTTATGTGTGCAAAAAGAGTGAAAAGACAAAATTATTTTGAGGATCTGGGAAAAAAAAAATTCAAATGTTTCCACAGATGGAAAAAAAAATTAAGGGAGTTCGGAAGAAAAAAAAAGATTATCCTGGCTAAACTTTTTTTCCCGCCAGTTCTCAAGTCATAAACACAGGAGAGAAAACTCAGACTTAGAAAATGCATCACCAGAAAAAAAAAGGAATCCTTCACTTGCCCCTCAGAGCTTCCGTATAACCATGCACGACCGTTTGAAATATTTATTATCAGCAAATAAATCATATTATTAACCTTACTTAACTAATTTCCACTTTTACTGCAGTTCTGTATGTGGGTTGTCCATTGTGGTTGCCGTATCTATCTATGTCCCCCCTGTTTCACTGATATAAATACAACAAGAAAAAGTATTTAAAGAAAAAAAACAGACAAATGTGATACACTGCACATTTTACTGTCAAAATAAAAATTGTTTGAGTGAATTTTGAAACATTTTAGAGCGTCAGGAAATTATTTTTCAAATCTGACTCCATGGAAACTAACTGTCCTCCCTCTGGGTCTCAGTGGCCAACAGGACCGTGGATCAGACCAACATCGTCGGGGACCAAGTGGTTGCCGGGGCCAACGAAGTGTCACAGGCAGGCGTGGAGGGGGTCGAGAACGTCGCCGCGTCGACCGGATTGATGAACCAGGTCAGTCATCACGGTAACCATGGGTTACGCAGACAGCTGCCACAAGATGGAGCCCTCTTCGTATGTCAGACGCAACAGAGAGCTGCAGTCGCACTTCAGTTTTAAACTCAAAGATATGATCAAATTGTAATTAATCCCCTCAATTAATCTACTGATTGTTTTTTTTATTGAACAATTCAATCCAGATAATCTATAAAATATTTACAATGTGGATCTTATAGGTGACGCAGCAGTCCAAAACCCAAATATATTCAGTTTACAATCATTTAAAACAGAGAAAACCAGGAAATATTAAACATTTTTTTACTTGATAGCTGACTGAAATGTATAAAATCTTATGATTATTGATAGTTTTAAAGAGTTCAATAACGATTTTTGTCATTTTTTAAAACAAAAAAATAAAATGAATAAACAATCTTGATACGGATCCCTCAAATTTATCCTAGTTCTGACATTTCTATCCTGCAATTTCTTATCAATGACTGGCCGACATTAAGATACATCTTCAGCAAGCTAATTGGCTGATTTATTGGTTTAGATCTCCTTGAACGATCAGTTGATTATCAGTCACTTCAGCACTAAAACATGAAGAACCATCGTGTATTTGCACTAAAGCTCAAATATACTGTACAGCTTTATTGTAAAGTTATTAAACATGTGACCTAAACTATTTGATTTGTGACGCGGTGGCTCTCTCCACATCTGCTCTGATGTTTTGAACTCTCTTGTCGGACGTTTTGTGTCTTTCCTGCATGTCCGTCTTGTGGCAACGCTTCTGTCTCGTGTGTTGTTCCGCGTTGCTGTCGTTCGTAATGTTTACGTTGTTTGTGTCTCATCTGTGTTTTCCCTGACAGGAGGAGCCTGTATACGAGGTGCCTGTTGGACAGAGCAGTGTGTGGGGAGATGTTTGGGGATAGAGACAGAGCGGATACTCTGCATGCCTCATGCACTAATAGTTATCTGTTTGTTAGCTACGCCTGCATGATTTAATCCAATAAAGCTGCAGTAAATGTGACTTTTCCTGCAGAACCAGTCGCATTGGATTACATTAAAGGGCACAAGTGTACCTGATGAACTGGTATCTCAGTGCGTGTTACCTAATAGTCCAGTAAGTGAGCGTCAAGAGGGCAAGAAAGGAAAGAGAAGCTGCTGTGATGCTTCCCAAATTTAAACACTTTCCTCAACCCAATCGGCAGAATCCATGTTGGAAATGTACATTTCTGCAAACCACTGATATGTAACAAGTCCAGGAATTTCATAGTAAAAAGCTGGTGACTACTTACCAACTCACATTTAAATCTTTTTGAAATTACCAGAATAATTACAACTTGCAACTTAATATCCAACTTCCGTAGTTTCTGTCCAACTCCCCCTCAGCAGGCCACTAACGTGAAGTGATTTGGTGCAGCTTATTAGAATATTTGGGGGAATTTGGGGGTAATTTCAAAGAAAATTTTAACCCTTTGTGTGATAATTACCGCCTACTAACCAAGAAATTTCCAGACATGTAAAATGAGGTGTTAAAGTCAACTTTACATTTCTTGAGGTTCAGTTTTCTACTTAATGTTGTGACAGCGCTGCGCTTACTATCGGATCAGGTTTAGGCACAAATAACAGTCGGTTAGTGTTTGGAAAATGTGTTTTGGTCACCACAGACACGGCTACAAATTGTCCGGAGGTCACCTTAAAAATATCCAGTGGTTTTTCTCCTTAGGAATGTTGAAACGCGGCCTTGAACTGTGGTCAGTGGCTTGGCAGCTCCCTCGCCTTCCTCCTGATTTCACAGTCCGGTCATGAACATGTAATGTCAAAAAAAATTATGACAATTTTTCTAAAAATGTCGATATTGCACGTACGAATGTGAACAAATCTGTGGTTTGCAGACATGTTGGGCTGAATTCCTGCCGCGTTTGGGAGCAAACACTAAAAGCTTCCATTGAATCAAACTCAATGGATAACAGCAACAAAGAAGCACGTGACATTTTAGTGACTAATTCACAGTATATTTTTGCAAACTGTTTCCCCCCGACCTCTCAGACGCTCACTCATTTATGTGGTTTAGGTTGACGATACTAAAGATTCTCCCATTTCTAACCATGTAGCTCTTCCGCGTAGCATTAAGCGACATTCAAGCTCTCGGCCGCATCTCCAGCACGCCAGATAAGGCAGTTGATATATTCATGGCATGCACCTGGAGCCTCCTAACATGCTGTAACGCTTTAGTCTGACTAACTGACCCCCGGGGAACATCTGAAGCATGATGACAAGAGTCGACCCGACCCGACAGCATGGTCTCTGTAGTCTTAACTGCTTTGTTGTATCAGAGCTGCAGGAAAGCGAAAGCTAGAAGGAGATTGGTGCTTGAGGCCCTCCACCCTGCCATCACCTCATCCTGTCATCCTCTCAGACAAACCTGCTCCACCTGTTTTTATTTATTTTGAAACTGATTTATTCTTCTCATCTCCTCCGACAGGGCGAGTATGGAGGAATGGAACAGGGTGGGGAAGGAGGAGAGGTGAGTAAACGGGTTCCGGTGTGGTGGGCAACGCCTTAACCTTCTGAAAGGTTCATTGTTCCATTGTTCCGGGGAGTGCTTTCACTTTTGACTTTAGCGTACAATTTGCTGCCAACTTGTAATTTTTCTACCTGAGCCTCACCTTGCCAGAGCACACCCAGAGCTTGGTTTTAAGCGTTGTCACGAACTGCTCACGACCAGCGGTGGAAGAAGTATTCAGAGGTTTTACAGAAGTGAAAGCACTGAAAACCTCAACGTAAAAGCCTTTTGATAATAAAAATGTCCCCATATTTTACTATATGTGACATTATTAGATTGTTAATACTGAGCTTTAGTGTGTAAGAAGCCTTTTACTGTTGCATCCAGGCATCATGTCATAGTAAAACACTGACGGACTGTGTTTCTGCACAATGAGTACTTTTACTTTTCATACTTTTTGCTCAATATTTACATGTTTTATTTAAATGATTCATACTAAGCAAAAGGTTTCTATCAGCCCAGCAGATCTGAGTAGATACTGCTGCAATGAAATCCTTTGGGGCAACTGCGACCGTTAAAGTAACTTCTCCAAACTGCTTGTATTTGCCACTGAAAGGCTGCGGGTGTTATTAGTGTCTGACATGAGAGAGACCTTTTTGTTAAGTAATACTATCCTTTTTATGACAAGAAACACAAGTCTCGTTGAAGGAGCCACGTCAAATTCAGCCACAACTTTGAGAATAAACTACTGCTCGCAGTTCCTCGACATAAACTCCAAACTCATCTCCGTCGAGATTTCAGCACGAGGCCTTTTTGGTAACAAAATGGATCTCACTACTTGACAAAAAGGTCTCTTTCTGTAGGAATCGTTTCCATAATGTTGTCTTTGGATAAAGAACTCAGCCTGTGAGTGGCAAAAACAAGCACTATGAGTGGATGTAACTTTGTCGGTCGCAGTTGCCCCAAAGGATTACGTTCCGGCCATTGCAGCCGAGGCGATCTCGAGGACCGACTTCCCTTTAAGCACAATACTTGAGTAAATGTACTTGGTTACTTTCCACCACTGACATGCGTTTCTATCTTTGTTTTCTTCTTTCCTTCCTTCCAGGGGTATTAGTCGTCTTCAGGACCTCCCCTCCCGTGCTCCCCGGCGGCCCCTCGCTCCCCTCGCCTCGCTGTACCAGACTCCAGATGTTCAACATATTTTTTTGTGACTTTACAGAACCAAAATCAACTAAAACAGACTCTTCCGGATGCCGCACCTCAGCCCTTACCTCCCCCTCTGCCTCTTCACTCCCCCCCTCCCCAGCAGCCACCTGTCCTCACCCCTCTTCCTCCTCCTCCTCCTCCTCCTCCCCTCTGACTGTCTGCAGCCTGTAGCTTCTCCTCCACCTGCCCGTCTTACCCTCGCCTCACCCGTGTGTGTGTTAGTGTCGTCCTGATATGAACCCTGGTGTTGTTACCGATCCTTCTCCCCCTCACGCCTACCAACCTATAGGGAAACCTCACACGCAAACACACACACACACACACACACACACACACGTACACGCAAACAAAACAGAGATACACCTTCATTCGACACATGCATGGAACGCACACATACAGTACATACAGTCAATGCCAGCACGGACGCACACACCGGGCCGACATGTCAATCTTGGGTGTGTCAAGCCTCCGCAGTCCACAACATTAACAATAACTGAGGCAGGGTATGAGAGGGTGTGTGATCTGCTGTCTGTGTGCCTGTGATAGCTTATATACGTAGGTGTGTGTGCGTGCATGTGTAGCTGCTGGCGTGTAAAATAAATCTCCAGAGGCTTGTGCAGGGGGGAACCGTTGCATCGAGGACAGATATCATTCTGTTGTGTGTGTGCAGTAGTTAGGTAGCTGCGATAGACTGCATGAACAGATGTGTAGAATGACTCGTCTCGTGTCGTAAACCCGTAGAGTAGCGGCCGTCCTGTGTAGCTTCGTGTGGCTTAGCGTGTGTTTTTTCGCCTCGACATTTTAGAAAACAGGGTTGTATTACAGCGTCATTAACCAGGAAGCAATACAATGTGCTCATTTATTTATTTATTATTTTTTTTGCAGGAAAGTTCCCGAACGTTAAAGGGGATTCTGTGTTACGCTGGAAGCCGTCGTTTGATTACCTCAGCGGGACCCCCCCGTTTCTAGGCTAACGTTAGCGACCGCTGTTGTCCGTTAGCCGAGGCGCGAAAGACGAAGCGCTCGAGAACGTCACATCCTTCGGGCTGTTGCGGAAAGAAATCCACTCCAGCGGCTTTAAACAACGCAAACAAACCGTCCACAGGCTTGTGTAGGCAACCGAGAGAGACGGGGACGGCCTCATTTTTCACGTCGCGTTACAATCCGCTCACGTATGGCCCAAAAAAAAAGAGCCCCTTTAAATAGTTGTGCCTAAAATAAGCAAAAAGAGATAAAGATATTTTAGGGAGTTTAACACTTGAGAACTGATAATCAGATTTGATCCACAATTGTGATTGGCTTTTGAACGTTACTTCAAACTGGCACCAAGAACTAAGAGTAAAACTACTCCGTCTCATGTTAAATAACCACTGTTGCCCTACTGTAACGCCTCTTAACCCCACGGTGAATCTGTTACAAAACATGATGACTTTAACGGGGAAATGTGCGTAACATTTTGAACCATTCTTTTTTATATGGGCATGAAGATTTCCCCTCTGTAAACATCGCAAAGCTTCAACGAGCGGTACGAACAAGCTGACACAGAATATCTATCAGATCAAATATAACTACTTCAGAGGACATTAAAGGGGGTAAAAATAAAGCTTTATTCAAGGAGGAGAGATGAGCAGCTGATGATGATCACCTCTTGTTATCGTGTAGTTGCTTTTTAGTCTTTGTGAAACTGGTTTGCATGCCGTCAGGAGCAAAGTTATTCAGACCTCTGTGGTGAAAAGCATTCGCTGAGAGAGGAGGGCTCGGGTTTTGTGTGTAGTTTCGTGTACAGCTTGAATTCTGGGATACGTAGTTGTTCGTTAGAGTAGTTTTTATTTTCTCACTGACTCGTCTGAACCCCGGCTGTCCCGAAGCGCCCGCCCATCAACCGTCTCAGCCAATCAGAGGATCCGCCTCTCCTCTCAGTCGGTGTGATGCCCCCTTCCACTGCTCGTCTGCCCGGCTTCAGTGTGTGTGTCTGTATGCACTGTATGTGTGTGTGTATATATATGTGTGTGTTAACATAGAACCGGTTCAGCCAGCAAATTGTGTGTGCGTGTGTGTGTGTGTGCGTGTGTGTGTGTGTGTGTGTGTGTGTGTGTATGGAGCAGGTTTGTGTGTTTTTACTTTGAGGCCAATGGAAACTGATGACTGCATGTTGCCTTATCAAGCAATCTTACATTCTCACACACACACACACACACACACACACACTACATCACACTTGTACTAACACACACGCACACACAAGACACGGTCACAAATCCCACCTCAAGTACACAAACACAAACACGAACCGCACACCATGTTTAAGTTGGCATCAAAGCAGACTCGCTGATTTTATAAACAGTACCGGTGAAATTAAAAAGGTTTTGTTGAAATCCAGAAACTGTGTCGGGGTTTCTTTGAAGACGTGGAACGGTGAGAGAACACAGCATGTTTGTTAACAGAACAGTAAGAACGATTTTTATCACTCAGTCAGCGCCAGAGAAACCTTGAGGGACTAAAATGAGCTGTGGAACCTCGGATATAAATGCTAAGTGATAAGTGTTTTTGCTCCATACCGTTACCATTAACCAATCAGAACGCTTGCTGTGTGTCAATTGATTTGTAGTCGTTTGATTACGCACAAACATTTATAGGAATATGCAGCAAAATAACTGAAATATTAAACATACAAGGAACCTTTAACCTACAAGACCAAACAAGACCATCAGTGAGAAGATTGGCTGTTTCTGTATGATTATTAGAGATGTTGTTGACAGATGACTGTCACATCATTTAAACTATTTTTTTTTAGTGGAGCTCTAAGGATGAATTGAGGAGTCTCACAGCCTGAGTAAAGTCGCTGTTCTGTAGTCAGGTGGTATGAAACGGCACGAAAGCAAAGTTTACTTTGTGTCACCCCGGTCATCTTTTGTCCGAAAGGGGCCGCCAGACCCGACAGAAGATCAGAGTCCCTTGTTGCGGCTTTGTTAATCATTTCCAGTTCCGTTTATTCCAGACAAAACCTGAAGAGTAAAAATAACAACCCTCTGCAAAAAGTTATCTTTTTAACTCTTCAGCTTTTGTGTAGTTTTTCGATTGATCTTTAAAGGGATATTCCGGTGTAAGTTTAATCCATGGTCTAACACACCTTGACACTGAGTAAGACTCCCCCTCGAGAGGTCAAGTTAGCTGACCGCTAGCTTAGCTAGTTTTAGCAACCTCAGAAAAGACCGCACGATAACAACACACTGCAGCTTATGTCTCCAACTAGAAACCGCCATCAAAAAGCCACAATTAATGGTCAGAACAGCACCAAACTTCAGCAACAGTACATGTACAGTCCCAGCACACAGTACGAAGCCTCAAACATCTGCTAGCTTTGCCAGATTTGTATTAAAAACACAGCACGACTCACCCTCTCCTCCAGCAGCCTGCCTGTGTGGGGAAGCCCTGACGAGTCGATTACCGAGTGCAGCAGATTTCCGCAGCTCAAACAATGAAAATGTCTGATTATTACTCCATGGAATGCTCAGTTCTTATTCTCTGTCAGCGCTGACAGGGAAAATAACGGACAGTACATGGAGTAATAATCATACATTTTCATCCTTGAGCTGCGGAAATCTACTGCACTCTAATCGACTCGTCAGGGCTTCCCCACACAGGCAGGCTGCTGGAGGAGAGCGGTGAGTCGTGCTGTGTTTTTAATACAAATCTGGCTAAGCTAGCAGATGTTTGATGCTTCGTACTGTGTGCTGGGACTGTACATGTACTGTTGCTGAAGTTTGGTGCTGTTCTGACCATTAATTGTGGCTATGAGTGGCTTTTTGATGGCGGTTTCTAGTTGGAGACATAAGCGGCAGTGTATTGTTATCGTGCGGTCTTTTCTGAGGTTGCTGAAACTAGCTAAGCTAGCGGTCAGCAAACTTACTCGGTGTCAAGGTGTGTTAGACCATGGATTAAATTTACACCGGAATATCCCTTTAATCCCTTTAACAGTCCTCACAGTGCGAAAATAAACTAATGCGACACACTTTTGTATCTTTTTTTGAACATTTTATTGGTTTCCAAAAAAAAAAAAAAAAAATGCATAAAATAAAAATAAAAATAATTTCCTTAAACACAATTTCAACGTCAAGGAACTGGACGATTAAAACTGAGGAAAATCAGACCAGGGGACGGGCGGTCACAGTGACACTTCAGCCCCCATCCCTGCTCCCCTTTCTTGGCCAGCGGAGGAGTCGGGGAGAAGCTGCTTTTAATATACGAGATAAAGCGCCAGGAGAAGAGGAGGGGGCGAGGGGCGGGAGGGAGAGCGTCTATGGAGCCTAACAATAAAAACACGAACTATGAAAGAAAATTGGGAAACCTAAACATTGGCAACTTCACTAGTAACCTTTACACCTGAAGAGTGAGAAGATAAACTCAAGAGTAATAAAATGACTATTCTCTTTATTCACATGACGTTAAATCTAAGTCCCTTTTGGTTAGAATTAAACTGAAGTGGCCATCTTCCTCCCAAAGCACACCTCTTTCTGAAATAAGGCATCTGAAGGGCTGTCAACTGAAATAATCGCAACTGGAGAGTCACACGTGCATTCAGCGACCGCATAAAGGGCGCTTTAAACATGGCTGCCATACAACAATACCGTGAGTGTTTCTATGAGGGGCTGCAGGAGGGACAGGGGTCTTTTATTCTGTCGGGATGTTACTCACCATCTGCTTTTTCTCAATATAACCTTAGGCAAAAACAAGAAGAGGGCAAGACTTCAACAGAGATGCAGATGCAGTATAATGGCAGCACAAACATCACAGGATAAACACCAGGCTAGTCAACGTCGCGCTGTATGTGTGTGTGCGTTTTGCATCTGTGTGTGTGTGTGTTTAAAAGCAGCGGTAAACAGTGATATGTTCTGAAGGCTGTTTAGAGGGGGGGGGGATCAATAGCAAGAGGGGGAGGGGAGGGAGAGGAAGTGCGGGTCGTGATTGGCCATTTATGTGAAGGTAAGCCCAGCCTCATTGTAGACTTTGAAGACCTTCTCGATGGCGTTGACGTAGGCGGCCGTCCGAAGGTCCAGACCCAGGTTGTACTTGCTCGCTGTGCGCATGATTTGCTACAAAAGAAGAAGAGAACACGTTATGAGAGTTACCTCGCGTTTGTATGCACCAGTCAAGTTGTTGTTCCTGAGCTGTGGTGTTGAAAAACGGTGAAGTGAAGCTGTGAAGTTGACCTTTGGGTCATAAAATGTCATCAGTATCATTTCAACCTGTCATAACTAATATATAAATTGTTGAGAGATGGCCGAAACAATTTCTAGATGGTTAAATAGCACTACAGATAATCACTTTTCCAGTGCCTCCATCTCCCTCCCCAACCCAAAAATTAGGTTTCCTTAAAATATAAGAGACATATGTGCCCTGACTCGGAATCATTTTGTCTCTGTTCCACATGTAATGTCATATTGGAATCGTTTTGTAAAATACATCAACTGGAAGAAAGTCTCAAACATATCCCTGGCTACTCTGGTGGGTTTTTTTGCTGTACGTATCCTGCCATGGTACACTATATTCTTGTTCTTTTACTAAGAAAGAATTTAGAAAAACCTTTCGTACAATTCATGTTGGACTGTGCACTATGATCACTTACCCTGGCTGATCTCTCCATGGTGTAGGCCAACCCAGAGTGAACGATATCCTTCTCAGAGGCACCCTGCAACGGGAGATGAACGTTAACCACAAAGTCGATATCGAGACAGGCACTCTTAACAGTGTGTATGCGAGGAAGTCCAGTGTGTAGTATGTCAGATACATGACATTCTTGGAATTTAAGCCCCTTTAGCAGACAGATGTCTCAGCATAAGCTGTTGTGTTTACTGATATTTGATTTTTTGGGGTGATGCCGATAGGAAGTAAAAAGTGCAGATCACTCAGAGAGACAGAGATATGTAATGGAGGCAGAATAATTAACAGTTTAACAATAATCCTTACTGTTTAAAATTATATCAGTGCACCAAAACTGCTATTACTTGGAATTTAACAATTATAAATCAAAACATCTTTTTCTGGATTATAATATAAAAAATAATGTAATAAAAGGTTTTCATATTCAACTGATATATCAGTCGGTCTCTAGCAGAAGTAGTTTTTACCCTTACTTAAAATTATGCACAAGGCTATTAACTGGAGGCTTTAAGTACCAGTCAAGACCTGAAAGGCGTCACACTTGCAAAGTACCAGCAGAAAATAATTTGGTCATGTTTGAGCGGCACGATTTGTTTGTCTGGGTCAGCAGACGTTACTCACTGCAACTCTGGCCTGGAAGTCAGCGGTAGGGACAACAGGGATGGGTCCTCCCTGTTTGCCAAACTTCCTCTCCAAACTCTCCTGCACAGACACTAGAAAAGAAAACAGGACAAAAGAAGAAATTAGAGAGACATCAGAACCCACGTTTGTTTCTGCATCTTTAACAAATGCCTGTGATAACACACTCTGGTTGTTCATCTAGTTGATCTAGTTTTACAACTTGACATTCGGTGAACTGTGGTTGTACCATTTTCTGATTGGCTGTATGTGAATAACACAGTATAAATGAAAAGGGAGAGAGGTGGTCTGAAGGAGATCCTTTCTCTTGGACAGACTTCACATCAACAGACACCAGCTGACGCCGAATTTGCTCAACAACATCACTGACACTGCCTCAACCGACACAGATCCAGTAAGAATTAATAATTATCTCAATTTTTTCTATTTACCACAGTTAGTTAAAAAACGAATTCATCTTGCATTTAAAAATACATTAACATTACATTTTCGGGGGTGTTTAACAGGAGGGAAAAAGTTAGTGGTGAAAGGCAGGTGAAGACATTTAGTTTTCTGGTCATCCATTTTTTAAGTCTGATCTGAATTGTTTTTGTCTCCTGTGCTTATGACTTGAGAACTGGTGGAAAAAAAGAGGATTAATCTTTCTACATTCCATATTGTTTTTCCACTGTTGTTCCATTTAAGTTCTGGAGAATATTTATTTCTTCATGTGTAATACTGACCAAAGTTTAATGAGAACAAAAAACAATTCAGGGCGCCGTTTAGCTCAGTTGGTAGAGCGGGCATCCCATGTATAGAGGCTAAGTCCTCGCTGCAGCGGACCCGGGTTCGACTCCCAGCCTGGGACCCTTTGCTGCATGTCACTCCCCCTCTCTCTCTCTCTCGTCCCGTTTCCTGTCATATCTTCAGCTATACTATCAATGAAGCCATATAAAGGCCAAAAAGAATACTTAAAAAAAGAGAACAAAATAAAATTCATCTGTGAAACAAAGTGATTTTTTCCCCCTTTTTCCTGTTTTTTGTGTTTTTTTTCTTCAAATGTTTTCACAAATGAAAAAAAATTTAAGTAACTATATCGACAAAACTTTTTTTTTTTCTTCCCCACTAGTTCTCAGGTCAGCTTGGTGTTTTAGAAATACTACTTTGTGAATTTGAGCGATATGTGATGGGTAGGTTAAACTTTATAACTTCCACATCCGATGTGAATCCTGATCTGAGGTTTGTCTTGTGGCTTCAGGAAGCAGCTGTAGGACCAGAGTATCCACCAACACCAGCTGAGTAATCCACGGCATCACAACACCAAGAGCAGCGCAAGGTATAACACCTCAGCAAGTCTGACTACTGAATGTGTTGTACCATTTAATGGCAACATTTTATTTTACAAAAACTAATGGTTCCATTTGTTTTGTTACAGATGGCTGCTAGGCTTATTCAAAGGAAAAGGGACAATGACAAAACAGTGAAAAACAATAAAGACAGACTCTATTTTAATAATGAGAATGGGGAAAGATCCAGACTCCTTTTTGGTAGCATAAAGGTTGGAGAATGGATAAACACAATTCAGGAAAGTTACCCTGACCTTGAGGAAAGACAAGATGGCACAGGCATCACACTTCAGTCCACACCACCTAATGGAACCATACGTTTTGTTCCCTTTGTAAAGGTTGTGGTAAATGGCGACATAATGACGCAGTTTGAGGAGGACTTTGAAGAAATGTTATTCAGCATCCAATTACTAGCACTGGGAGATTTATTCTTGACTGACTAAGCCAACCGTTGCCCGCCACCAAATGTCTGATGAATAACAACAAACAGAAATGACAGAAAGACACAGAATGGATCACAGAATAAACTACTTTTCCCTACCATTTACTTTCATTAATAGGAAACTGGATTAAGAAAAAAGCTTTGTTTCTGATTTCCAATAAATTTGTCATGTACTGTACATGGGTAAAATGTCTGGTTCAGGTGTTCATGTAAAATGTAACAATGTAACATAAATTTGAAGGAAATGTTATGATATCTTGTATCTTCCTGCTGTGTCTTATGGCTCTAGTACACACCAGTCTGTCTGTATGTTATGGAGAACGTAAGGAGCCGTCTTGTACTCACTGAGCAGGTGGTAGTTTGAGTCCCTCTCATATTTGAAGGTCAGTCTTCCATAGCTGACATGGTTGAGATTCTTCAGCCACTCGAAATAAGACACCGTCACACCGCCAGCATTCAGGTACATGTCCTGCAGGATGAAACAACACGAACTCAGACATCTGCCTGTTTGGAAAAGTCTTGACTCATCTTCACTATTTACTGTGTGTAATGACTTTATTAATTTCCTCTGTACTGCAAACATTTTTTGTAAGACTTGCTTTGGGAAGAAAGGATTTATTTTTCTGTAAAATATAGACAACGGAATAAACTTTAAACAAAATGCTTTTGTGAATAATTATTTTGACATGAAAAACCGGTTCAAGAGCAAAAAAAAACAACAAAAAAAACAGAATGAAAGCTGAGAGAAGTTTGAATATACTTAAGGAAACAGTTTTTGTCTGGGCTCCACCTTCATGGTTCAAATATTATACGTACACATTTTAGTTTTTTCAGTTTCAATACGAATACGTGAAAATCCCATTTAAAGTCTGAAGAAACATCCTCAGGTATTATCTATTAGGAGTGTCACACCCAACACAGCACTCATAAGGAGATGGGTGTGGTTTGATCAGATTTGACTGACAGGGATGGAACAAAAGCAAACATTGTGACAAAGTGACATCACATTTTGAATAAAATGCTGCTAAATCCTGATTGGTGCTCATCAGGGAGTGATGGAAGACGTATTCAGATCCTGTATTTAAGTAAAGTAGTAATACTCAATGTATTTGAGCAATGTATTTTATTCTGTTGCATCATATATTTTTGCAGAACTGTTCTGCTGTGCGAACCACATTTCTATAAAAAAAATGTCTTTAGCTAAGAAAAAACAGCCTGTTTTCAGCTTTGAAAGAGCACTTTTAAGTTAAGTTGTACAAAATGAAAATACTAAAGTACAAGTAGAGTACTTGTTACATTCCAACCTACACGTTTTTGTAGACCCAGTTTATTATGCAACACACTTTTTATATGATATGTGCAGTACTGGGTCTTTTTTTCTATCTATAAACTTGGGTCCTTGGCCTGAAAAACTTTGAAGACCCCTGTTCTAGAGACTTCTAGAAACCTGTTTTTGCATTCAAGAAACAAATGTATTCAATATGAATTTTGAGTTTGGAATTATTTCTTAGGCTCCATTAATTTCTAAATGTAAAAGGTTTTCATTGTTTGCATTCAAATGCTACAATATCTTCTAGTTTGCATTTCCAAGCGTGTGCGGTTGTGTGCTTACAGGAATAACCATGACGTTGTTCTCCAGGAAGATCTTGTCAGCATCTGGGGTGGTGGGCCCGTTGGCTCCCTCAGCAATGATCTGGAGGAGACAAAAAACAAACACTTCACATGACTGCGACCAAGTTGCCCCGTCCTGTGAATACATGTGAACACAAAGCACAGCACTGTGGGTAAGTCAAAGTGTGTGCGCTTACCTTGGCCTTGATCCTGGAGGCATTGTTACGTGTGAGCTGCTTCTCTCCGGCAGCAGGGATCAGGATGTGACAGTCGGCTTCCAAAATGTTCCCCTCGTAGGGTTTGGCTCCCGGGAAGCCAACAATGGTGCCATTGTTCTGCAGAAAGTGCAGACGGACACACAAAGGCACAGGAGAAATATATTAGAATGTTTTCACAGTGTTATTTGTAAGTGAGAATGATTCAGTAAGATAGAAAAGAAGAGCTGATGTGTTCTGGGAAGGGAGAAAGGATAAAAACTTGTGCTGGTACCAGTTTGTAGTCCTCCAGCTGTTTGGGGTCGATGCCATCTGGGTTGTAGATGGCTCCATCAATCTCAGCGATGCCCACACACTTGGCCCCAAACCTGTGCAGGTACCTCATGGAGTGGAGACCCACATTACCAAAGCCCTGTGAAAAGTGACAGCATGGTGATTAACATCACGGTCCAACACCACAATGAAATTCACTCCTAAAATCATTACACAATATCAAAAGTAAACATTTTAAATTGCTACACTCTGTTTTACTCAACTGTGAACTGTGATTCAGCTCCATGTAACTACGTACTCTGGTGCCACCATGTGGTCAGTTTAGGTTATAACACCATAAATTATCTACAGTATCATGACTTGAAAAGGTGCCATTGTTTGATTTAAATATTCTAAATGTAAATGTGGGTAAGAAATGGATACAAGACAAATAAACGAAACAGTAGAGCCCAACTTATATATCACTTGGCTGATTTCATCAGTCGACATTAGCCTATATCTTGGTATGTTTTCCGACATGCACCGATATGGAAACTTCAAAACTGCAATACACTATGTTATAATTATTCAATTCCCAGTTAAGTTTACCGTTTCAGTGCACTGATGTCAACTTAGACAATAATGTTTATCGTTCGACATAAAGTATCCTGCCTCCATTACATATCTTTGTTCCAGAACCAAACTTTAGGGTTTCATGCAAAAAATGTAAAACAGTCGAGGGATCAAAAATTTGTCAGATCTGATATTCTGCATTTTTTCTTATTGTTGAAATCAATGTTTTATTTTTCGTTTCTTTTTTTTTGTCCAACCGCTTTTAAAATAAATCAATTTTAAAATGTGTTACTTTGGCCCTGATACTTGTGTGAAAAGTGCAGAATGGACCATTTGTAAATAATATATATTATATTGCTGGAATCTATTCAGTCTATTCAGTCTCTCAGTCTAGGATCCGCCTCTCCTCTCAGTCGGTGTGATGCCCCCTTCCACTGCTCGTCTGCCCGGCTTCAGTAAGTGTGTCTGTATGCACTGTATGTATGTGTGTGTATATATGTGTGTGTATGGAGCAGGTTTGTGTGTTTTTACTTTGAGGCCAATGGAAACTGGTGACTGCATGTTGCCTTACATTCTCACACACACTACATCACACTTGTACTAACACATACACACACAAGACAGGATCACAAATCCCACCTCAAGTACACAAACACAAACAGGAACCGCACACCATGTTTAAGTTGGCATCAAACCAGACTCGCTGATTTTATAAACAGTACCGGTGAAATTAAAAGGTTTTACCTAAACTGTGGAGGTATGCACAGTCCCCTGACATATTATAGTATAGTACAGAGTGGTGTAGCGGTGACATATTTCTGTGGGCTAACCTGGAAGTTAGCATCGCTCTTGTTCCCTCGACAAAAAGCCTGTGAGATTTTTGAATTGGATTTTGGAAAATTGCCCAAAATAATCTCACACAACTTTATGATCCTCACACGTTTTATTCAGCGAGATCATCTCATCACAGATGAACGCCACTTTTGTGATTTTCAAACCGTGAATCAAACCGCCAGAAGTTAAAAGCTAACGTTCTGTGAACAGACTACTAGGCATCCTACTACACACCTGTTGTGTGCACGCCATCGACTGTCCGGCCGCTGCACTTCCGCACTTACGAGTTCCGCCTCTTGCGTTCCGTCAACATTACGTTGTCAATTAACATTCAGAAAAATTACCAGAATAATTACAACTTGTAACTGAATTTCCAACTAGTTTCCGTCCAACTCCCCCTCAGCAGGCCACTAACGTGAAGTGATTTGGTGCAGCTTAATAGAGTATTATTATCAAAAAATATGGAGGTAATTTTGGGGTAATTTCAAAGAAAATGTAAATGCTTTGTGTGATAATTACCACCTACTTACAATGACATTTCCAGACATGTAGAATGAGGTTTAAAGTCAATGACATTTCCAGACATGTAGAATGAGGTTTAAAGTCAACTTTACATTTCTTGACGTTCAGTTTTCTATTTAATGTTGTGACAGCGCTGCGCTTACGATCGGATCAGGTTTAGGCACAAATGACACATGGTTAGTGTTTGGAAAATGTGTTTTAGTCACTACAGACACGGCTACAAATTGTCTGGAGGTCACCTTAAAAATATCCAGTGGTTTTGCTCCTTACCAATGTTGAAACGCGGTCTTGAACTGTGGTCGGTGGCTTGGCAGCTCCCTCGCCTGCAATCTAGGCCACTGTCCTCTCCACCTCCTGATTTCACAGTCAGATCATAAACATGTAATGTCAAAAAATTAGGACCATTTTAAAAAAAAAATTTCAATAAGGTACGTCGCCTATTGCACGTACAAATGTGAACAAATCTGTGGTTTGCAGACATGTTGGGCTGAATTCCTGCCGCGTTTGGGAGCAAGCAATAAAAGCTTCCATTGAATCAAACTCAATGGATAACAGCAACAAAAAAGCATGTGACATCTTAGTGACTAATTCAGTTTCCTCCTCTGAATATTGCAAACTGTTTCCCCCCGACCTCTCAGACGCTCACTCATTTGTGTGGTTTAGGTTGATGATACTAAAGATTCTCCCATTTCTAACCATGTAGCTCCTCCGCGTAGCGTTAAGCGACATTCAAGCTCTCGGCCGCATCTCCAGCACGCCAGATAAGGCAGTTGATATATTCATGGCATGCACCTGGAGCCTCCTAACATGCTGTAACGCTTTAGTCTGACTAACTGACCCCGGGGAACATCCGAAGCATGATGACAAGAGTCGACCCGACCCGACAGCATGGTCTCTGTAGTCTTAACTGCTTTGTTGTATCAGAGCTGCAGGAAAGCGAAAGCTAGAAGGAGATTGGTGCTTGAGGCCCTCCACCCTGCCATCACCGCATCCTGTCATCCTCTCAGACAAACCTGCTCCACCTGTTTTTATTTATTTTGAAACTGATTTATTCTTCTCATCTCCTCCGACAGGGCGAGTATGGAGGAATGGAACAGGGTGGGGAAGGAGGAGAGGTGAGTAAACGGGTTCCGGTGTGGTGGGCAACGCCTAAACCTTCTGAAAGGGACCATTGTTCCATTGTTCCGAGGAGTGCTTTCACTTTTGACTTTAGTGTACTATTTGCTGCCAACTTGTAATTTTTCTACCTGAGCCTCACCTTGCCAGAGCACACCCAGAGCTTGGTTTTAAGTGTTGTCACGAACTGCTTACAACCAGTGGTGGAAGAAGTATTCAGAGGCTTTACAGAAGTGAAAGCACCGAAAACCTCAACGTAAAAGCCTTTTGATAATAAAAATGTCCCCATATTTTACTATATGTGACATTATTAGATTGTTAATACTGAGCTTTAGTGTGTAAGAAGCCTTTTACCGTTGTGTCTAGGCATCATGTCATAGTAAAACACTGACGGACTGTGTTTCTGCACAATGAGTACTTTTACTTTTCATACTTTTTGCTGATGATACTGAAGGTTTTTCGATAGTTACATGTTTTATCTAAATGATTCTTACTAAGCAAAAGTTTTATATCAGCCCAGCAGATCTGAGTAGATACTGCTGCAGTGAAATCCTGTGGGGCAACTGCGACCGTTACAGTAACTTCTCCAAACTGCTTGTATTTGCCACTGAATAATAATATCCTTTTTGTGACAAGAAACACAAGTCTCATTAAAGGAGAAGAACCCCTTTAAACATTCAGCCACGACTTTGAGAATAAATTACTGCTCGCAGCAACGTAAACTCCAAACTCATCTCCGTCGCCTTCCTGCAGCAACTCAGCTTTCGAGATTCCAGAACGAGACCTTTTTGGTAACAAAATGGATCTCACTACTTGACAAAAAGGTCTCTTTTCTGTAGGAATCGTTCCCGTAATGTTGTCTTTGGATAAAGAACTCAGCCTGCACTTCGAGTGGATGTACCTTCGTCGCTTGCAGTTGCCCCAAAGGATTACATTGCGGCCATCTTTGGCAATTTGGTGTACCGATTCCAAAACTTTTGCCAAACACAAATAATTTACACACCGAAACATGTCGATATTGGGCCCAGGTTTGAAAATACTGGAGTTTCCCTCTTAGCAGTGTAAATGTACTTAGTGACTTTCCACCACTGACTTGTGTTTCTATCTTTGTTTTCTTCTTTCCCTCCTTCCAGGGGTATCAGTCGTCTTCAGGACCTCCCCTCCCGTGCTCTCTGGTGGCCCCTCGCTCCCCTCGCCTCGCTGTACCAGACTCCAGATGTTTAACATATTTTTTTGTGACTTTACAGAACCAAAATCAACTAAAACAGACTCTTCCGGATGCCGCACCTCAGCCCTTACCTCCCCCTCTGCCTCTTCACTCCGGTGACATATTTCTGTGGGCTGAACCGGAAGTTAGCATCGCTCTTGTTCCCTCGACAAAAAGCCTGTGAGATTTTTGAATTGGATTTTGGAAAATCGCCCAAAATAATCTCACACAACTTTATGATCCTCACACGTTTTGTTCAGCGAGATCATCTCATCACAGATGAACGCCACTTTTGTGATTTTCAAACCGTGAATCAAACCACTAGAAGTTAAAAGCTAACGTTCTGTGAACAGACTACTAAGCATCCTACTACACAATCACTATACACGTTTTCTATAAACTGATCAATGTACAAGTTGTAAAGGTAGAGTTATAATAGTTTGTAACTAAAGTCGGCCTGTGAAGATGGACTAGTGAGTAGATGAATCTCCGTGTTCGTTGTGATGACGTTTAATGTCCGTGACAACCTCTGTAGTCTCATTTAGCAACTTGTTAGCAACCGCTGTTTTTAAGACACATAAGCACTTTATAATTAAACTGTGGGACCTTTTAATGATGTATTTTATGTTGTAGAACAAAACATGTATGAATATCTTCAGCCTGTGGTAACACACACAGACCTTATTTCAGGCATTTAACCGAAAACCAATTCAAAACACTGATTGACTTTGAAGTGAGGGAACCAAATGTGCCGAAATGCTAAATGGTTTCCGGGTTATAGGACTACAAACTACAGCACTCTGTAACAGTCACAGGGGGCATTTTTCTGCATTGAGTACCTCTCTTTTAATACCTTAGTTACATTTTCCAGATTATATTTACAGACCAAAACTAAAGTGACATTTTCAATGCAGGAAAACAGAGTATTTTTTACAGGATAGTATTAGTACTTTTACTGAACTAAAGGAGCTGAATACTGCTGAATTAGATTGTGTGCTTTTTCTCAAGAGTTAAAAACAGAAAATAAATTGCACTGTCATGTCTGTGTGTAAAGTATGAATAAATATCTAGGAGGGGGCTGTTATATAGTCAAATATAAAGATTAAAAAGAAGAATGGGGCTCCACTTAGCTCAGTTGGTAGAGCAGGCGTCCCAGGTACAGAGGCTTTGTCCTCGCTGCAGTGGCCCAGGGTTTGAGTCCTGGCCTGGGACCCTTTGATGCATGTCACTCCCCCTCTCTCTCATCCTGTTTCCTGTCATGTCTTCAGCTGTTCTATCAATAAAGCCAAAAAAGGCCAAAATCTGCGTTCAATCTGTGCAAAGAACAGAAATGTTAAAACGATGTTAGCGGTTTGGGAAAATAAACAGGCATTTCTCCCCCAAAAATTCCTTTAAGTAAATCAACTTTGGATATACTGTAAATGCTAAGTGATTAAGTGTTTTTGCTCCATACCTCTGCCATTAACCAATCAGAACGCTTGCTGTGTGTCGATTGATTTATAGTCGCTTGATTACGCACAAACAGTTATAGGAATATGCAGCATTTCAGCAAAATAACTGAAGTATTAAACATCCTATAAGGAACCTTTAACCTACACGAGCATACAAGACCATCAGCGAGAATATTGGCTATTTCTGTATGATTACTAGAAATGTTGTTGACAGATGACTGTCAGTGGGTCGAACTCTGACTTTTCTGGGTTGGAAAATTTTGCTGTATACCACAGTCAAAAAGTTTTAATACAAAAAAAAAGATCTTAGGCACTTAAACATCTGCAGAAAGGAAAGTCAAAATGTTGTGTCACTTTTTCTAAGCGGCTGCACTGAGTACAGTAAACCTACTTAAGACTCAGGGTTTACCTGCAGATCTGTTTACAGCATGTTGACGTCACGGCTAAACAATACATAAAGCAGCTCTCATACAAAAAATATGAAAAAGGCCGCAATTAAATCATATTGATTAATCATATTCCATGACTTCGGTTTTGGTCTCGTTGTAGAGTGTTGGGACCGTTTGGTGTCAGTGAAATATCTTCGAGATGGGACGTTGTATCTCGGCTCCAAAGTGCGCAACATAGCGTTAAAGCCCTGGTTCTCGACGACTGGATACGGACGCAGGTCCTGGGCAATAAAAGTTGCATTACAGTTTGTAATTCGCTTCGCCCTTTCCGAGTTCGGTGGAAAATGTGATATCGCTTGCTCGATGGTCCTCTGATTGGAAGCAGCTATAACCGACTGTTTTTCTTCCTCCTCTGGGTGGAAACGTGTCATGTGGTTTCTCATGTTTGTCGAGTTTCTAAAATATTTTAGTCTAGTTCGACACAACTTGCATATGGTGTGGCTCTAGTCTAGGTCCTTTTACCCTTCAACATCATAGAAGCCAAAATGCTTCCATACGCTTGCTTTTAAAGCAGAGGGTGCCAGTTGAATATTGCGCTCAGCCATCTCATGTTTTTTGTTGTGTGCACGCCATCGACTGTCCGGCCGCTGCACTTCCGCACTTAAGAGTTCCGCCTCTTGCGTTCCGTCAACATTACGTTGTCAATTAACATTCAGAAAATCGATTTTTGACATTTGTGAATCGATTCAGAATCATCCACGTCCGCATCGCAACGCATCTAAGAATCGATTATTTTTCCCACCCCTACTGAGCAAAGACGCTGTTCTGTAGTCGGGTGGTATGAGACGGCACGATAGCAAAGTTTACTTTGTGTCACCCCTGTCATCTTTTGTCCGAAGGGGGCCGCCAGAACCGACAGAAGATCGGAGTCCCTTGTTGTGGCTTTGTTAATAATTTCCAGTTCCGTTTATTCCAGACAAAACCTGAAGAGTAAAAACAACAACCCTCTGCAAAATGGCAAGTTATCTTTTTTAATTCTTCAGTTTCTGTGTGAATTAAACAACAGATAAAATGTGTTAATTGGCCAGTTTTAGAGGTGCATGCAGGTGATTTTGTTACCTTTGTCAGAGCCAGGCCAGCTGTTTCCCAGTTTCCAGCCATCATGCTAAGAGATAAGCTAACTGGTTGTAGCTTCATATCGAACTTACAGGCACAAGAGTGATATCAATCTTATACTGATCGATTGATCTTTAATCCCTTTAACAGTCCTCACAGTGCGAAAATAAACTAATGCGACACACTTTTGTATATTTTTCTGAACATTTTATTGGTTTCAAAAAAAATGCATAAAATAAAAATAAAAATTATTTCCTTAAACACAATTTCAACGTCAAGGAACTGGACGATTAAAACTGAGGAAAATCAGACCAGGGGACGGGCGGTCACAGTGACACTTCAGCCCCCATCCCTGCTCCCCTTTCTTGGCCAGCGGAGGAGTCGGGGAGAAGCTGCTTTTAATATACGAGATAAAGCGCCAGGAGAAGAGGAGGGGGCGAGGGGCGGGAGGGAGAGCGTCTATGGAGCCTAACAATAAAAACACGAACTATGAAAGAAAATTGGGAAACCTAAACATTGGCAACTTCACTAGTAACCTTTACACCTGAAGAGTGAGAAGATAAACTCAAGAGTAATAAAATGACTATTCTCTTTATTCACATGACGTTAAATCTAAGTCCCTTTTGGTTAGAATTAAACTGAAGTGGCCATCTTCCTCCCAAAGCACACCTCTTTCTGAAATAAGGCATCTGAAGGGCTGTCAACTGAAATAATCGCAACTGGAGAGTCACACGTGCATTCAGCGACCGCATAAAGGGCGCTTTAAACATGGCTGCCATACAACAATACCGTGAGTGTTTCTATGAGGGGCTGCAGGAGGGACAGGGGTCTTTTATTCTGTCGGGATGTTACTCACCATCTGCTTTTTCTCAATATAACCTTAGGCAAAAACAAGAAGAGGGCAAGACTTCAACAGAGATGCAGATGCAGTATAATGGCAGCACAAACATCACAGGATAAACACCAGGCTAGTCAACGTCGCGCTGTATGTGTGTGTGCGTTTTGCATCTGTGTGTGTTTAAAAGCAGCGGTAAACAGTGATATGTTCTGAAGGCTGTTTAGAGGGGGGGGGATCAATAGCAGGAGGGGAGGGAGAGGAAGTGCGGGTCGTGATTGGCCATTTATGTGAAGGTAAGCCCAGCCTCATTGTAGACTTTGAAGACCTTCTCGATGGCGTTGACGTAGGCGGCCGTCCGAAGGTCCAGACCCAGGTTGTACTTGCTCGCTGTGCGCATGATTTGCTACAAAAGAAGAAGAGAACACGTTAGATGAGAGTTACCGCCTCGCATTTGTATGCACCAGTCAAGTTGTTGTTCCTGAGCTGTGGTGTTGAATAACGGTGAAGTGAAGCAGTGAAGTTGACCTTTGAGTCATAAAATGTCATCACTTTATCATTTCAACCTGTCATAACTAACATATGAATTGTTGAGAGATGGCCGAAACAATCTAGCTGGTTAAATAGCACTACAGATAAGGAGGAGAATATGCACTTTTCCAGTAACTCCTACCAAGTTAACTCAGACACCTTAATGCTCTATAGAAACACAGGTAGACCTCAACCTGCCTCCATCTCCCTCCCCAACCCAAAAATTAGTTTCTTCCTCAAAATATAAGAGACATACGTGCCCTGACTTGGAATCATTTTGTCTCTGTTCCACATGTAATGTCATATTGGAATCGTTTTGTAAAATACATCAACTGGAAGAAAGTCTCAAACATACCCCTGGCTACTCTGGTGTTTTTTTTTTTGCTGTATGTATCCTGTCATGGTACACTATATTCTTGTTCTTTTTCTAAGAAAGAATTTAGAAAAAGCTTTCATACAATTCATGTTGGACTGTGCACTATGATCACTTACCCTGGCTGATCGCTCCATGGTGTAGGCCAACCCAGAGTGAACGATATCCTTCTCAGAGGCACCCTGCAACGGGAGATGAACGTTAACCACAAAGTCGATATCGAGACGGACACTCTTAACAGTGTGTATACAAGGAAGTCCTGTGTGTAGTATGTCAGATACATGACATTCTTGGAATTTAAGCCCCTTTAGCAGACAGATGTCTCAGGATATGCTGTTGTGTTTACTGATATTTGATTTTTTGGGGTGATGCAGTAAAAAGTGCAGATCACTCAGATGTGGCTATCAAGCACCTGTGACAGAGATATGTAATGAAGGCAGAATAACTGCAGTAATAACTAACAGTTTAACAATAATCCTTACTGTTTAAAATGATATCAGTGCACCAAAACTGCTATTACGGGGAATTTAACAATTATAAATTATCGAAAGCATCTTTTTCAGGATTATAATCAGCACATCTCGGCCAATATATACATCAATAATACCAGCCAACTGATATATCAGTCGGTCTCTAGCAGAAGTAGTTTTTACCCTTACTTAAAATTATGCACAAGGCTATTAACTGGAGGCATTATGTATCAGTCAAGACCTGAAAGGCGTCACACTTGCAAAAGTGCCAGCAGAAAATCATTTGGTCATGTTTGAGCAGCACAATTTGTTTGTCTGGGTCAGCAGACGTTACTCACTGCAACTCTGGCCTGGAAGTCAGCGGTAGGGACAACAGGGATGGGTCCTCCCTGTTTGCCAAACTTCCTCTCCAAACTCTCCTGCACAGACACTAGAAAAGAAAACAGGACAAAAGAAGAAATTAGAGAGACATCAGAACCCACTTTTGTTTCTGCATCTTTAAAAAATGCCTGTGATAACACACTCTGGTTGTCCATCTAGTTGATCTAGTTTTACAACTTAACAATCAAATAACTGTGGTTGTACCATTTTCTGATTGGCTGTATGTGAACAACGCAGAGTATAAATGAAAAGGGAGAGAGGTGGTCTGAAGGAGATCCTTTCTCTTGGACAGACTTCACATCAACAGACACCAGTTGACGCTGAATTTGCTCAACAACCTCACCGACGCCGCCTCAACCGACACAGATCCAGTAAGAATTAATAATTATCTCGATTTTTTTCTATTTACCACAGTTACTTTTTTCTTCCCCACCAGTTCTCAGGTCATAAACACAGGAGAGAAAACTATTTTGATCAGAAAAAAACAAAAACCTTTCTTCACTTGCCCCTCAGGGCTTCTGTAGACTTCAGAGCTTTGGTGTTTTAGAAATACTACTCTGTGAATTTGAGCGATATGTGATGGGTAGGTTAAACTTTATAACTTCCACATCCGATGTGAATCCTGATCTGAGGTTTGTCTTGTGGCTTCAGGAAGCAGCTGTAGGACCAGAGTATCCACCAACACCAGCTGAGTAATCCACGGCATCACAACAGCAAGAGCAGCGCAAGGTATAACACCTCAGCAAGTCTGACTACTGAATGTGTTGTACCATTTAATGGCAACATTTTATTTTACAAAAACTAATGGTTCCATTTGTTTTATTACAGATGGCTTTTCTTCTTGAGGGAAATAGCAGGTTGAGAGACATTGCAGTGAGAAATCATACAGACACACTCTATTATAATAATCGCGCAGGGGAAAGATTCAACCTCCTTTTTGGTAGCATAAAGGTTATACAATGGATAAACACAATTCAGGAAAGTTACCCTGACCTTGTGGAAATATCAGATGACAATGGCATCAGACTGAAGTCCAATCAGGGTACCATAAGTTTTTATCCTTTTGTAAAGGTTGAGGTAAAGGGCAACATAATGACGCAGTTTGATGCGGACTTTAGAGAAATGTTCGACAACGTCCGATGGTGAGGGCACTCCTCATACCTAAGCCAACCGTTGCCCGCCACCAAATGTCTGATGAATAACAACAAGCAGAAACGACAGAAAGACACAGAATGGATCACAGAATAAACTACTTTTCCCTACCATTTACTTTCATTAATAGGAAACTGGATTAAGAAAAAAGCTTTGTTTCTGATTTCCAATAAATTTGTCATGTACTGTACATGGGTAAAATGTCTGGTTCAGGTGTTCATGTATTGTTTTAGAATTGTGTAACAAAAATGTAACAATGTTACATCAAATGTAAAGGAAATGTTATGATATCTTGTATCATCCTGCTGTGTCTTATGGCTCTAGTACACACCAGTCTGTCTGTATGTTATGGAGAACTTAAGGAGCCGTCTTGTACTCACTGAGCAGGTGGTAGTTTGAGTCCCTCTCATATTTGAAGGTCAGTCTTCCATAGCTGACATGGTTGAGATTCTTCAGCCACTCGAAATAAGACACCGTCACACCGCCAGCATTCAGGTACATGTCCTGCAGGATGAAACAACACGAACTCAAGACATCTGCCTGTTTGGAGAGTCTCCACTCATCTTCACTATTTACTGTGTGTGATGACTTGATTGACTTGATGAATGATTAATTTCCTCTGTACTGCAAACATTTTTTGTAAGACTTGCTTTGGGAAGAAAGGATTTATTTTATCTGTAAAATATAGACAACGGAATAAACTTTAAACAAAATGCTTTTGTGAATAATTATTTTGACATGAAAAAAACACTAAGAATGAAAGCTGAGAGAAGTTTGAACTTGATACTTAAGGAAACAGTTATATTTTATCTTACTTTCTGGGTTACACCTTCATGGTTCAAATACATTAATATTATATTAAATATTATACATACACCTTTTTTGTTTTTTCAGTTTCAATTAATATTCATGACCGATTAAGTGAAAATCACATTTAAAGTCTGAAGAAACATCCTCAGGTATTATTTATTAGGAGTGTCACACCCAACACAACACTCATAAGGAGATGGGTGTGGTTTGATCAGATTTGATGGAACAAAAGCAAACACCCAGACAAAGTGACATCACATTTTGAATAAAATGCTGCTATATCCTGATTGGTGCTCATCAGGCAGTGATGGAAGACGTATTCAGATCCTGTATTTAAGTAAAGTAGTAATACTCAATGTATTTGAGCAATGTATTTTATTCTGTTGCATCATATATTTTTGCAGAACTGTTCTGCTGTGCGAACCACATTTCTATAAAACGTTTTCTTTAGCTAAGAAAAAACAGCCTGTTTTCAGCTTTGAAAGAGCACTTTTAAGTTAAGTTGTACAAAATGAAAATACTAAAGTACAAGTAGAGTACTTGTTACATTCCAACCTACACGTTTTTGTAGACCCAGTTTATTATGCAACACACTTTTTATATGATATGTGCAGTACTGGGTCTTTTTTCTGTCTATAAACTTGGGTCCTTGGCCTGAAAAACTTTGAAGACCCCTGTTCTAGAGACTTCTAGAAACCTGTTTTTGCATTCAAGAAACAAATGTATTCAATATGAATTTTGAGTTTGGAATTATTTCTTAGGCTCCATTAATTTCTAAATGTAAAAGGTTTTCATTGTTTGCATCCATAATGCTACAATATCTTCTAGTTTGCATTTCCAAGCGTGTGCGGTTGTGTGCTTACAGGAATAACCATGACGTTGTTCTCCAGGAAGATCTTGTCAGCATCTGGGGTGGTGGGCCCGTTGGCTCCCTCAGCAATGATCTGGAGGAGACAAAAAACAAACACTTCACATGACTGCGACCAAGTTGCCCCATCCTTAATCATGTGAATACATGTGAACACAAAGCACAGCACTGTGGGTAAGTCAAAGTGTGTGCGCTTACCTTGGCCTTGATCCTGGAGGCATTGTTACGTGTGAGCTGCTTCTCTCCGGCAGCAGGGATCAGGATGTGACAGTCGGCTTCCAAAATGTTCCCCTCGTAGGGTTTGGCTCCCGGGAAGCCAACAATGGTGCCGTTGTTCTGCAGAAAGTGCAGACAGACACACAAGTGCACAGGAGAAATATATTAGAATGTTTTCACAGTGTTATTTGTAAGTGAGAATGAATCAGTAAGAGAGAAAAGAAGAGCTGATGTGTTCTGGGAAGGGAGAAAGGATAAAAACTTGTGCTGGTACCAGTTTGTAGTCCTCCAGCTGTTTGGGGTCGATGCCATCTGGGTTGTAGATGGCTCCATCAATCTCAGCGATGCCCACACACTTGGCCCCAAACCTGTGCAGGTACCTCATGGAGTGGAGACCCACATTACCAAAGCCCTGTGAAAAGTGACAGCATGGTAATTAACATCACGGTCCAACACCACAATGAAATTCACTCCTAAAATCATTACACAATATCAAAAGTAAACATTTTAAATTGCTACACTCTGTTTTACTCAACTGTGAACTGTGATTCAGCTCCATGTAACTACGTACTCTGGTGCCACCAAGTGGTCAGTTTAGGTTATAACACCATAAATTATCTACAGCATCATGACTTGAAAAGGTGCCATTGTTTGATTTAAATATTCTAAATGTAAATGTGGGTAAGAAATGGATACAAGACAAAGAAACAAAACAGTAGAGCCCAACTTATATATCACTTGGCTGATTTCATCGGCCGACATTAGCCTATATCTTGGTATGTTTTCCGACATGCACCGATATGGAAACTTCAAAACTGCAATAGATTCCGTTATAATTATTCAATTCCCAGTTAAGTTTACCGTTTCAGTGCACTGATGTCAACTTAGACAATAATGTTTATCGTTCGACATAAAGTATTCTGCCTCCATTATAAATTATATATATTATCCATATTCTGCATTTTTTCTTATTGTTGGAATCAATGGGTTTTTTTTTGTCCAACTGCTTTTAAAATAAATCAATTTTAAAATGTGTTACTTTGGCCCTGATACTTCTGTGAAAAGTGCAGAATGGACCATTTGGAAATAATATAAATTATATTGCTGGATTCTATTTATTGATGCATTCATCACATGAATGTAGTGGCTGGTAAAGGTGGAGCTCATTAGAATTAATTCATAAACTGCTGGGTATCTATGATAATATATCATAGTTGCTCATTAAAGTCAAGTCATATTTTGTATTAATAATCTGAATGTGCAACCTAACTAGTAAAGTTATCAAATAAATGTTTGGAGTAAAACCTACAATATTTGCCACAAAATTTATAGGGAGTTGAAGGTAGCGGAAAATGGAACAGAAAAGTACAGTACTTCAAAATTGTAGTAACATTGTTAAATAGTATTTAGTTACAGTCCATCACTGGTTATTCTAAATTTTGACAATAAGATTTTCATTACAGAAATCTTTTATCTGTCTCCTTCATTACCAATAATCGGTATCAGCCCTGGGAAAAACTATATTGGTCAATCCCTAAAGCAGGCACAGATGGACACATGGGATAAATCATTCTGTTGCCTGCTGCTTAAAATGTAAAAGAGTATATAAACACATGAATAAATCAAAACATTCATTGCTGATGCCAAACTCGGTCCAATCACTGATTTTCAATCTCACTCACAGTTATGTAAGATGACAGGAGATGAGGAGATTTCTCCATTTCTATCATCTCATGTATATACAGTATCGTCATATTACACGTCCCTAACTCGGATTAAACAGGACTGCAGAATAACAGGGATTCAGACTGGTGACCTCACAGCAGACTTTTTATCTAAATGAAAAATACGATAGTGGAGTAAAAACATGCCCTTGTTCTGATCTTATACGATACTAGAGATCAGCTCTCTCCTCACGCACTATTAAATCTCTAAGAAAATCTAATCTCAGCACAACATAATCCTCAAACACATTCACACACACACACACACACACTCACAGAAGGATTAGCTTTTTGAACATCCACGTCATGATTCAGCTGTTGTCACCGCTTCTTCGCCACCTCAATGACACCCTCACCCAAATAACCCCGTCCACACAAACGTCATTCCCTTCCGACATAATCGTTTCTCTGCTGTTGCTTCTTTGAAAATCTCTTTAGCAGGGATGGGATATTTGCTGGTTTGTAAGGAAACGAGTAAGAGCAGATAATCAACTGCCTTCCTGATGGAGACGTGTCTGTTGAGTGAAATGCATCTAACATACAGGGTCGTTTGAGGAATACCATGTCATACCGTTGTCATTAACAAGTGGTAATTATAGAAAGCATTCTAGGAAAGCAGTGGAGGCCAGTGCCAAGGGGTTCCCTACCCATGTGTCAGTCTGTGTGCGTGCAGATGACACGTGAGGAGCGACAAACAGAAGTGAAACTGCTAAGGAGAGTAAACTGCTGACATCTCTAATATAGAGACATTATGTAGTAAAATGTCATACAGTCAAAAAAAAAGTGCTGTACGCTGCACTTCTGTGCACAGAGGAATCTGAACAGTCGGCTTAGACAGCATCATCTCAAAAATGGTCTGAAAGGGGACGTATCACTGAGGATTTCGTGTCAGTGAGTATTTCTCATGAACACAGACGGGAATCTCCTTCAGTTCACTGCTGTCTGCTCGGCATGAGGAGATCAGGGCCAGGCGAAAACAGATGGCGCTGCTCTGATTGAGCTCTAAACCTCATTGAGAATTCAAATGAAAACTTTAAATCCTGTGAGCACATATCTGCAGCACATCTAGGATCTCATCTGTCCTCTTGAGTAAAATCTTTCTACTTTGATCAAACCATGCGTGTGGGTGAGTGTGTGTACCTGGATAATGAAGGTCTTGTCCTGGAAGCCTGGTGTCAGGCCCACCATGCTCATGTAGGACGCCTCGTTAATGAAGTTCTCGATGCCGTGGAAGACTCCACGACCAGTGGCTGAGATACGACCGTGGATACCTCCCTGGCTGATGGGCTTTCCTGTCACACACGCGTGGGCATTGATGTCCTGCACACACATACAGGAAGGATCAGAACATAGACTGTAGAAGATTATGTACATAACATTACATGCCAAAAGGTTACCAAAGGAGGATTTTTGAAGCTTAAATTTGTGTATACCACTGCAGAAAAGCACTGTCAGAGAAAGCAGCAACATCCTTGGCTGATCCATAAAGGAAAAACAGAGTGCAACACAGTTTAATATTAATGGGAACCAGCATCTAGCGGCCATTAGCGGTACTGCACATCTCTTTTCTGCATTAGCTTTAGCTCTCAGTCATGGCGTTAACTGCTTGACATACACAGTGCCACACACATCAGTATTCATTACCCATAACTCTCTGCCCTCAGATACCCAGAGCAGGAATGTGTTACCTACTCCAAAGCTCTGCTGGGGGTATCTGGGACAGAGGACACATGACTACTGTAAATAAGGTGAAAGGAGGATCGAGAGGAGAGCGGAAAGAAAAACACTACATGCAGAAAGAAAATGCTAAATTCATCCACCACAGTGGATTACATGGATGCTGTTTATAGTCACTGACATACTGACGATACTATAATGCAGTAATGCTACAAATTTCAGAGAAGCTGGGACCATATTGGTCTGTTTTCATGTTGCACAGAAGCAGATACATAATCAAAAAAGAAAAATAATTTCAAGTTAAAGCTGTAACATTCAAATATCTAACAAAAACAATGCAAATATACAAGTGTTTTAATACTAATTATATTACAGAGACCGAAAGAAATGGCAAATGTTTTGATTACCGTAATTGTTTTGGTTGTTTTTCAACCTAAAAACAGTGTAAAGAGGCATTTTTGCTGGAAAAGACTAATTTCATCAATCATAATTTACATCCAACTTCCCTCAAAGTGTTCCGTGTACATCAGCTAATCATTAGGGGTCTAATTATTCACCTTTACACTTTTCCTCGACCTCATGAGAGTTCAAATCAAGTCAATAAGAGTGTTTGACTATCAAAAATTCTGACCACCATCTGTTCAACCTGTGATGGCGGTAATATAAACATGCTTAAACACACACACACGTGTAAATATTTTCCATCTTTAGCCAAATATACCCTGTTTGACAGGTTCTGATACAGAATGCTTAGCTGATAACACAAACACACACACTCACACTCACAGGCCTCAGTGTGTAAAGCAGCTTTTAAGAGGGGAGGAATGACTCAGTGGTCGGCTGGGAAGGGAGCGGCAGGAAACCACTGCACATGGTTTACATGTGACTCATTCCTTGTTTTTAATTTGGCCTATTTTAGAATTTGTATCAAAAGCCAGCCAAGGCGTACGGATTGGTCTCGTAGGCCTGAGAACTCACAGTGTGTGCGATGGTGTTTGCATATGTGTCGGCGATCCAGGACATTTCCCTCTCTCCTGTGCTCATGTCTGGGGCTGGGACGTCGATGCCAGGTCCTGGTCAGAAAAGAAGGGTGGAAGAGGGAGGAAGGGAGGATTAATAAAGCGGAGTACAAACTTGAATTTTCTCATATCGAACAGCACAAACCGGGTTTAAGTTTTCAACTCGGTAGCTTTACTGATCCTAAACATTTGAATCGAACATTATGTCACGTGCAGAATTTGGTTGACAGAGGAAAGGTGAGGGCCAGGCTTTGTGACCTTGTGTCATATATATACACACACACACATACATCTGTCCTCAAGGGCCTTCTACTCTAGACGGTCCAAAAACAGAAGCAGGCATGCAGAGAGGTAGGTGGCAGGGAGATGGGACTACTAATAGCTTAACTGCCAGAACCGTCTGTGTCGCGTTGACTGTGATGCAGAGAAACCAGTATATTTTCGAAAATAAAACACCATGTGTAGATTCCTGATTGTATAGAACATCAAAAGAGTCAAAAAAGAAACCATTTAACTACCATATCGCCACAGTAGCAGCAAATGTCCAGCGTCATAAGTCTCTTTGACATGTTTGAACAAAACACATTATCAACATGAATACAGACAGGGGTGAACAAACTGGCTGTATAGGGGATGATAACCTGTTGAACCAGTGTTTATGTTAATGTGTGGCCTTGCTCAACATAAGTAACTCTACTATTAGAACTTTTTTTCTGGAAGCTAACCGTTAAATAAATGACAACAGTGAGATTGCTCACATATGTGCTTTCTCCACTTGTAAATACCAGGCCCGAGTTGAATTTCTATCTCAACCCTCCTGCTTCTTTTTCACCGCAATCATTTGTCTCCCTTTGCAGTTGACACAGGCACACCCTGAGCTACCCCGACCTGAATAAACAGCCCAAGAGGAAGGGAAATGTTTCTCTGGGTGGAAACGTACACCTCTCACCACCAGAGTGTAACTGAGTCAAGTAATGCCAAGAACACTGTCAGGCACCAAACACCAAACAGTGTGACATATGAATACCTCAAGTTAAAACTTTGCCGCAAGAAATGTAATCAATGTTTAAGTTCACAGGAAGACTCACCGATAAAACCCTTCTTGGCCAGCTCGATAGTGAATCTCCTGGTAATCTTCTCCAGCTCATTATCCTGCAACAGACAGACACAGTATAGCGTTTTAAGAAAAACATGTCATTGCTTGGTCACAGTATAATAGACATTAAAGGAAGGGAGCCACTAAATAAGGAATGGGAAATAAAAAAGACACGGTACAATATTTAGAAAGATGCTTCCAGTATTTTGACAAAACTGAGGTTTTTGTTTGGGGAGTTCCCTTCCAGTGAACTCAGCCACTGAGCTTCATGAAATGTCGTTTATTTCACAGTACCCATCAACACACTGACTAAAATCCCCATTTATAATCCAAATGAAGGCACTGTAAGTTCATTGATGACATTTTCACTTAACTATAAAATGTTCATAACATCTAGTACTTAAAGTCCTCAAGCCTTTAAACCAAACTTATAACCAAAACAACACAGACATTTGAGGATCTGCTTCGACAGGCAGCTCCTGTTCTCTCTCTTTTCCTTTCTTTAGCCCCTTACACACACGTAGTCTATCACTGAAATGTGCAGAAACATTTCCTGCACGGAGCTGTCTGTGAATGGGAGGCAGGGATCAATATTCACAGAAATCTCAGCTGCCAATTTCCCAGCTCAAGACCTAGCAATATTTCAGGGGAAAAGCCTGCGCTGTTGTGTTCCGATTGAAATCTTTCATTGCAAGGACGGCTCATAAAGGGTTACGTCCACAAGGAGTGAGAGAAACAGTCACAAGACTCCTCAGATGACATTTACAGTCCCAAAAAACATGATTTGATGAACTTGTTGAATATCAAGTACTATATATTAAAGAGCACCAGACAAAAAAAAAAAAACTCCTCGTCCACTAAGTTTCCACCTTGTACGTATACATCTGGCCTTGCCTGCCCCATCTCCTTGTTCTTCTGTTGAATTTTTTGGCAGTTTGCAGCCATATGTCTTGCATTACTTGCATTAGAAGGAAATGTAAATCAGTAGCGGTGCCTGAAAGGTTATCCCAGTAATTTACCGGGAATCATGTGTGAAAGAGGCTTTTGGTTATTCTGTCCTCTCATTAATCAAGAAGTACAAAATTAAAGGATAAGGTCCAACAGCCCAGCCTACAGCATTCTAGTGTGATTTAATCATCCTGTGTTTTTGGATACAAGAAAGAGAGAGAGAAACACAGGAAAACTGAGCATATCCTTCCAATAACTGCAAGTCTTAGGAATGTGAAGTGTTCAAGTGTTCGGCTCTGTTGCTTTCCTATCAGTATCACATCACAGTTAAACATGCCTGTGCATCTCTGAGTGCGCATGTGAGTGTAGGGGGAGGGGATTGACATTGGAAGGCTTACAGAGTAATTCCTGGGGTTGATCTTGACTCCAGCTTTGGCTCCACCAAATGGCACATCTGGAGGAGAATAATACAATTTAATAACCACAGAAACATTCATACCCAATGTGGAATCAGTGAAAGAGGAGCAATAGAATAGTTGGGTAACTATTCTCGGGCACTGTGGCAATGCAGTCTAAAGCAGTGCCATGCTAGCTTTTGAACTAAATTTTAATTAAATGACTGTGGATAAATGACAAGAACCTGGTAAGACAAACAGTATTGATATGCATGTGGCGATGAAAGGGATAATCAGCAGGAGGCTTTGTAGAAGGCTAAGACTAATACTTACCAACGACGGCACACTTGTAGGTCATCAGAGAGGCCAAGGCTTTGACTTCATCCACAGACACATCTGTACTGTAACGGATACCTGATGGAAGCACACACACACACATACAGGGAGCAGTTTACAACATGGCCACCATACAAAGAAAAATAAATGTTTCTATGTTCAAATAGAGCACATACAATCATAATAAAAAATAATGTGAGCTGTATTTTGACATTTTTGAACGCTTGAACTATTTGCTACTTTTTTGAGACAGTACTGCTGTCTTTTCTCCGCATCAGTAAGCTTTCAGAAAATGTCCACAAATACGGATTAAATGACCACAGTATGGACAGAAGAAACAGTCTGTATACCTATCTAATGTTATAACACATAACACAGCCAAGTTATTCATTGTCAGCCTTAGTGTGTGACAACAGTATCAAAAGGATTTCTATAGAGATGGTACTTCTTGTGAAAAAGTAAGATTCTTTTTTGTTTGACCAGAAACAGCTGTCATATGACTTCGTACAAAACCACTCATTTTACCTCACAGAACGCAGGAGTCGGTGCAAGGCTTGTGTAATATCTCAAATTTTATAATCATGCTATCGATAAACGATAATCAACATCGTTGAGGTGAGGGCGTAGCCAGGTTTTTCTGACAATATATAATTATACCATTTTATTTCACTTTGATTTTATGACAGAACAGTACTGAACAGAAACTGCAAAAAAGGAAATGAGTAGCAGAGATACACTGTCAGAGCCTGAACAGTATGTTCTTAACAATCGCACCATGAACAGGTCAGAGATCACTGATTGCATCGAGCAGTCACGGCAGCAGCAATGGGCGGGTGGAGACGGAACGAACCAATCGCAGACCTTCACTCTGACCCCAGTCATTCCTTCCTCCTGCCTGGGGTTTACTACCGTCGCTACGGTAACATGTGTGGGCCAGCTTGTGTGCGGCGTTACATGAGATCATACAGCTGGGCTGCCGAAGTCATACTACTCCATCTCACTGGCACAATGTGTGTGTGAGACTGTCCGGCAGCACCAAATATAGCTCACCCAGAGTTAGCTTACACAGAGAAAGCCAAGGGCAAACAGCACAAAGAGGAGACGGCCGATTGCTTCATGGCGACAAAAGCACTGTGCGTCCATTTTCATGCGTTTGACTGCGAGCTAAATCCCACCCACTATGATGTCATCTTTATAACACAATTTATGCCCACCTACTTCAATTTGCGTTAATGCAGTCAGAGCAAAAGATCAAACCTCTCAAAACAAAGTGCTATCTTTCAGAGAGCTGATGTGGTTCTTCCCCCAATCTTCATTTCCATCCATCCAAAGATCAACAGAGGACAATCCTGAGCTCACTGATCAAATTAAACGCAAAAAAACAAGCCTGGCTTCCTACCCCTCCCCCATCCAACCATCCATTTTTCCACCCAACAACCAGCTCTCCACAGCAACACGATCCAAACATATCTGTAAACACATTCCTCTGAAATGGAGGGCAGATTTTGGGGAAATAAACTGAGCCCACGCTAAAATTCAGCAGGTCAGTGTAATTTCTACAGTCTGGCCCAAAGGCTGACATTATGGAGCGCTCTGCTTCAGAGCCTCTCGGGTCTAAGGCAACTCAAAAACACTCATTTGAAGACATGTTTGAGACTTTGCTTGAAAAATAGTGTGCATTTGTCCTTTTGTGATATTTTCCCCTTTATTCTTAATTGTTTCTTCTCATTAATTGCTTTTTTCCCCCCTTTAGTGAAACAGGTTTTTAAGCCCTTTTAAAATGTTGTATTTTAATCAAGCACACAATTATTAATGCCATTAGAAGCTGTAATTATGTTGGTGACATTTAATCTTTTAGTTTTTTCCTCAAGGAGTGTCAAAAGCTGTTGAAAAGAAATTTTCGAGGAAAGACTGACTGACTGTTAGTGGTGGTAACTTCTCCCATACAAAATGTACACCATGGTATGAAAATCGAAGGTTATTATACTGTGTACATTTGCTTATCTAAAATATTGAATTCTACCATATTAGTTTTATTAAAAATATATAGATTTTCAATTTAATATTAAGTTTCAGTCTTTGTTCAACCAAAATAAAACTATTCTGTTTTCATTCTTTGAAGGGGCATTACAACTGATAACAATGATAATAATAAATACAGTGATAGCATGAATATATGATACATTCTGAGACGGTTATTATAGCATGATAATCTCCTACCGTTGCAACCCTACAAATCATAAATTGGCCAGCTAATGTACATGACATAGTTATCATCAGGATATTTTTGTCTGGGTGAAATAATCCTTATCAATTATCCTCAAAATAATAATTATTTTTAACTGAATGTGTCTCCAGGAGACATTTTGATTAAGAGGGCAAAAATTCTTTCTGAACGGCTTTTAACTTTTTGTCCCTCCGTACCATTGCAACTTTGACAAACTGCTGCACTTTTGGTTTCCATGTGACATGTAACATATCCATGAAAGATCCGACAGATTGTTTTTCACTTCTGCACAGAAAAGGAGAAGGATGTTGACAATTTTGCAGACTACACCAACTTCAAGTCGCTGGTACTATTTAAAACTTTCCACAAACTCTCTTCTGTGGGTGTGTGAGCAATCATAAACACACACACACACACACACACACACACACACACACACACACACACACACACACACACACACACACACACACACACACACACACACACACACACACTAAACTGAGTGAAGACTCTCACTCACTCAGTAGTCAGTAGAGAGCAGTGTAATCCAGCCCCCCTGTCTGTCACTATGTGGCTCTGGGGGTGTATGAGCACTGCATGCACGCACAAAAACAGCCTTTGCACTTTGCAGTCTGATCTGAACACAGGCAAGGGTCTATGCACTATATTAATGATTAAACCCCTTGAAAATAACTGCTCTCTTAATCCTATCCCACTCCTATTATCCAAGACTTTGACCTGAAGGACCTATCAGACGGTGAAAAACATGCCTTTTAAATTATCATTGAATTTATGCAGGTTCTAGTAGTGGCTGTATTTTAACACAAATTCCAATCATATATGAGATTTTTTGACTGCAACTGGCAGACTGAGTCCAAATGAGGAGTTTTATCCAATTTCTATTGTCCAAGACTTGCTTTGACTTGTGGGCCTACCCTTGTGATTACAAACAGCTGCACCTTGGATCTGGATTGGACTTTAAGAAAAAGACTGTTACTGCAAGGCTGGGTACTGAGCCCTGGATCGAAGTGATGCTCTGCTCTCCTCTCCTCAGGCTTTCATGAGATTTACAGAGGCAATACCGCTCTGATAGCTGATATCTGCCTCGCCAGATTCTCTGGAGATTCAGTAATAGCTGCGCTGATCCATTACTGTTAAGTAGTTTGGGGGAGAAATCTGTAATATCTGGGTGCCATAAAGTAGATGAGAGATGACTCGTCTATTCTTTTGAATTAATTCATGTATATACAGACAGGGCCCATGCACCATGTCCATGTCTTCAGCAGAAATATGCCTCCCCAGAATAGGTCTACAATCCCAACACTAAGCTAATACAGCAGAGGGGTTTCATAGTGTTAATAGCAGGCCAATGTCCACTCCACACCATTCAAATGTGCCCTTTGACTGGCTGGCTGACTGAATGGTATGTCTCTTTCTACTGAGAATACCTCCTCTCTTTAGACACCCTCCCACACCTGTCACGCTGCTGACAAATAGGAGTGCCTGGAAACTCAACCACCCCCTCCCCAGCTCTTACACCTCCTGTCTTCCTATACATCATATCCTTCTTTTCACATATTACCCAGAGTGCAATGCAGCGGTAGCCCATAATGCCTCTGCGTTGAACCTTGAACTTTGAACCAAAGAGCATATGTCACTCTGTCATGCTCTGTGCTATGCATTGCACAAAAAGCTTGTTTAAACAGTTACTTGTATCAACAGAATGAGTGAACACCACATTGTGTGCAATACAACCGAGCTTGCCTGTGCTGTGGCGTATGAATCATCTGACAGAAGAGGGTGCAAGCAATAGGTCCTTCAATAGTCAAGCATGTGTTTTGTGCAGCAAAGGCCTGAATTGCTCAATGACACAACACCTGATGCTTTCAGAGCTGCCCTCTGCATCACATCAAACACATCAGATGAGGAGTGGGCCAGATCAGTGAACACTGCAAATGAACTGGTGCATTCATCCAGTTTGCTTCAAACCACTGTATTATGGACTGGCAAAAATATTTTTGAACATTTAAGACTGACGACTAGAGCTCAACACTGTCCACAGAAAAAAATGGGGGCTGCTGCAGTTTGACGGCTAGCTTCCTGCTAGCCCTCAAGCTAACAAACTACAGTAACATTACAGCCACAGGTGAGCAGGAAGGTCACTGTAAACAGCACAGAAAGACTCATGTGGCATACAGGAAACAAACAAGACAAATAGGCATCCGTTATAAAGACATGGGTGTAGTTAACTGCACGGTAGGGTGAAACCGTTAACTTAAGCTGTGTGTAACGGTACAGTAACGTTAACAGCTGCTGTTGACAGCAGCTGCCTTATGTTTTGTGCTTTTAACTAGCTAGCTAATGTTACTGGTTGCTAACCAATGCTAAGTAGCTGGCTAAAGCTAGCTGGCATAGGGGCCAGTCGGGGAGGCTTGGCTGGATTCCTACCTCCTTTGCAGGGTGTTCTGTGCTGGCTGTGCTGGGCGCGGTAGCCCTCCACCACCTCCCACTCTCCGTTATCCCTCTTGATGGGGAAAGACACGCTCAGGACGTGATTACAGGGCTTGATGATGCGCAGGATGCCACGCACACGGTGCCGCTTCTGCTCGGGGGTCTCCCTGGTCTTCAGATCCTCCACCAGCTTGTCCTCCACGATGGTGGCGCCGCGGTCGAAGAAGCCCTCGACCATCTTGAAGAAGTTAGGGTCGTCGGGCTTGTCCGCCGCGTCGGCATAGTGACGGACCCGCATCAGGGACGAGGACACCGGGAGAGCGGAGTCCACGCATCCCGAGGCCAGGGCACTGCCCGCAGAGCGGCTCAGCAGCTCCCCGAAATACCGATACATGACTAAAACTAGCTAACCGTGTAAACGAACTAATAAAAGGCAACTAAACAACAAGGACAATGGGGGTGACGACAGGAGAAGGGGGGTAGAATGAACGACACAGCAGCTCCTCACCGTGTCCCGTCCTCTGGCCGAGTGGGGAATGACATGCTGTGTCAGTTTGCTTTAAAAGGCAGCACGAGCCGGGGAGAGCAGTGGGGGTTCCTCGGGACGCACGCGGAAGAGGAGGACCAAAGGAGGCGCGAGCCCGCGCTGTCCAAATGACAGCGCGCGCTCCCGAGTTTACACCGTTGGTTTTCAAAGATGGAGGGAAAAAAGTAAGAAAAGGGAAAGTTTAATGATATACATTGATTTATTTTCATATGATTGCGTAAAATATGTTGAGATGAATGCGAAGCATTAACAACAATTGAATGCTACAGTAAATATATTTATTTCATTAGGTTTGTAGAAGCATAAGCTGGCAGATATGACGAGTATCAGCTTTGTTATTCATTATCTTTTGTACCGCGTCCACAGTGTTACAGGTTTGTACTTTGCCGTGTGTTCAAATGAGGCCTGCTGTCATCAGCAGTTCCCTGATCTGTTGAGTGAGTCGACACAGCCATGAGGGAAAAGAGAGAGAGAGAGAGAGTCAGATGGGAGCTGTTGACGAACTGTTGATGCAAACACAAAGGCCCTTTGTGTTTGCATCAGTCATTAACTGCCCTCATGGACAGCTACAGTTAATGAGGAGGTTGATCTGGTGATGTAGCTACAGTATGTGTGTTTCAGCACACATAACCGACTATTGAACGCTACCATTGAAAAATATCCATATTGGCTTAATAAAAAAAATATCTCGCAGTTAAGCTAGGAGCTCTGTGAGGCTGTACTAGCTGACACAGCAATGTTAACATTCGCTAATGAGCTCTAAACACAATGTACGACTGACGCTTATGGGATTTAGTTTTGAGAATATTTGGTCATAAACCAAAGTATGGGATGAACTGAGCCTGATAATGGCACTAGATATAACGTTAAAGGTCCAATTTGTAAGAAAGTTGTATTTTGAGTCTTAATACCAACTCGTCAAATTGACACTTTGTGATCGTAAGTCAGATCGGCAGTCAATCCAAGCTTCTGTATTTGACAAATAGGGAATTCGTGAGTGTCATGAGTGTCTATAAAATTGTGTGCCAATCCATCCATCAGATGTTCAGATATTTTACTGGATAAGTGAATGGATGAATGGATAAACCATGAATGTCAATGGTGGACTGACCGACGACACTGTCATCCCTTGAGCCAAGCTGCTAGCATGGCTAAAAATTAAAGACTTCTTACAATCTTTCACATGAATGTTGGCATTATGAAGAAATGATTGTGTACTCACAATTTCGTTTGACAAAAATGAGTTTGGCCTTCAACTCTTTATCTTATACTGATGTTACTGTGAGCTGACTTGAAACTTGAAGGAGCAATCTGTATTAAGAGTTGATTTTCTTATCAGGCCTAGTAGAATGTGACCCACTGGTTGGTTTGTCAACTTGATTACACGAAAACAGCTGAACGGATTGTTAAAAAACTTGGATAGAGGATTGGTCTTGGTCCAGAATAGACCCCATTAACTTTCGGTGCAGATCCAGATAAAGGGACTGAATTTTATCTAACTTTATTTTAAATTGCAAGGGAAGGTCATTTTTCCGCATTTTCGATAATTCATGGATATTGATGAAAAAAATCTGGACTTTACTGAGTGCCATTCTAGTATTGATACAGTACTTAATAAAGACAACAGAAAAGCCATTGTGCTGGCAAACAGCCTACTTCATATGCATGTTCTGTGTAGATGTGTGTGTGCGATGTGTGCAATCTTGCATCCAAGTGAGAAGGTGAAATTTAGGGCAGGAGGTCATTCATCGTGTGTGTGTGTGTGTGTGTGTGTGTGTGTGTGTGTGTGTGTGAATGGGGGTTTGCTTGAAAGCATTTCAGAGAGACAGCTGGAACAAAGCTGGGGGTGATGTGTTTTTGTATAAAGAGGTGAGGGGGGGAGAGGGAGTGTCTTCCTCTCAGCTGTGACGGCATCACCAGATTGCTCAAGATCATTTTAATCAGCGGCTATTTCACTCAGCATCGGGGCAAGGTATCATGGGCACAACCTACGGATCAGCCAATCAGCAGCGCTTTCAAGCCTCGATAGCGGTGTGGCTTTATAGATGGCAGTGTCAAAGGTCAGTCCAACATTTTTCTCCAGACTGAAATATCTCAACAACTATTGGATGAATTAGCTTGAAACTATGTAGATACATATAGTCCCCAGAGGATGAATTAGAATGACTTTTGCTACAATTATCTTAAAATATTGATCTATGCAATACCAGTGCTAATTAGGAAGTAAAGCATAAAATGGTAAACTTCTGTTGAGTTTTTGGCTGCACATTCACATGACGTTGGGGGCCAAACTTTACAGTTAAAGAGTGTAATCTTTTAAAACGCCACCCTTACCGCTGTCATGTAAACTGGCAGTACGCATTTCCTGTGGAAACTGATGAAACGATACACGTGTGTATTATGTTATCAGCCTAATAGCCACGACTGTCGAGCTTTATTTGTGCTGCTGACTCTACTGAGTGTATCAGCGCTACACCACCTAGGTTTAGAATTGCTGCACCATTACCATTACACCGCCACCTACTGGCCTGGCATGCGAACTAAAACGTTTTTCGATCGTTTTTGCAGATCCGTGTGCACAGGGATTATTTTCACAACGCTGTCGTATTAACTTTTTTAAAACGCGAAAGATAAAGGTTTCTACGTTTAGCAAAACTGTTGTCATGTACTGAATTGTGGCTGAATTTTCATTCTTGGCTGATCTTCTCCTTCTTCTCTAAGGGAAGAGCAGGAACAGCACTCACATGAAAAAGGACATTTAATGTGCTTCTTGTATGTTCATGTCAGTGCATCTGCCCCCCACTGTCTGAGAACAGTTAATATAGCGTGGCTCTTATGTAACACTGCATTCGTTGCATGTTCACAGTGTTTCACAGAGACACACCGACATGTATATACCCGAACATTGTCTGCCGCTCTGCACGGCACAGAGAGTCTTCGTGCTGAGCTCGTCTGAATGAAGGCCCTGACCCGGGCTTACACCTGTGGACTCTGCACAGAAGATAAGATTAGATCGTGACCCCGGGTGCAGGTACAAATACACACTCAGAAAGCTCGAACAGTGGTACAAACACATGATTACACAATATGAAAAGCCAATTATGGCTGTGTTAGGTGTGTAATATATTAAAAGCTCGCGCAGGTTTGGTGGAGATTCGGTTTGTGAATGTCCTGAACATCCTGTGTCCGTCACTCTGATGTCAGGTGGACAAAGTAATCAATAGTAATCATGTTAGTCAACTGGCACAATGTCAAGGTTTCACTCCTGCTAATGCAGTAATGGTAGTGCTTATCTCCCCATTGTTCTCTTGGTGTAATACAGGGCCATAAAGCTTTATTGTCTCTTAAAAGCTGATATCCTGACTGTGAGCTGCAGGGAAACAATTTTGCTTTCTTAGAACAGTCAGAAGAAGGGATATGATATCTGAATATTCACATTGCTGTTTGTTCTGTCTGTTTTTTTTTTTTTTGGAAGATGAGCAAACAGCAGTCGAGATTATCAGGAGCTGAGGCCTTCTGTCGCTACTCAGAAATTAATCAGGAACAAGGCAAACAGCCTTTCTTTTATTTTTCATGAAGCTCCACCTTTGAAAAATGGTAAGTGTTGCTTCAATCATCCATCCCTTCAGACTCTTTTAAAGCAAGAACGGTGGATGACGTGAACATTCAACCACATTCAAAAAGCAGCATGCGAACGAAAAGGGACATTGTCTACATACTGAAATTTACTTAAAGCAGCCAGTTCCAGACCTAAAGCAACATTATCTTTGCTTTTTAGCTTCAAAATCATTTTGATGGTGGGGCGAATGCAACTTCAGTGAGAGGGTGGTATCACAGTGTTACATATACACACAGCCACAACATTAAAACCACTGACAGGCGACGTGAATAACATTGATCATCTCATCACAATGCGATGTTCTGTTGGGAAACCTTGGGTGCTGGCATTCATGTGAACGCCACTTGACACGCACCACCCATCTAAACACTGTTGTGGACCAAGTACACCCCCTCATCACAACAACACTACTCGATGGCAGTGGCCCCCCAGCAGGACAATGTGCCCTGACACACCACAAACACTGCTCAGGAAGAGCTCGAGGAACACAATAAAGGGCCCAATGTGTTGACCGGGTCTCCAAATTTCCTAGATCCCAATCTGATCGAGCATCTGTGAGACGTGCTGAGCAGGTTTGATCCACCCCCCAACATACAGGACCCAGAGGATCCACTATAAAACGCCCTGGTGCCAGACACCACAGGACACCCTCAGAGGTCTTAAGTCCATGTCTTGACAGGTCAGAGCTGTTTTGGCTGCACAAGGGGAACCTTCACAATATTAGGCAGGTGGTCATAATGTTGTGCCTGATCGGTGTATGTTTACTTCAACGTACAAGTTTTCAACACATAACGTCACAAAAGGATTGGTTCATAATTTTTTAAGTCTGCCCGGTGTTTGTACAAAATAACCTCTTTGCGTTGCGATCGCTCATCGACAGGTCAGCAGAAAACCGTTAAAAACAAAAAAAATAAAACATCATCATATTTCTGTCTATAAATTAATATCTAATGCATTTCTTTACCGCACATAAAGCTCAATGAATAACCTCACTGTTTGAAGGGCGTTTTGCAGACTTCCTACAGTCAAGATGGAAAACAGATTGACGTTGAACTGTGAGCTCTGCACCAGAGGTCACAGTTCAGCTCTGGCTGTTCCACTTTTGCATTATCTCAGTCTACTCTTACAGCGTCGACCAATAAAGGACAATTAATGATTAAATAGAAATAGCTCCATTAAAAACTAGTTCTTTACTGCCTTTGATTGGTAACACACAATCTCTCCACCCATATATATATTTTCCCTGCTTGTGTGCCTCCTGTTTATCTTTAATCGTATCATCCCCCCTCTCCGCCCTCTCTCAAAGTGTTTTCCTCCCTGCATTGACACACACTGATTTATCATGGTTGTGTTTCAAAGGGTGAGCACTGTCATGTCATTGGCTGAAAGCCTGACAACACCCACCGACCATGGGGGTGTGACTGGGGGAGGAGAGGAGGGTTAAACAAGGGCCTGTTCAGCCTGGTCACATGTTGCTTTCGCTGGAAACGCACGAGAGTTTGGAGGGACAGGGACCGTCTTCCTGTCTGTGTTTTGTGACTCAGTCTGGTTACTCATGGTAGTTCGAAATTAAAACCCGCGACCTCCTCCTGCTCTTACTGTGTCTCCGCCCCCCCTGCGCCTCAGACTCGCTCATACTGGAGTGATCAGGCTTCTGAAACGACACGCAGGGGCACAGATCACCCAACGTCTGCCTGGGTCACCTTGAAAACCGGCACGGTCACAAACAACCGGAACATGTCTGTTGAGAACTCTAATCCAGCATGCTGAAAAAGATCTCCTCGAGCCAAGTTAATGAAGAAGTGGACACAGAGGACAAAAAACAGTTTGAGAAGTGTTTTGTTTTCATGTTCTGGCAAACCCTATGTCACTTTACTTGGCATAAAGTTTAGACGGTGATGCGGTTCAATGCAGAGAGATGAACTATTTTTATTGTAAATGATCAGAGGAGATTGAAAATCGAAGAAAAAGGACTCAGAGTTCTTTAAGGATAAAAAGACTACAGACTTAATTAACAGATAATCCCTCAATAAACAGATTCATGCTAAGTGTTTAGATCGCTGCATTAGGTCTTCTGCCATGTTGCACTGCCGCGTTTCCACACGAGCCTAAAACGGACAAAGGGATTCACGTTTTTTCATCACCTGAAGGCCTCCGTAGGTTCTCCTACATGCTTCGGAAGGGATGGGTGAGGAGAGGCGTATTCAGTTGGTCGCAACCTTCAACCTCATCGCTAGATGCTACTGAATCCTACACACTGGATCTTAAACACTGACATTCTGATACCTATCTGACATATCTGACATTCTTTATGATTATTATCATCGAGTACACGTTAAATATGTCGAACTGAATCATAATAATAACAATAATGCCTCCAATCTGTCTGCGTTAATGGAAAATAACTCCAATAGCACAAAAAATACATTTTTTAATTGTGATGATTTTTCCAAGAAGATGCAGGACTGTGAGCACAGTCGTCTGTCAGCAGGTAGTTTAAGAAAAAAGCTGACTAATGGTGTGTTTTCACATTCCTCTAGGATTTGAAACAGCTGGTAGAAGAATGGCTCCAAACTGCAAAGATTTCACTTCAGATTGTTTTGTGTTTTTTATACTAGTTGTCGATTATATTAGAAATGCTGTACCTTGTTTAATGCACAGTCACATTCATCATGGTACATGTACATATACATACTTTTATTTGCATAGTCACAGTAAATTGTTGCAGTAATTTGTTCTATGGAGACCAGGAGGGGTCGCTGTTGCGCTGGTAGGAAAGCTAATGAAGATCCAAATAAGTAAACAAATAAATAGTCAATTATAAAAGTCAGGAATGGCTAAGGCAAAGCAAAATCTACATTAAAAGTGACGTCATTTTGTCATGTTTTCTAATGATTCATATCTGGTAGAGCACATTCTGTAGCAGTATTTGTTTTCAGGTTAAATTTGCTCTCTCTCTGTTAAATGTAAGATGTTACAAAGGAGGAATCTTCCGGCCTACATGGTGACCCCGTGTGTGGATGTACAGTCAGTACGCGTGTTTACAGTGTGTGTGCGTGACGCTGTCTGCAGCAGAGACTGTGAGGAATATGGCCGCCCTGCAGAGAGGATGCTGACTGTGTGGTGCGTCTCACTGATTACAGTTAAACACTAGATGGAGCAAGAGTGTTTCCCTCCCTGCTGTAGAGCGACTGCATCAGCGTGAGGGTCAGAATACAAATCCACAGATTTCATAACAGTCTGAGCTGTTTTTAGGTGTTGCTTCAAGAATCCATATGCGTTTTTAAAAATAGATTACAGGGGCAGCTCACCCAGATTACATAAACGTTTACTTCCTTTCTTACCTCACAACGCTGCACAGATATTGTGCCATGTGGATCTATTTAGATGTATTTGCCCAGTTTTATCAGATCATCATTCCACTGAATAAATAGCTCCTGAAAAAATAAAAAAAAACAGTGCCCAAATATATCCATTGTGTTGGAGTGTCTCTCTGAGGCTACAGATCTGAAGAGGCATAAGTGAGACAGAATGTTGTTTAAGAAATGACTGTATATGTGGGGATTATTAAAGGGATCATTTCCGCAAAGATCCTGGACGTAGTTCAATATGTACATAAAAATAAAAGCTACACACGGCTGGCAGAATCAGACCACAGACGAGGTGAAAACACCACCGGCTGCACTGGAGTTGAGAGGAATGATTGGAACTGGGTTATGGTAATCAATATCTCAAAACAGATGTGTGTGCCAGGGCCGTAAAGTGGGGTGCCAATTGCCCCGAAGTACATTTAACCGAGAGCAGTTCTTTATTTGTGAGTAACTTTCTAAATGTCATTTCCACTTTATGCTACTTTCTGCTTCTACTCCGCTACATGTGGGCGATTCAATCACTGTAGTTACGAGTAACACATTTTTTTATTTAAATCGAAAAAATCAGATCAGCCTGGCCAGCAATCAGTCGACCCGTATTATACAGTATATACAGACTGTATGTACCATAAATATATGTATAATATGCTATTAATCTGAATCTGACTTAAAGTAATATTTGGATATCTTTACTTTCATCCAATCGTGACTTTTGGGTACTTTTCTCAACACCGGAATTTTATTTGTGGCAGCGCTGTGACTCAGACAACGAATGCACATTATGTACTGAGCCATTTATAACTCTGAACTAAAGTGAGAAGTAAAAGTCTTAAGGTTCACACATTTGTGCACGAGAATGTGTGATTCAAAACGGAAAAAATGAGAAAACTGAGAAAAAGACGGCCCGCTCTCCCGCTGCCATAGTGCGGTGGAGTAGCATGGAATGTAATCCCGGCTGACTGCGCACTGAAACACAGTGATTGAAAACATCTACGGGCTCAAAAACTTTCACTTCTTAAACTAATTTAGGCCGCTAGCCTTCTCTTATTTCACAAACTTTCTCGCAAGATCGTCGTCATTTTTCGTTTCATTCTGTCTTTATGTCAACTGTCAACTCGATATCACACCAGTAGAGCCGGTTGAAGTGAAACCAAAGTCTGTCGTTGTGTGTGTGTGTGCGTGTGTGTGTGTGTGTGTGCAATTTAGAAGCCGAGAGGTAAAAAGTTTAATAAGTTCCCACGAGAACTTTCCTCTCGAGTGGCTCTATTCAGGAAGCTGTGGCTTTGACTTGCGTCTGCTCACATCTCCTCATCAGCACAATGCATATCGCTCTATATATATTCAGTGTGTGTGTGTGTGTGTGTGTGTGTGTGTGTGTGTGTGTGTGTGCACTGTACACCATGCCTGTCTATGCCTGTCAGTCAGTTGTCACCCCACGTGTCAGGTGGCCCAGAAGGAAACCCCACAGGAAGTAAGGTCAGGCCCGGGGAGGTCATGAAAAAGTCAAACCGCCTGCAATCGTCAACACATTTCAACTCTCGCTACGCCCCGTCAACTGTCTGCCAACCACAGTCTACACCTAAAGCCTCCAGCTTTCCTTTGAGGAGACAGAAATCGTGCCATTGCAACGCTTTATGTAAAACGGCGTGACAGATATGTGAAGTAAAGAGCTTAAAAAAACAGCTTTCGTGACAAATCATGGGCCTGAGCTGTCGGGCGGCATCAGCGGTTCTGATGATCATTTCAAGCTCCTCAGGAGCGTCACAAACACACAGGGAGTCGCTTTGAATCAGAACGTCGGCGTTATTTAATAAAAGTTGAATCAGTGAAAATAATATGATAAGATATGTTAAGAATTCACAGACAGAGGTAGAGAAGATTGTTGGGTTTTGTTCTTCGGCGGTTCCAGCTTCACCTCAGGTACCTGTGGACGGTCTGGTCCAAAGAGAGCTGCAGGGACGGCTGCTCCACTCCACTGCGAGACACACACACATGCGCACACACATGTTAAACCACGTAACGGTCACAATGATACCATTTTTGTGTAGATAAAAAATAACAAATGTAGCTTGTAGAAAGGTGCAGAATAAAAGTAGATCTTAAAAAACATCCTTATGATTGTGTATTAATCATTTTAAGATGTTTGTCGGGTCCATAATGATTTGATTCATTAACGTGGGTATACTGATTCTGACGGCTGGTTCCAGCTTCTAACGAAGGTTCATCAGCTGTACCGTCCTAACATTTGCGTTGGCTAGCATTAGACACGTTAACGTTTTCTAGCTAGTGTAGGAAATGTTAGCAAGTGCAACAATCTGGCAACAGCTTGAGGTAACATGACCAGATTTCTAAAATAAAGCTGGGGACATTTCCAGTCTGGCGGTCAAAACGCCATTGAAATACTCAATGTTGTTATCTATAAAATGAGAAACAGGAAATTTTATTTATTTATTTTTTTTGACCATGTTAACGACTGAATTAAACTATGGGTGCAGGTTTTACTTAAAGTAGGCTACTTAAAGAATGATGTTGCAGTAAAGTGTTCTCTGTCAGTGTTTTTTAAATAACATCTGATGTTTCTGGATTAATATTACTGCTCTCCGCTCTACCTGACTTGAAAAGATATTTGCGGTGATGCTGTGGATGCATTTAAGTACGTAGAAGAATGACTGAGACCGGTAAGCTTTGCTACCTGCTCGTTTTTTCCGCCACACAAACTATCACTTTCGGTCTGTTTTTAAGACGTCGTTAGAAATGGGGACATTTCCCGGAAAACAGGAACGTACGGTCACCCTAACTTGAGGGGGGCCAGATGATTCGGACAACAGCGGTGTCGTGGTGTGAATGCAGTGGTGGAGGGGGAAGTGGCTGAATGTTATCACTAGCTGGTTCGTCCAAATTTATAACACATATATTTTATAGATTAACCTCCAAACTGTTATTTCTTCACATCCTGTTGATGATTTTAGTTCCTTTTTGAATGTTTTTCACTCTAATTCTGACACGTTGCATGTTTAGGGTCAAGTCGATCAGCACTAGTCTGACACTAGTACAAGGCTAAACATTATGAAATAAATAAAGATTCTCTGTAAATCAAATGACACACACACACACACACACACACACCTGAGGACATAGGTAACACAGAGGATGCAGAGCGGCTGGTGAACGCAGGGCCTGGACTTGGAGGGCCGGACGCTGGGTATGACGGCGCTGTGACTCTCCACCCAGACGTAACCTCCACCTTTGACCAGCATCCTGTACTGACCGCTGACCGACTGGGTCTTCAAACACACTGCAGACAGACAGAGAGAGAGGTGGGGGGGTGAAATGAGATACTCACAGGTGTGTAATGTGTGTGTGTGTGTGTTTCACTACTCACAGTTCAGGTGATTTTTGGTCAGACAGCTCGTGTCCAGCGTGTGACAGAGGTCGTAGATGGAGCGGCCGAGCAGCTCCTCGGGACCGTAACCTAACAGCGGAGTCACTCTGCAGAAACAGTTTGAATTCATTTTACTATAGACGGCCTCGTAACCTTTTCTTCTTCAACTAAGAAGAGCAGATCGAACATCAGCTTAGAGCTTTAGATCAGTCGATCAAAAGAAAATCAGTTGCAAACTATTTTGATAGTTATTTAATCTTTTTTCGAGCAAAGGTGTCAAACATTTGCTTTTAACTTTGACCTTTTCAGCAGCAGAAGCAAACATTTTTTTTTGCTGATATTAAGCAATTAAAGGGTCCATAATTTAAAAAAAAGGGAACTCAAAAAAGGAACAACACAGCAGTCTTTTAGTCAGTTCCGAATGGTTCTGTCATTTTTGTCCCGTAAATGAATAAAACCTTGCTTTCTCTTTCTGTTTCCCTTTGAGCAGCTGAAGGTTAAAGTTATTAATAACTTAAAAAGTTAATAATCACACTTCACTCTCTCACGGTGTATATATATATATTCTGTTAGCTCAGACATCAACAGAGCTTTGTGATGTGCACACTGAGAGAAATATTCGACCTCAAGCCTCCGTGTTCCTCGGGGTTTTGTGCAGCATTTTGTACAAATTTACCTCTGGAAACTTTGAGACCTTCACTAGAATGTAAGATAAAGATCTGTGGGTTTGAATGATGTTTGTCTATCATAAACTGTGTCATAATAATAGTTCACACTGACACTAAATGTCATCAGTCAGCTCCAGAGAGCCTTCAGCTAATGGTTTGAGTTTGCCGGCTGAACCAGCAGAGCGAACGTCAGTGAAGCGCAGTTGCAGAATCACACATCATTTCATAACGTACGGTCACACAGAGCTCCCTCGACTCTCTCTTACACCACTTTGTTGAAGTAAAACACGAGCACCACTTCCACTTCCACAAGGAACTTCTGGCTGGTTATGTAACAGTCTCAGTTAAGTACCGATGCCTCTATATGACCTATGTAAGCAAATCGTACCATAAGCGAGAAGATTGGCTATTTCTGTATGATTATTACCTCCACCAAGGAGGTTTGTTTCCACCAAATTTGGACGGAGGACGGGTCTCGGCCCAGAATAGATCCCAGTAACTTTTGGTGCTGATCCAGGATTTCTTTCTTACTTTCGTTAACATTCTTTAACATTAAAGTGACGCCAGGCTGTCGAGTTTGATACTGGATTTGACTTGACTGAGTTGAAGGGGACTCTTGGGCCTTGGTGAAGGTATGCACTCTACTGAGTGCCATCCTAGTTGTAGTTATTTATAAGGCCTTCCATCAGTTTATCAGATAAAGGACCCTACACGTCATACATGGTCGGGGCCGTTCAGATAAGCAAATCAGTGCAGACAGAAGAGACAGAAAAACAAAGGGAAAGCCCCTCGAGCCTGTCGCTGTAGTATTCATAGTATCACCCATTTAGTTTCTCCTCGACGTCTTCGTCAGTGACATTTCAGTGCACATTCTCGAGTAGAAGCGGCTCTAATAGCGGTCAAAAAAATGCTGCTAAATCATAACAACGGTTTATATACCCACAGAGAGGTAGTTCCTTTCACGCGGGAGCAGAATGCACGAGCTTGTTGAACGTCGGCTGTAGCCTTTGCGTTGTGTTCAAGCACAAATTTTCGGCAGAGAAACAGGAGACCTGCGGCGACGTGACGGTCTCTGGTGACAGTTTGGCGTGTCAGGGCCTCAAGACATAACATCAAAAACTTTATGGCGAGTGCTGAGGACGAATAGAGGGGTCTCACTGCTCTGTAGTCAGGTGGCATGGCACTAAAAAAACAGCATCATTGTTTTCCCAAAGAAAATTAATAAATGAAAGTTCCTTGTTGTAGCTTTGAGGTGGAAACAGACAAACTTTTCTCGATGGTGTTTCAAAGAGGCGTTCCTGTGTTCCAAAGACGGCACGATCGCTTCTGTTTCTCCCAGAGTACCAACAACAATAAAGGACAAAACAAGAGTTTATTCATTTATGCAAAAAGAAATGGTGCCAGGCTGCAGACAAAATTGGAATGTGGAAAGTGGAAGCGAGGTTTACAGGGAACCAGTGTAAACGCAGATAGTGTCATTAACTCAGCCATCGGTATTTACTGCATCATGATGCTGTCTACCGCCAGTTTAATATGAAGTTTAAGCCGATTCACAAGCACCGAGGAAGCACATGTGTGCGTGTGCACGTGTGTGAATCACCTCTGGTCGCAGTACGTGAACCTCATGTCCATGCTGTGCTGGCTGGTGAAGGTGTGCGTGCTGAGGAGCGTGTGTGTGAGGGGCAGAGGCTGGCAGGTGAGCAGCAGGCAGGAAACTGAAGACGGGGAGACGCACACCTTCGCCCGGCCCTGACAGTGGAGAACCTAAAAAAACCAAAGAGAGGTGGCATCAAAACTCAGCAAATAAATATGATCTGACTGTGCAAGTGTGCAAGGGATGTTGTTTTCTCACTAACCTTCCAGGTGGCTGACTTGAGGTTGGCGCTCCTTCCTCTGTGTGTCAGAGCGCTTTTGATCCTCATCACAAAGTCCCGCTTCGCACCGCGCCAAACTTCCTCTAAAAAACAAGCGATTTAACGAACTGCACAGATAAACTTGTTTGATCTCTCATGGGAAACCGCGCACACTCCTGCTGCTGACGGCGTTCACGCTCACACACACGCACACACACACACACCTGCTGTAAGACGGAGATTACTTCTGATTTCTTCGTGGTCACAAGGATGCGTGAACTCGAAGATATTGTGTCCCATCAGCTCAGTCTGTCAGAGAACATAAAGTACTTATCTTCAAATCCTGAATCCTAAACGTTCACCATTACATCCTGTGTGTGTGTGTGTGTGTGTGTGTACCTGTGTCAAGCCCATGTACTTGCTCACGTTGTCGGACAGGAAGATCATGTCTCCCTCGGTGGACAGGACCATCAGGAACCCCTCCAGGATCCTCAGGTACATGTCCGAGTCCTCCGAGGCCTCGACCTCCTCCCCTTCCTTCTCCTCGTCACACTCTGGCCGATCCTCTCCACCTTCCTTCACCTGAGCATATTTTACTGCGTGACCGGCCTCTGTTTTAGTCCCCGTCCTCCCTGAAAACGCATAAAAAAAGGAGGTGATTTTTTTTATTGATCGTGCTGCTGTTTTGTCTTCTGCAATACTGCTGTGAACAAAAGTCACGTGGAGCGACTCTGCTCTATTGTACATGTTCAGCGGGGCTCAGCGTTCATGGGAACTAAAAACCAAAGGATGTGGTGTGTTTTCTATTTTGTGTCACAAACTATGAGCGTGTGCGTTCCAGGTGTAATGCTGTCAAGGACTTCCTCTGTCTAACGCCGCTGTCAAACCCACCAGCCTTGTGACAACAGCTTACCACAACAAACTGTTCTTATTCGCTTTCGAAACATGTTTTCTCTCTTTAGCAGAAGGTTCTGCTAAGAAAAAAAAACCCTGTCTCAGCTGTATCTGTTGGAACACTTTGATACAGCGAATTAACCCGGTGACTGTCGCCGTGCATGTAGGTTCAAACGTTCATTTGAAATTTGAGTATTTTGGACACTGTGCCACACATTCCTTCAAAGCTGGATTTATTATTCAGACTTGATTCATCTTCGTAAGGTTTCGATTAGGTATTGATTGAAGAGGCATTTTGAAAAATCATCTTTACTCGTGCAAATATTCACTCAGTTCTGTTTTTCATTATTTAAAGCATAATAAGATCTGGTTTTGGACATCACTTTCTGCATATTAATGATATAAATGGATATATTGTTGTTTATAACGTATAAAAATGTGGACAGCGGCTCAGGAAAGAGTAAAGACGGTTGCTTTTTTTTTTTTTAACAATCGCTTCTTCAAGCACACGTGTCAAACATTTGCTGGTTCCAGCTTCTGAAATGTGAAGATTTGCTGCTTTGCTTTGTCAGTTATGTCAGTAAGTGAAGAGTCTTTGGGTGCCGAGCTGTCGGTTGAAACAGAAGACGCAATTTTAGGACGCCATTTTGTGCCCTGGGAAGCTGGGATGAGCAATTTTAGCTGTTTTTGACATTAGATAGAGGAAAGGATTAATCGTGACAATGAAAAGAACTCTTTGTGTCCTCTCTGTCTGTACATATAACTTTTTTTAAATTATTGTTAACATACTGCAAACATATACACAATTAAAGCTGCAAGCAGCGTCGAACGGGCCCCCAGCACTCCTGCACGTGTCGGGTCATGCACGAACCGTTCCACACGCCTCCGAGTTTTCACTTCTGGTGTGCAGTTTCATCACTTTTCAAGCATGTCAGGCCCTCAAAACGTGATTTATTTGGAGGCAGAAAGATAATAAGATGAATTGGAGCAATTAGAATAGAGCCTTCTTCCCTAAATTTATATAATATCAATGAGTGTGATTGTGTATGCTCTTGAAACTCCGTCGGTCAGTTATGTGTGAGACGTTGGCCTGTAGATGTTTGGTGCTGTTGGTACCTTTGAGTATCGTGTGCGTGCGTATGTAGCTGAGGGTGAGGCGGATGACGGACGGCTTGTCCAGGTGAGCTCGGACGGACGGCTGGAGCGGCAGGAGACGAGACAAATCCCCAAACACCTCCGACTCCACCCGTCGTCTCCTCCTGGCTGCCTCGCGGCTGATCGCCCTGCAACAGAGACAAGCCAGGAGTAGTGAGATTCACATGGAATTTTATCAAATATAAATAACATAAAGTAAGTTACAGACCCTACATGTCGCTCCGTGGATACAGAAGGGAAAACACACTGCACTCCGTGACAGAAATATATAATCGTAGTACAACAGAAAGTGCTCAACAGGTGTTTGGTTTACTCATCCAAACGAGTCAAAGTGAGAATTACCGGACCATTTCAGGTTCTTATTATGTAAAGTTGCATCACAGTTCTCATTTTCAGTGGAAAAAAAAAAATTCAAATCATGATGATGTGACATTAATTGTAATAAACAAACATGTTTTCTTACATCTGGAGAACAAGACGAGGACTTCTCTGCGACCACACAGCGCTTTACTTTAATGCAGCTTTGTCACAGTTTATCAAGAGATTGCAGTTTCTTGCACTTGGCCATATTGCGATTTTGATCATGTTTTTGCCTGACTGTGGAGCTCCACTCTAAAGCTGTGCTTTTAATAGTGAGTTTTGCTCACTGCAGCTGTAGCTCTTGCACACTCACATTCTGCCTCCGACACCTAAAACTGGTCAGAAATGTAATTTCTCCAGAACTCTGCAGTGACTCTGAACAGTCACGTCTCAGTCTGACGACACGGTGACTTTTTGACATTAAGTTTGGAGAATTTCTCAACATAAAGGGAAGCTTGCAATGCTTCATCTGAGCTGACGCTGGAGAGAAGAGAACTTATTTTTATGCTTACTTTTACTTTTGGTGAGAGTTTTCAGGGCTTTAACTTTTTTTAAATTCTTACGAGCTTTGATGTTCTATTTTTGTTGTTAATTGTACTTTCTGTTTAAAGGACTTGAGCAGCTCTTCCATCACTGATGAGCAGAGGAAGGACAGTGAGGGCATTGTGATGTTTTATAATTATAATTAAACAACACCCATAAAGCTTTAAAGGGGCACTATGTAAATTTTGGAAAAGAAATTCAAACTCAAAATTTTAATATTTACAATATTAATGAGGCAATAATACAGTTCTCAGAGGAAAGTAAAGGTCCCCAGAACACTGATTGAAGCTGGAGAGGCGGCAGGGTCCGCCACATACAAACAAAGTGAAATAAAATCTGTCACTCCTCTGAGCACCTTTAAGACAAAACCTGCTAAAGAAGTCATTTATAACAATTAGAGTTGGGAAAAGTTTGTTTCTTCTTCGTCACGGATGGTTATTGAAATGTCTCTGTCGCACAAAGCAACACGCAGCTTTACCTTCTCTTCTCCTTGTCGGCTGTCATCGTGTCCCGCGGGCGTCTCTATCAGGTGTCATGGTGCACGTAGAGATGAGAGGGTTCGGCGATGGCGGCGGGAGCTCACAGCGCGGCGGGGAACCTCCACGCTGCAATTTGCGCCGTCGCAGGTAGTCGAGTTAATCAGAGAGGCAATTAGTGTTGCCAAATGTCAGAAGGCAAGTGGCTGAGCGGCGAGTGTCTCCTCCTCCTCCTCTCCCCTCTGCATGCATCACCTCTACAAAAAACTGAGAACGATGATAGGTCAGCATCACCCTCCCCCCTCTTCCTCCCTCCCTCCCTCCCTCCCTCCCTCCCACCCACCACTCCAGCCTCTACTCTCACAAACTTTAAAAGCATTCCGCGTAAAAAAAACAAAACAAAAAGCAGATCTGCTGCTGCGGGAATGGAAGGCAAAGACAGCACACGGGAGTCTGGGAGTGATGTAGACAGCTCAGTGTTTTATTGGAATCAGACCAGACAGGACTAGCCTGGCTGTTGCACTACATTTTGGCACAGAGTAAGATAGATGTGACCAGGAACAGCCCTACCCCTGGGTGCACAAAGCTTCACTACACACCGACTCTACTGCACACAGAGCAAACCAGCTCGCCTTCAGATCACTGTACAGTACACGCGACAACAGTCCTTCTCTGTGTGTGGGTGTGTGTGTGTGTGTGTGTGTGTGTGTGTGAGTGAGAGTGAGAAAGAAGAGAGAGGAGGGAGGAGTCTGTGTGCATGTGTGTGTGTGTGTGTGTGTGTGTGTGTGTTTGAAATAAGAGGTAATTCAGCTGCTGGTTTTCCACATTTCTTTTCACCCGGCTGTAACAGACCTATGATAGTATAGTTATAGTATAATACACAAAGGTTTCCTCCAGATACACTTTACAATAATAATAATTATTATAATAAAAAAAAAAGAAAGAGAGCAATAAGAAAGAGAAAAAAAAGCCATTCTTGAAAAAAAAAAAGCAAAAAGTCAGAAAAGCAGAGTGGTTTTGGCCGAGTGAGAGGGCTGCTGGAGGCGGAGGGGGGGAAAGGGGAATTGGTGCTTTGGAGGAAAAGAGAAGGGGAAGGAGGGGGGGTGAAGGAAAACACTGATGGTAACTATAGAAACAGAAATGCTGAAGACAAAAAAGTCACACACCCGCAGGGAGAGGAGGGAGGGGGGGAATAAAACCACGCATTCACACGTACGAAAAATGTACATTCACGACAAAATAACGCCCACGCGCCAGCACATTCACGCCGGCAGGACAGACACGGACTCCGAGACTAGCAGATGGATGAAGTAGCTGGAAAATCGGGCTCTTTTTTTTTTTTTTTTTTTTTTAAACTGCTACACAGGCCGCCTGCAACGCTCTCCGCTCCGCATAATTAGTTCGATAGCCTGTAACTTGTAAGCTCGACATTCAGTTTGTGCACACGAGACGGGAACTGTCGCATGATGAGAGCAAAAAACAAAAAAATAGTTCAATCATACCACAAATAAAGAACATTTCCAGGAGAAAAAAAAAAAAGACAAAAATAACACGTGAACAAACAAAACCGTAAAATATATAGATAGTCAGGGTATTGCACAAAGGGTATTTGGCCCTAACTGGTCCACGATAAGGACAGTAATAACACAGGTAGGGTGCTTGTCCATGCGCCACGACTCTCCTTTACTAGCAGACGATACCAACACAATACAGCCACTCAACACAGGCTATATACAGGCCTCTGCACCCAGCACCTACTGTACAGTCCACATGTGTGCTGGGGAGAGAAGCAGTGTGTGTGTGTGTGTGTGTGTGTGTGTGCTTGTCTGAGCATGTGCAGTGAGCTCGTAGGTGTGTGAGAGCGCGTTTGTGTGAGTAAAACATGGGATTTCAGTGTGTGTGTGTGTGTGTGTGTGCTGTGTGAGAGCATGTGCAGGTGTGTATATTCATAGTCATAGTCAATATTCATATTTATATTCATAATAAACCCAGGCAACAAGAACAACACAATGCAAGTAAAGAATATTCCAAAAAGTAACAACAACCAATAGCTTCAAAGTAAAGGTGTGATCGTGTGTGCGTGTGTGTGTGTGTGTGTGTGTGTGTAAAGGGATTTATGGTCAGCATTGTGTGCGTACGTGCGTGCCAGGTTTAGTGTTTTTGGATCAGTGTGTGTGTGTGTGTGTGTGTGTGTGTGTGTACATGTGTGTGTTAGGTCTGCGTCTCCTCGGGGGCGCAGTAGGAGAAGTCCTTGAACTCCTCCTGGTTGATCTGTCGGATGATGGCCTCGTCCGTGGGCGTCAACACGGGGTCCTCCTTGGTGAAGTCCTGGTCGAAGTTATTCACATCTCGCTTGGTCTTCTGCAGACACACACACACAGACAAACACACACAGAGACGTCAGAGGAAGACGCTCTAAAATCTCCTGCTGTAAAAGTGATATGACAGCGACACCTTCTGACCACTGACACTAACTTCTTGCTCTGTGATAACACACACCTGAACATGTTGTTTACCGCACGTGTCTGCAAGAGCAGCTCTCAAAAGTATTTAATCATAAATCTTTATTTATTTTGAACACACTACAAAGGAGTTTTTAACTGGTAATCAAACAGCCTCAGTTCAATACTGATGCCTCTACATGACAGACATAAGCAGAAGACAACCAGTGAGAAGGTTGGCTATTTAATTATTATAGTTCGGGATCCACCAATATGTTTTCTTTTTTTCAGGGCCAGCACTGACACAAATTATTAGCAATCAGATATTTGGAACGATACACATTTGCAGCGAAAATGTAAATCTTAGCGTCAAAATTTCAGATAACTAGTGATGGAATGTGACGAGGAAAGAAGAGTCCTTACGAAGAGTTTTAAGCTACTTTACTTGAGCATTTCCATTTTCTGCTACTTATACTTCCGCCCCAATAGTTACTTTACAGATTCAGATTATTCAGTGTTGATAGGCTGTTACTGATGACGTGTAACCGATCAGATAGTGTTGTCGGCGAGACACTGAGTGAGACCACAGAGTGGCGCTGCATCACAGACAAACTAGTGAATTTTAAATGTATTAATTTTATCAGCAATCAGACACAAAAACACGAACCGAAAAACTATATTTTATGGTGGAGTGCAGAGGATGAACTGAGGAGTCTGGTGTTAGGACACAGCCAAGTTCACCTTGTTTCACCATCGTCATCTTTCATGTTGTCATCATCAAATCTTTTTGTTATTATTATTTTCTGAGGGACTGTTCTAAATTGTCAGTAGCTCGTTTGCATTTCCCTTCAAACAGTGTTTTCTGGCCTGTTCCCACCACAAGATGACCTCATCTCACTGTTAGCTGCAGACTTAACTGTTCTTGCAGCGGCACAGTAACTTTTGCATGTGTGGAGAATAAAAATCTAAACATTCTGCATCCTTTAAAAAAAATAAATAATCTAGGAGTGTTTTTTGTAAATGTCTAAAAGTGTAAGGGTGTAAAACATCAGTGTGTGCTTGTGTGTGTGGTGTGTGTGTCTCTTACAATCCGGGGTTTAAAGGGTGGTTTGACTTTCCTCTGCTCCAGCAGCACCCAGTCGATCTCTCTGAAGAAGGCGTGGGTCTTGATGGCCTCCTCGCAGCCCGCGCTCACCACGCAGCCCAGACGCTTGGCCGGGTTCTTGGTCATGAACTACACACAGACACACACACATAATACACACGATTAATTTAAAACTGCATCATCTGAAAAAAAACAGCCCCTTTTTAGACACTTAGCTGCGGTTTCATCCATAAAGTGACGAGGACAGAAGCAGGACGAGGGGCTGAGCAGAGAGCATTTGAGTGCTAATAATAGAGCGGAGGCATTAATGGCTCTGTGGACGGCACAAACAGGTCAGCAGAGTGCTGGTGTTATTTACCGCCACTGAAAGCTGCGTCTCTTTTGTTCTGTCATCTGTTCAGCATTGTGAGAGCACTTTGCGATCCGCTGTGGTTTTATGATCATATTGTTATGACTCCGACCTCTTTGGCCGACATTATTTTATTCTTGTCGGTATCACAGCGCAGTGAATCGAAACACCTCTGTGTTAAGTGCACTTGAGTTGAACGTGTGCCGCTCCGAGGACAGAAAAACATGAATGACAGCGTGCGAACACGGGACAAATATCGAGAGAAAGACTTGTGCATGAAGGGAAATCGCTTCGAATGGCAGGCATTCATTTCCGAGCGCAGCAGACTGATTTGTGGGTCAACAAACCTCTAGATTTAAGGCACAGTATGTAATTTAAACCACAAGGGGTCTCTCAATCAAAACAATAACAAACGACGAAGAAGCGTGGGATCATGGGAGTTGCTGTCTTCATCGTTAAACAGAACGAGCAGCGTATGGCAGTGAACCATCGTGCTCCATCAGTGAGTGAGTGAGCAGCACAAACAACAGTAAACCGGGTTCCTACACACTCTAAGTGTTGGCAGATGCTGATAGCTGACAGTCATCCACTGCAGAGCCCTGTACCATCGTGACTTTGTGCTTTAAAAGGCCCCCAGTCAGAGAATACAAAAGGTAGCGTGGCCCCTCAAGAAGTTTGCTGCTGCTCAGTGCACTAATGTTACAGCTACATGTCCCGTTTTCTTGTTTTTCTAAAGATTGTGTGTTTCATGCAACTGTATCATTAACGCTTGTGTTAGTTATTAGCTAAGCTTCCTCAGTTACACTCAGGACTTCACCATTAGCCAAATGTATTTAATTAAATTACTCTAAAATTAAACTATACTTCGTTCTGCCAAGGACGCCTTCAAGCACCAACAAGAATCACTGTTAAAGAGGAGGAGATGCACATTTGAAGAGAATTTAATGGCTCTGATAATCAGATAAAGAGAGTGCAGAAAGAGGCACGTACCGCTCTGAGGATGGAAACAGCCTCTTTGCTGAGCCACACGGGGTAGAGGACGTCGTCGTGGAGGATCGACTCGAACAAGTCGTCTTCGTTGTCGGCTTCAAACGGAGGCTGCCCGGCCATCATTTCATACATCAGCACCCCCAGGGCCCACCAGTCCACCGAGGCGCCGTACTCCAGCTCCTGCAGGATCTGATTCAACATCACCTTGTGTTAAATACTGCGACACATGTCCGCCGGTGCAACAGACTGGATCAGACTGCCTGTCCACAGTTTACTGATGACCAACAAGCAGGAGATGCGTCACCTCTTTTGCTCACGATTAATTGTAAGCACGTCTTGACAGCAATGTTTGTGTGCATCACTAAAACTGAATAACTTCTAATGTTCATCGCCTTTCTGTCGGGGGTAAAGAGAGCTCAAAACTGGGGACGAGCACGATCAGTCGTCAAGTAGATTAAGTGTAGCTAGTCTTGCTAGCCAGAACCAGAAATACAAGCTGGCTAGACCTATTATTGTTTCATTAATGTACACATTTAAATTACATATTGACATGACTTGCACTGAAATGTTGTAATAATCAAGCACACTTCCAAAGGATTTTTGGTGAATATTGTTTTCAATAATTGCCATTTTTTTATTTTTATTTTGTGAGATGTTCCGTTGGCTGAAAGCTACACTCGAGCAAACCGACAGCCAACTAGCTTGTACATTTTGTGCCTGCGTGCGGGGAAATAACTGTCCACACCACCAGGTGGCAGTAGTCTGGAGTCGTCATTCAAAAGGGAAAACTGGGAGACAGATATATAAATGGTTGTTATGATAAAGCAGTGGTTTGTTTCTAATCGAGAATATGTCTGATAAAAAAGGTAAATGGCACTGACGAAGAGGCAGAGGTGAAAAGTAAGGGGGAAACCTCGCTATATAGGTGTTGGATTCTGCAGCACCAGGCCCTTCCCTTTTTTTCCTGCTGAAATGAACTGCACCTCAGTAAAGTCCCAACAATTAACCAGAGCTCAGCTCACCTCGGGGGCGATGTAGTCGGGCGTGCCGCAGAAGGTCGTGGTGGTCACTCCGTTCATGATGCCTTCTTTGCACATGCCGAAGTCTGCCAGCTTACAGTGTCCCTCTGCATCCAGCAGGATGTTATCCAGCTTCAGATCCCTGACAGAGAAAGACAGAGAGGGAGAGAGAGGATCAGCACCATCTGGGTTCTGTACCAGCAGGTCTCACTGGGAGAAGTGAGCGTGAAATGAGTTCTATTTTATGATGAATAATTGAACAAATTCTCTGGATTTTTCAATCAGGACACACTGCGGATATTAGGAAGAATCTACTTCAGGGCGTCCTTGGTTGAAAGACATAAAAATGTGCGGCCGTCGTTTACCTGTAGATGACCCCGTTACGGTGCAGGAACATGAGGGCAGAGGTGACTTCGGCGGCGTAGAAACGAGAGCGAGGCTCATCAAACTTCCTGGATCGCTGAATCTGGAACATCAGGTCTCCACCGTTCACATATTCCATTACAAAAAACAAACGGTCCTGCAGAGAGAGAGAGAGAGAGAGAGAGGAAGTGAGAGAGAGGCGGAGAAAGCAGAGATGAATCATCAAATCTGCGTGCCGTCTGGTTGTCGTACTCGTGTCTGGAAGCAGCAGTAGAGCTGGGTGAGGTAGGGGTGTCGGCGGGCGAGGGCCAGGATGCGCTTCTCCGTCATGGTGCAGTCCACGTCGTCGTCCTGCAGGATCACGTCCTTCTTCAGCACTTTGACGGCGTAAACCTCCTCCGTCCCCTTCAGCTCCGCCAGCATCACCTGGGGATGAAAGACGAAGGAGTGAAAACAAGTCAAACATGAGATTACACACTCATCTCGTTCCCTGCCAGGGAAAAGTGAAATTCGATGTGTAGAAACAGCTGCTTGTAAACACCATAATTCACATCTATTCTGAGCCTGAGATTTCCTGATAATAATAATTTGAAACAGGCACAAAAAAACACTGTTTCAATTACGAAAATAAACAAACAAACATCCCCCTCAAACGCCTCCTCTGTGTCGTCGCACCTTGCCGAAGCTGCCTTTGCCGAGAACCTTGATAAAGTTGAAGTCCTTGAGGGTCCTCCTCAGGATCTGTCCGTTCTCCCTGCCTGCCGACGAGGAGGACGTGGAGGAAGAGGAGGTGGTGGAGGAGGAGGAGGAAGAAGAGGAGGAGGACGAGTGCTGGGGTCCCTGCTGGTCGAGTGACAGCGCGTCCTGCAGGCGATCCAGCCCTGCCAAGTCTGTGGGCGTCGACGGAAAAAAGCAGTTCAGACATCAGCGAAAACAGGCCGACTGTCTTTTTTCCTGTCAAGATTTTTTTTTTTTTTTAGAAATGTTGCTCACTATTTGTTTCTGATTACTTTTTTTGCTAAACTTTCAAATATGACGATCACATCCTCTGTTAAAACCAGGGATGACTCAGTTGACTACAGCATCCCTGTTAAAACAGCAGCGTTATCATCATCGTTTGGCTTGATAGAAACAAAAGTGGGACTCCTTCCACACAGAAGAAAGTTAACTTTTAATTCTCGGCTTGCAAAGTGTGAGAGGGCGATGACTAACTGAGACAACCAAATGGTGGTGGTGGGCGGAGGGGGATAATTCTTAGATAATTCAAGTTTAGTGTTATATATCTACAGCAACAATAACAGATTTAACTACTTATTTTTAAGATAATATTGTGAGTGAAGTTGAAATACTGCCTCTCACTGGTAGAATTAACACATTCAAACCACATGCTGCGGAAACGACTCTCCAAGAGTTTTGAATCCTCCGCCCGTTTGTGTCAAATCTGTTTTTGATGGATGTGTGTGTGTGTGTGTGTGTGTGTGTGTGTGTGTGTGTGTTACCCTGCTGTGAGGGGGAGGTGGGGACAGCTGGCTGGCTGAAGCTGTTGTCCTCAGTCGTGGAGAGCTCAGGAGGAGACTGGGGAGGGTCCTGCCCTGGAGTCAACTGAGAGAGAGACATCATGACCGCTCTGTTTCCTTTCCTTTCCTTTCCTGTCCTTTCCTTTCCTTTCCTGTCTTTTCCTTTCCTTTACTGTACTTTCCTTTCCTGTCCTTCCTTCCTTTCCTTTCCTTCCACTTTTATACAAACCTCGAGTTATCTCTATAATCTTGGACATGTTGAGCTTTATAAACGGGACACACATCGTGCGTGAGCTGCCCGTGGCAGAACGTCTTGCTTTTCATTTCGCCGTTACATTTGGTGCCACTTCTGTCTTATTATTTCAACACTTTCACGTCACACTGTCTCAAATATTATTTCCATCTGCTGTAATGAATTAACTTTTTAATGTTCACGAGACAGTACAGACAAACAGGGGCAGGTCCCAGCGTCTAGACAGCAGTCTCTCAGGGATAACGTTAGAATCTCAGTAATTACATTCAATATATCTTAAAATAAAACCATCTGCTAAGTAATGAAAAGACAAACCTAATAGCAATCTTTAAAAAAAGGCACACCCAAAACTGCACTGTGTCCTTCACGTCCTTCATGTTGTTAAATGTAAAACTTATTAATGGAAATATCTTTATTCGTGTGGGACTAAATGTGCAGAGTCACAGTCGTTACCTTCCTCCTGCGCTGTGCGGTGTTGGAGATCTTATCGGGTGTGACTCCCAGGTCAGACAGGACCTTAGCGATTCCTCGGGCGTCCACACCACAGTTAGGAGCTACATTGGTCTCACACCGTCTGTGCACATTCATCTTACACACTGCACGACAACAAAAATAAAAAATGATTAAAAAACAGGAAGACTGTCGACATCAAGCTGTGCTTGAGGCCCGAAGGTCACAGGTGTGATCAACAGCAAACAGGTGATGATCAGTAGACTGCAGAATCTAAAACCACACCTGCTTGCTCATTTTACTGGCAGCCCTTGTATAGATAAAAAATCCTCAAAAAACACAGGTGTGGTGTCTTTTCATAAGTGAATCCTCAAAAATACACACTGAATCAGTAATGATTCTATATTTTTCCTCGATTAATGATTAATTGATTGTCAAAATCAATAATAAATTATAAACAATGTTCATACACCTACTGACATGTATTCATCAGATACATGTGGCAGATTTTTCATTAGAAAACGACAAGAAATGTATTACGTTATCAAATTTAAATGTTTAAAAATCCTTTTTTTTCTCCATCTGCTTCCAAAAGGATCCTTGATCAGGACTTAAAAAAAATAAAAATACTATATTTAAACAGAGAAATCCATCAATTCCTCACATGTAAGAAGCCACACGTTCCAGGAATCATCATAAATATGACATTTTTGATTTACTAAATTATTAATCGACTGTCAAAATCAATAATTAATTATAGAACATGCTCATACACCCCATGACATATTCATGGTACAGATGTGTCCAATAGTTACAGGAAATGTATCTCACTCAACCGAATTTCTTTTCAATTCATTAACAGCACGGAAAATCCTCCTTTATAAAATTTATTAATTTAATGTACTTAAACATTGGATCTATTTTTACTTTACAAATATATGCTTATGTTGGTTTGGCACCTCTGATTCCACTCATCCGCGCTGACACTATGAATTCCCGTCTGCACTTGAACTCACCTTTGCACTGCAGGCCCTGCCTCATGAGGCCCCACAGCAGGGAGCCACAGTGGTCACAGAAGGTGGGAACCTTGTAGTTGTGGATACTGAACTTATGGGGCATGTTAACACTGAACCGCTGGGAACCCACCTACAGAGGGAGACACACACACACACACACACACACACACACACACACACACACACACACACAACACACACACAGAATGTAACAAAGAGGTCACTGTGGCATTATCGGAGGAATAATGCATGCGGCTCAAGTGTAAGTACACCGTGTACGCATGTTACCTTAAGTAACACAGATTTATTCACGACGGGCCTGAATGGCGAGCGCCTCTTTCCATATTCATGATTCATTGTGCGTGTGTGTGTTGATTTGTTAGACACAGTTCATTGTTTCCGTGCGCGTACCTCCTCAGGTGTGTCCTCCTGCTTCTTCATCCCGGCACACTTGGTGATGATGAGCTCATGGCAGCGCTTGTGGACGACACACGTGCACACTGGAAGCATCGACATCAAGCATTCACAACGTTAGAAACAGTTAGTCAGGCCTGAAGGATTTATTAAGAAGAGGTACGGCAGACACGTGATGTTTATATCAACGTCGTCACCGGTTTGGATCGACTGCGAAGAATCAAAGTTATAACATCCTAAAAATAAATCTTGTGTTCTGCAGTGTTTCTGATGAAAAACTTGAGTGATGCATCGATACACTGATTCAGTATCTGTGCCAATACTGACTTATTAAAGGGTATCGGTCAAATGTGACTGACCCACAATGCAATTTTCCAAACCTTCTCCAACAATATAAATAAAATCAGAGGTTAAGCTAAGAAAGAAAAAAGGTCTGATATGGAACTGACACTCTGCTATCAGTTCAGCAGGTCAGCTAAATTCTTTATATTTTTACATTATTACATAGATTATAACCATTACAGAGGTAGCACAACCCACTCACAAGACAAAACATAAATATTGGATGATTCTGCAAAACCCTGGATCGCTTTCAATGTTTTCAAATTCATTATTTCGACAATAACTAGCAAGGTCAGCTGCAATGTAGGCAGTTAAAGGGTAACTCCACAATTTTACACATTACAGTGTGTTTACAGGTTTTTGGGGAGTACTACTGCATGTGTGAAAAAAAGCAGTATAAAGCCTTTTGTGGCTCCAGATGAAGCTGCATGTAATCTGATAGATTGCAGTCAGTGAGGTCACAAGTTGCATTGTGGGTATTGTAGGCAGTCTGCATTGCACTCAGAGACAAATGATCAAAATCGATACAGCAGAATTCACTTAGACTATCACTTTTTTGTTCCACACATTCTTCTTCCTTTTCCAAACCTGGTGCCCACATTACCCACAATGCAACTTGGCCAGTGGTATTATATAAATAACTGTATACATGTTTCTGTAATTTGTGTATCATGGTGGAGTTTATGAACTTCATTATGCAACTCTGTGTTGCTCAATGACGAATAAATTACCTTCTACCTACTTTGTATTTGGTATGGAGACGGGCTCATACGTATTGTTTTCACAAGTGTTTGATAACCATATCTGAGGGTTCATTGTATAAAATATGTGTTAATTATGTTCCTAATATCAGTCTCAGCACTGGCCCCAAAAATCCAGTATTGGTCGAATCTGGTGCCAGCAAAAATGTTTCAAACCAGTTGGGACGGGGGCAACAACACGCGTTCACAGGTTGGTTGGCAGAAGGTGACAGTATCAGGATTTGATATGAAAAGAGGATCCTCGAAAGGCTCTGGGCGAGGTTCACTACTTTGTGAAAGTTGTGGGTTGTGCATCCTCTTTCTGCAGAATCGTCCAACGTGACTGTAATTCCTTGTGAGCAGGTCAGTAACACTTTGGCTTCCAGCTCTGAAGCAAAGCTCAGGAGCATTTTCCAAATGGTGCCTTGCGACCAAATCACAGCTGTCATTCAGCAACGTGTAATCCATCTTGTGTTCTCGCTGTTAAATATTACATGCCGTGCGCCGTTACTTGAGAAACTGGAGCCGGTCATAGAAAAGTACTCACCCTGACACTGGTATCCCTGCTTGCCCAGGACGCCCCTATCAGATCACACACACACAGAGGAGTCAGCATTTCAGTCAGGTTGGTTTAATGAAACGTTAACGACAGGTTACATTCTGTGTGTGTGTGTGTTGCCTACCAGATAAAATCTCTGCAATGTGAGCAGTAGGTTGGTTGTCTCAGGTAGGTGGCCATGAACTTGTGTCCGTTGACTTGGTGGACGCGTCGCCGGACGGCGCCCTGTCTCCGGCGAGGGCCGATCCTCTCCCGGAACACCCGCTCCTCATTCTCGTTGGTCCCCGAGGCTGTCGAGGGAACAAACACGAGAGCGTCAACAAGATCTGCGAAGAGAGGATTTCATAACTTTTGTGTGTTTTATGAGTCAGTTTTCGATGAGTCTTCACGCGGATGTTTTCTTACGCACATCGATTTTACTTCCTGAGACTGTTTGTACAAATAAAGATCATTTGCATCACGCTGCTCGAGATGTTTAATCATTCAACGGCCTCTCAGCTTCCTTCCCTTCCCTTCCCTCCCTCCCTCCCGCTTTCCTCGCAAACACCCCACACCTACCAGAGGCCTATGCATGCGTACGTGCGCGTTGCTATTTATACTTCCGTGTGTGGGCACTAAAACGAAGGACAGCATATTAAAATACTCCTCCTCAGTGAGCGCCATCCAACCAGCCGTTCCCTTCCTCTCCGCATCTCCCCGGAAACATAAATGCTTTCCGAGGGTAACCTTAAGACAAGAGAACCACCTCCACTCTCACTCCCACACACACTCCTTCTCTCCGCGCTCCTGTCCTAGTTTCACTCTCCCTCCATCCCTCTCCTGAGTGCCTTATAGATGTGGTTACTGCTGAGCCTCCAGAGTTCGATTACAGACAGGCTGTCTAGGGACTCTCTCCATGTGTGTGTGTGTGTGTGTGAGTAGGAGTATATGTGAGTGAAAGTGTGTGTTTTTGTGTTTGTGTGCGTGTGTGTGTGTGTGTGTGTGTGCGGAGAGACAGCTTAACAGGCCATTATTGGGATCACTTTGTTTTTACATAATACATCATCCATCTGTCCAGGACACACACATACACACAGGCATGCTGACAAAGGAGGGGCGACGAGGCATGACAACAGTGGAGAGCGATCGCCGTGGAGACAGACGCGCTCCGCCGGCCGACCAACTGGGAGACGGGCGTCCAGCAAACACACACATACGGACGGAACCGAAGATTCAGATCCGACACCGACACGTAGGAGACCAGCAGCACGGAGGAAAGGCTGAACTACAGATGGTTGCATCAACAAATATGTCATGAAAATGAAGAACAATACAAACGTGGCAGCGATCAATCTGCATCTTGATTCACGAAGAATAGATTGGTGGATGTGTCGGAAAATCTGCTCAGGTTGAAGACAAATTAAAGTAAAAAATAACGAAAGACGCTGAAGTGGCTGTTGAAGCGCTTCCTCAAATGTTGAACAAGATTGTGCGACACTTAGAGTAATTAAGTAGAAATGTAAGTAGAAACGTTGAAGTGGACCCTGAAATACTGAGCAAGATTGGAGATACATTTGCAAAATAATCTTTCAAGATTGAATAAAAATAAAACCACAACTGGCTCCATTTTCTGAAGGAAAGTAAAGAAAAAAGATGTGAAATGTCTTTTTGAAATGGCAGACATTGAAAGGAGTTGAAGTGGTTCCTAAAATGAGGGACAAGACTATCAATATGTTTGTGAAACACTCAATTAAGTTGAAGCTCTTAGAGGAAATTAAGCTGTAGCTGAAGTTGAAATGACAGTTGAAGTGGCTCTTGAGAGACAGATCCTTTAAGATTTAATACAAATATAAACAGAAGAGGATTTTTTTGTCTGAAGGAAATTTAAGTTTCATTTTTGCAAAATAATCTTTCCACATTTAATTAAAATAAAACCTGGCTCCATTTTCTGAAGGAAAGGGAAGTTAAAACATTGTTGAAATGGCAGCAAAATCTGAAGTTGAAGCATTTAAACTAAATAAAGATGCAGCAAAAGTGAAGACACGGAAATAAATTGAAGTGGTTCCTCAAATGTTGAACAAGATTGTCAGTGTATATGTGCAATACTCTATTTAGATGAAGCAATTCAAGGGACTGAAATTGTAGCTGAATTTAAAACACTGATGAAGGTTGAAGTGACAGTTTAAACAGCCACCTAAAAGATTGGAGATATTTTTGTAACCAGCTACATTTTCTGAAGGAAAGTAAAGTAAAAAACATTTGAAATGTCCAAAATTTGAAATGTCCTTTGATTCTTTAAGGCTTTTAAGCAGCAAGAGCTGGAGTGGAAGCATTTTAACAAAATAAAGATGCAGCAAAAGTGAAGACACTGAAAGGAGCTGAAGTGGCAGTGGAATCGGTTCAGAACAGGATTATCGATTTGTTTGTGCCAAACTAAAGTTGAAGCTCTAAGGGGAATTCAAGTTGCAGCTAAAGTTGAATTGATAATTGAAGTGGCTCTTCAAATATTGAGTTAGATTTTAGATTAAATCTGAATAAAAAGGCTTCATTTTCTGAAGAAAACTGAAGTGCACACTGTTGATATATTGTAAATGTCTTCAGATTTTGATTCTCTGGAGCTTTGGAGCTGGTAACAATAGCTGAAGTTGATGCATTTAAACAAAATTAAGCTCTAGCTAGAGCCAAGAGAAGTTGAAGTTGTTCCTGAAATGTTGAACAAGACTGTCAACACCCCCTTTAAGCTGAAGCACTCACAGGGGTTGAAGCACCGATGGAAGTTGAAGTGACGGTTGAAACAGCTCCCCAAATGTTGAATAAGATTGAAGGCACATTTGTGGAATAATCTTTTAAGACTAAATGAAGCTGAAATTGAAGTGTCCACACTTTTGTTAATAACAAATGTAGTTGAAACATTTGTGTAACTTTTTATTCTGTGGAGCTTTTTTAAAAAGAGCTGCAGACGATGCTTTTAGGTAACCGAGCTCGTAGCTGAGACCGAAGCCCTTAAATGCTGAATATGAATGTAGGTACACTTGAACAATACTCTATGAGACTGAATAAAAATACAACTAGAAGAGGGTTCATTTCAGGAGGCAACTGAAGAGTGCACACTTGAATAAAAAAAAAAAAAAAAACTGCAGCTGAAGTGTGTGTGACATGTCTTTAGAGCTTTTGAATCACTGGAGCTGAAGCTTAGTCATAGCTGGAGGTAAACCCCTGCAAGAAGCTGAAGTCGCATTAAAGTGTCGAATAAGACTGCAGATACATTTTCACAATTTTTTCTTATTACGTCTGAATCAAACAAAATAAATAAGAAACTAGAAAAGGCATCTTTCTCCAGATCCGCTCACATCACATTAGTCGTGGTGCAGACTTCTGATGGTTCGACTTCAATGTTTATAATATGAATAACAATATAAATGACGTCATAATACAAACTCAGATGTCTTATATTTTTCCATAACTGAACAAACGAGCTGGTCTCAGAGGAAAATAAGGTCACAGATCACTGTTTGAAGCCAGAAAGGTGGCAGGGTCCGCCACATATGAACGGAGTAAAACAGTATGAAGTTGTGTTGTCAGTTTTCTTCTTTTACTGTATCGAAAAATACGATTTTCTTTAAAAATATTTAATGGTTTACTTCATCGCCAACACTGAAATTCGTAAATATATGCTTGTTCTGAATTCGATGCGAGCAACACGTTTCAAACTAGTTGTTTTATTTCCAAGTAGATGTAATTAATTTATGTATTCTTAAAATGTTCCTCTGGCCTCAATCACTTAAAACAACAAATAATAAATAAATATCTAAAGGAACAGGGAGGGATAAAGAAAGAGAGATCAGGGAATCCAGAAACAGAGGGAGACTGCAGATGGTCAGATTAGGTCAGATTATTGTTATTTGCTTCCTGAGACCAACAGATGCAATAAGGATGGAGACGAGAATAAAAGAGGAGAAAAGAGGAGAAGAACAAGTCCTCTCAGCCTGCGAAGCTGCAGAGAACAGATTGCACCAGGGGAAAAAAAAATAAATCTGCTAAAAATACCACCTCTTCCTCTAGTTCTCACCCTCCATCTCTCCATCCCTCGTATCAGCGCGCACACACACACACACACACTCACACACAACCACACACACACACACCATTTGTTTTTATCAGCATACATTAATGTGACGAGCACTCAAGCCAGCTGAACTCAGAGAGGAAGTTCAGGAGTGGGCGGAGAGTGGGTCGTGAGGTCACAGCGGAGTGTCCAATCATCGATGAGGAGGGCAAGACACGGACGCCTGAGTCTGCATATGTGCGTGTATGAGTGTGTGTGTGTGTGTGTGTGTGTGTGTGTGTGTGTGTGTGTGTGTCTAATCCGTGGCTCAATCTCACCTACTATTTTAAGAATCTACTCCCTCTCTCTTCACTCTCTGCTGCTCTCTTTATCCGTCTTTACACAGAGAAACTATCCTCTGTGTTATACTGCCGGGGCTCTCTGCTGCACCCTCACACTCACACACACACACACACACACACACACACATATATATATATACATGCACACTTTCGCTGGAAGGCAGAGAACCGTTTCTATTAATAACCAGGTGTGAAGTTACACAGGTACGGGTGAAAATCACTCCTATCAAGCAGCATGTGAGCGAGCGTGTGTGTGTGTGTGTGTGTGTGTGTGTGTGTGTGTGTGTGTGTGATATATTCTGGATGTTTCCCTGTTAAATCAATACAAACAAACAGAGGAGGAAGGAAATATAGAAGAAGAGGGGGAGGAAGGAAACGTTCTTTAATAATGTGAGGTAACTTTCTGCGAAAACAGGAAGACCTTAAAAATCTGTGTTTTCCCAGTAATCTCTCCATCTCGCCCTCCGGCCTTCAGTCTCGATGCAGTAAACAGGCATAAATGGCCGAGGATGCACTGAATAACTGTTGTTTTGGCCACGTGGGGGCTGCGGAAACGAGGTCTGAGCCTCCTTCACACTGGACAAAAGAACCCACTGGCACTCGTTAACATCTGGCTTCGGTCTTTCATGTGAATCTGCGTTCTGTTCACATCGAATGACTCCGTAGAACTCGCTGGCATTTATCTGCTCCAGCTCCAGTCGGCTGTGATGGAAACAACGGGGTGAACACGCCAATTTTCGCCCCTTTTCTAGCCAGACGCTATGCTGTGTTTTGAAGTAAAGGCCGCTGGCTTCATGGAGCTGGGACTTCTGTCACCCGATGCGATATGAGCTTGTTGTGAACTTAGCGTTATGTTCGGTACCGAGCTAATGTCAATCAAAACCCACGTTCAGCGCTTTTGTTCTCTCGCAGCACGAGCGCTTCATCCCAGCGCTGTGGACGAGAGATGACTGAGTTGTATGCTTGAATGTTGAATTAATAGCGTGTTTTGCATTACACTGTGTAACAGGCTGGCCGTGTTGGATCTGCATTTAATAATTATCAATAAACATGACGACACGATTCTTCTTTACCTCTGTTGAAAGAGTGCGAAAGCGGGAGGGTGGGCGAGAGGGAGGGAGAGAAAGAAGAGCGCCCTTCATCTGTTGTGTGTTTTCTCCTCATGTCTTCATATTCTGCGCGCTCGCTCGCTCGAGTGTTGCGGTAAAAATAGGCGAGACTCCGAATCTGTAGATGAGGCGCCGCCGCAGCCTCGCGACTCACGCTCGAAACCTGTTAACATGGACGCTGAAATGAAAAAGCAAGGAAGTGACACCAGGCACAAGCGCCGCTCGCGCATCCAGCGCAGCCAGCCTGTAAGTGTGATTGATACAGCGACTGGGTTGGCTGTGAAGGAAATAAGTCAACACGTGAGCACAGCGTGACCTGAATGCACGGGGAAACAGAAATGAGATCGTATAGATGTATGAATCGAGATCGTGAAGTCGCGGCGGAAAAGGAACCAGATTCTTGGAGAGCGGACCCTACGAGGTGCAAGGTTTCACAGGGCGACCGACTCTGTCTGCCGTCATTCTAACTTGCGTGTTTTCATTAGCGGAGTGATACAACAGGGAGAGAGAGGCGGGAGGTTTTGCATTGTGTCTGTTCAAAATTGCCTACTGCAGCTTTAAATGTGATGAATTCAGGATATTAGCAGCTGTTGTGCTGGTAGAGGGACGACCCACATAGCTTATTATCTTAAAATAGTTCCACCTTTCCAGACTCATTAACGTCGGCTTTGCGTGTGGCATTGCGGTACTTTCCGCGTCGCACCGCCACGCCACACTTTCCTGCGCGTATAACATGTGTGATTTCTGTCCTTTTCACTCGCTGTGTTGTGGTGGTTTTTACCTTCAGTGGACGATCCGGACAGATCGATGACCACGTACACCTTCCCCTCCGGCTCCAAGTCGATCTGCAGAGACAAAGACGGGGGAGAAACAGTAAATCAGCTGAACAGTTGGGTGCAGCGGGAGGGCCGTCCTCCAGCACAAACAAACACACCAGTGCACATGGAGGGAGGTCATTATCTCCACCACCATTACACTCATCATTATCAGCATCGCCGTCTTCATCGCTACTTTCATTTCTGCGCTCGACACCATCACTTCAGACCCCATTTCCTCCTGGTATTAACATTCAGCGTGTATCTGTTATCTGGATAAAGATTGCTTTTTACTGGCAGCTGTTCTGTTACTCTTGATTCTGCTCTTGCGATGCGATCACAATGTGTAAATTAGCTCGGTGGAGCTGGAAGACCTCTCAAGAAATATAACATGTCCTGCAAAGGGAGGTGACGCTGCCGGATTAACACAATTTATTGCTTTTTTTTATCCGAGGAAGTGGTCGTCTTTATCTTTTGTCCAGGCAAGTTGCAGCAGCATTTTTTAGCCTCCTGTTGCTGCCTTTCTGGGGCAGAAACAAAAAAAAGCCTATTTCACCCATGAACACAATCATCACTGCATCATGTAGATTCATAAGAAAGTGGTGCTGCAGAGAGAACTGTAACGGTGCTTAGTTGGACGGAAATTAATCTGCAACTATTTTGATAATCCTTTAATCGTTTGAGTGATTTTTCAAGGACAAAAGCCAAAACATTTTATGTTTCCAGCTCCTCAAATTTAGAGAATTGGCTGCTTTTTTTTTCATCCTACTTTACAGCAAGTTGACTCTCTTTAGACTGCTGACAAAACGTTTGATGGCGTAACCTTGACAAGGGAACATTTTTCTCCGGCATGTACGTACACTTACAACTCTTCATGAAGTATTAGAGACTAGTGTTGTCAAAAATATCCATACATACAGATTCTTAATATTAAAAACAGTTTTAAAACTCATTTTCTGCAGTATCCACACACCAGTACCAGCTGAGCATTCTTACTTTTAACAGCTAACAGATACTGTTGTCTTTCTGCTGTTTTCTGCTGCAAGCCAAGAAAAGGAAAAGTTATATTATGTTGTCCTGTTATAGCCTTGTTATATTTATCTTTTAAAAATATAATATGCAGGAATTCTGTTATAAAATGTCTAAAAACTACAAGACTACTGACCATATATATAGAGAGAGAGTTGTGTACTTACATTATCCCAAATATTTCCAACATTTTTCAAACCTGGAAAAAGAAGTCCTGCATTTTGTTTGGTCAAGACTGAAATTTAAAGTGACTAAAACTTTAAAACATTACCTCCTTTGTTAACGTTTGCGCCTGAGTCATGTCGATAGAAGTGCGATGCAGCCACAGTTGAGCAGTGAGTTCCTCTCTGCTGATGCAGAGATAACACTGACCACCCGAGAGAAGATCATTTTCATACAGAGATACTAAGGTATAACATTAACTTTCTGCATATCGTCATAGTTAATAATATGTTTTTATAAACCAGACGAGCAATAAAAATTGCGTCACATAACACCTTTAAGAAAAAAGGGGGAAAAAAACGTATTTTCACTGTTGATCATTTTTGTGATTAATTGATTAGTTGTTTGGTTTATAAAAAGTCTTGTTTTGTCCGGTGGAAGTTATCAGTGGTGCTGTGATCCTATTTCATCCCCGTCTCCCACGTTTGTGGAAACTTTAAAGGTGCAATATGTAAGAATTTTAAATGAAAACACTCAAAACTCAAACTGGTCAACAGAATGTGAACAGTGCTGACGTTACAGCGTCTCTGTATTGTGTCAGCCCCATCCCATCCCGGCTGGTGCAACACTCCCTCACTCCAAGCCTCCAGTCCAGACCGCTAGCTGCACGGCTAATTGAGCAAACCAGCAAACTGCAGCGACAGTTAGCAGCAGTTAGCGGTTACTCGGGTGATGGGTTTCGATCTCAAGCCATATATTTTCCTTGTCTTGGTTGTTGAGGTGATTTTTTTTTATACAGTACTAGATGTTGTGAGATCAATATTTTAAAGTTTTCTCCCATTTTGACCTGGACAGCAGCTGAAACAAAGGATTTCATCGGTGAAACGTATATTTTCCGGAAGGCGGAATATACAAATATCTGTGCACACTTTTGGGACAAAGATCTGTGCTTGGTGTGACAAAAAAGAAACCAGAAAATATTTATATTCAAGGAGCTGAAATCTGAAAATCTGAAAATCAAATTGATTCATTTGAAGCAACATTATGTAGAAATTGGCATTCTGTGTGATTTGGCGCCCCCACTGTCGTTAACACAAATCCCAGGTCTGTAACTATTTTTCAGAGGTAATGAAGGTGTTAACTACAAATAAAACTCATTACATCGTAACAATTTTGTGTGTTGACAACTTGTATGTTGAAGTAAACATGTGACAGAGGCACCATTCACCTTGTTACAAGATACTGTACCATCAAAATTATGTTGAAGCTGTTATTCTAAGGTAAAAAAGTTATGTAACGCTGCTTTAATAGTTGACAGCTATCGATTTCCTGCTCTCGCTCTAACTAAATATAAAAATATATAATACACGAAGCTCTTAAATCCTTCCTTCCTTCCTTGACAAAATGTTCTCGTGCTGTTTTCTGTCGAGTTTTTGCAGCCAACAAATCTGCAGCATTGCATGTTGGATGAAGTTTCATCCAAAGCCCTTATTTTTAGATCACCAGCGAGCCCAGTCCTCTGTGTGTCGACAGACTGCAAACTGGTAAAAATCAATATCTTTTGTTAGACTCGCAGGGACGTTCAGAGTTGCCAAAACACAGACTGTAGCTGCCGGAGGATAACTGAAGGAGTGATGTCACTCTGACACATCCGCTACCTGTGTTATAATCCGTTAATCCTCCGGCATAAAATTACAGCGACTTTATCGAAACTGCAGCTCGTTCGATCATCGTGTTTCTTCTTCGTCGTCACTCTCTTTGATTATCATGCTTAAATTGAAATACGTTTAGTAGCACACACACAAAAAAAGAGCTTAAAGTCATGATGAGTTCTGCGTGTCATCAAAATGGAGGCTAATTCATTCTGGGAACTTCACACGCACGCAGAACAGAGAGAACATTTGCCTGCTCAAACATCACTAGATAAGCAAACATACCATCTGCATACGCACAGACTTATTCAACGAATAATGACATCATCCCCCCGACAATATACATGCAGTTAGAGAGATTAGAGCGAGCGCAACAGAGAGAAAGAGAGACGACACAGGAAGCGAGCGCGCGAGAGAGAGTGAGAAAGAGAGGTTTAAATCCTTAGTTAAGCTCTGGGACAGCAGCCGATCCTCTTATGCAACAGTCAGACTCGCACACACACAGGCAGCGACGCACACGTATACGTGTCCGTGCATCGCCGAACATGAGACGCAAAGATCGCGCGGAGACGAGTGGGGAACAATCAGACACCCTGCGTGCATAGCAAAGGCACACAATCGCAGCCATGAGCACCAAAATGACCGCTGGATGCACCATTAGAAGAATCTCATCTCTGGGTGAAGAAAAACAAAATGCAGAGTTTAGAAGAAGAAGAGATTTTTTGCAGGTGTTTGATTGGATATTTGTTGTACTGAAGGTTTCAGAAATATCATTGTCAGAGCTAAACGTATATTTTATATAAAACATCTACTGCATGTCTGTCCATCCTGGGAGAGCGATCCCTCCTCTGTGGCTCCTCCTCTGGTTTCTTCCATCTTTTCTTTTCACTTTTCTTTTCGACATGGCAAGTTTTTCCTCACTCAAATCGATATTTGGGAGTAAAAATTAAACTCTTTATATCAAAAGTATTTCCATTTTCTGCTCCTTTATGCTTCCTCTCCGCTACATGATACATTTAGTGAAAGAAACGACACCAACAACATAATCTGAAAAACACTGAATATCTGATAAAATATAGCATATTTCCTGTTCCTTTAAGAATATGATAAAAATGCTGCCTGACCTTTTTCCTTTCGTAGCGCACTGAATGAAAGCCTTGCAACCTAAGAATTTAATTCAAACGCTGACAAGGGTTGACAGTCATTGGCTACTGACCCTGTACCATGGCAACATCGTGATTTAGTGGTGTGTCCCCTCAGAGTCGCTGGAAGGTGGAGTTGTTGGTGTCTAAGTGGTCAGAGCCTCGATGTTACTTCTCCATGTCATGTTTGTTATTTTCTTATTAAAGCAGCCCAGTTAGGCTAACACAAGACGCTTGGTTACATTTCATACGTTTGACTGTCACGATTTTTGTCATTCGGTCCAATACAATTCTAGAAGAGTCGCGAGATTAATCAATTTATCTCTGATCAAGTTAGACGGGCGCTAAATCGGAAGTTAGCCGGCTCAGTTCTCACGCACAACACGGAAGAGCCGGATACTTTCATACCCGGGAAGTCGAGCACCATTGAGCAGCTTAAATAGGAATGTGCGGGGTGCCATCTCCAAGACGTTTTCCAGGTTTCTTTATACGTCCATGGTGGAAAAACAGGAGACAGTTTTCTCTGCTGGGTGAAACAGTCGGAAACAGCGGCGACTGAGGTGGCATATGACTAATGATTATTTTCATTACAGATACATTTGTTGGTTATTTTATTAATCAATTAATTTATTCTAGTCATAATTAAATAGAGCTCAAAGTGACACTAGTACATGTCTTGTTCAAAACAACAGCACAAGGATAACCGATGACTACCTGCTTCTGATAAGATAACCAATAATTTCACATTTTTATATATTTTTAGTTCCTGTCCTGTGGTTTATGAACACCTGAGGGTAACAAAAGGGCTTAGATGAGGTGAGGCAGCAAAGATGGATGATTTAATATTCAATAGCTCCAGTAAGATTTAAGTTTGGGAAGTGCTAGAGCTGTCAAATAACTTCAGTGATGTAATAAAACACAATATTTCCCTCTGAAATGGAGTGGAGTAGAAGTAGAAAGTGGCATTAAAGGCAATGTAATCAAGTAAAGTAGAAGTAGCAGACGTAACGTACTTGAAAAACTACTCCATTTCATTCCACCACTGGTCGCAGCCCTGAGATCAAGGACTCCATCTGAAGCTAAACGCAACAAAAGAACACGGAGAATGTAGGCTAGTACACCCGAGCGTATCATCCTGTTGTTGTTGCATGTACAACACGTAACAACTGCATGGGATTTGTGACCCATAAACGCCATTGGATTCTTGATGTCTACCCTTGAAAATGATGTGCTAATCCCCAAACGTAACCTCTTGCATAACGTCGCATCTCGGCGAGGATTTCAGCCCGAAAAAAAGATGGACTCAGGGCGATTTGGAACAGAGTGGAGCAAATGGACAGCAGCATCATTGATCTAGCGCTCGGGTCCCGAGGTGGCACGCCGGCCAAAAAAAAAAAAACTGCTCTGTTCTCTCATTACCAGTCAGCGGCCGCTTGGGCTGTGAGCTCGTTTTTTTACTCGTCCAAATCAATCAGAATTTACTACTACATGGGTTTTTTGAAGAGGAATTAGCCTGTGCCAGTGTTAAATATCACGCCAAAAAAACCTCAAATAAACACTGTGATTCTCCTGAATGTTATTCTTGGCAGGCAGGGTGAAGAATCTCTTCAACTGCATTAGCACCATCGTTTGATAGTAAAAAACCCATCACACAGTGCATTTTTAGACAGGTTAGACAGGTAGTAATCACAGGTGTGTGTCCCCACTACTGCAGCAAACGAGTGGTTTCTGTACTCGAGCACATTTGTCCAGAGCTGGAATAAAATGTTTCATGAGATTAACTTCATGTAAAAAGGATTCCTATAGTCATGATGGAAATTTGAGGTACTTTACTTGAGTATTTCCATTTCTTACTTCCACTCCGTCACATTTTGGAGGCACATATTGCACTTTTTACTCCACTACATTTACATTTTTTTGATAACTTTAGTTTCTAGTTAACTTTGCACATCACATGCTGCATCCGAGCCGAAGTAGTGCATTCTGTAATTAGTTCATTTTTTTGTAATCAGGTTTAAGCAAAAAAACAAAATACAGATTTCTGATAATCAGATAAATGCTGAAGATTGGATCAAAATCATTACTTTATTCCAACTGCAAATTACTGCATGTCCCAGAAGGAAAACTGTTTTATTTTAATTTAATTCATTTCTCATTGCAGCAAAATGTTATTGTAAAGCTGAGCAACACTGTCATAAAAAACCTGTCCTAAAAATTGCACGCTCACCTGACAAACGTAACATTTGTACGCGGCCTACGTAGCCAAAATTAACTGAATGCAAACGAGTGGACTTCTGCACTATTCCAGGTGTTTTAACTTTAAGCAGCCCCTTCAGCAACCAGTGCATTTGAAATTAAAACTAGTTGATTTTATTTTGCTAGAACCAATAATTCATACGAAAATGTATCGTCAATCAAAAAATGGCTGTTCCGCTGGATTACAGTCCAGGAAAACATTTTTAAGTTTGGTCAGAAATCAATTAAACGAAGGTCCATCCAGAGATGTTAAAAAATAAATTGTTATTTAACTTCACCCAGAGATTTCAGCTGAGATTTTGCAAGTGTTGGTCCACTTAAGGTGGATTTTATCACTTTACAAGAAGGTAGATACTTCGAAAAACATATTTTTTATTTAACAACACCTTCACCACCGAGAACTGATGTTTTATTGAAATTCATTTAAAAGAAATAAATGGTTAAGAGCAGCAGCAAACCTGGTGTGAATACTATTTAAATTTGAGGCCTTCTTCACATCAAACACAACTCGTCAAAGGTGCGACTATTAACACGAGTGATGGTCTCATTCCATTTAGCTTTCTGCCAGCGAGCCAGAATTCAGAACGGGGATTAACACCTGTGTTTATACAAAAAAAAAGGTGTATATAACAATGACAGCTGTAACTAACATTAGTAACGGTTACATAACGTGCTTCCCGTCAGTCATGGTAGTTCCAGGACTTCAGTGTTGTACAATCTGGCTTCACTCTCAAATAAAACAGAGCCGTCGTTAATGTAACGAGTTACACCTGTGCTTTTCCTGCTCTGACATGTCAACGTGTCCGCCGGGAAGAAGCTCCAGAGTCTTTACTGTGACTCTAAGCTCACCTGTCTCACCTGTCTGTCATTAACCCCACCCTTCAGCAGGTAATTCAGGATAAAACAAACACTAATACACCTGTAATGTTTTGAAAAGACATCCCTCAGGTCGCCCCGGGGATTGTACCGGGCCCGACTTCAGGTGCACCGGTTAGTTTAATCGTACAGTATTCAATAGTCGTATCATGTCTAGTCAGGGTTCAGCAATGTGATAATACATACTGGGAGCTTCCTTAAAGCTGCACTAATCAATATTTCTAAACTAACAATGGATGAAATGACTACATGTATGTGAAAGTGGAGCTTGTGGGAATAGATTTAGATATAATTATCATCCAACTGAGCAGCTTTTACCTCATTGTTTTATGTTTTCTGCCCGCAAACTCTCCCTTTCAGCCACAGCAGGCTGTTTTTAGTGAAAAAAGTAAAAAAATAAAACCAACTGAACCTGACCTGCCCGGCACCAGACAGTAGGGGTGTTCGAATCAAAGTCGAAAATTGATGGAAATGAGCTCAACTATCGAAATCATAAACCCTGATCGATTGTGATTACTTGTGCGCATCCAAAGAAGAAAAACAAACTCTTCAAAGAGGACACAGTTAGTTTTTATCCTGTGTGCATGAAGACGATCAGCTGACTGGTACTGAAGGTGAACACTCGAGATTTGAATTTATTTTCTTTGTCAGAGTTCCTTTATTGATTTGTCTGGGAAGACGGTTTACACGGGACAGATTTGAGAACCCAAACTTTGTAACAATTTGAATATCTATCTTTTGTTGTCTATCGTTGAATCCCTGAGTCTGATATCTGTAACATGTGATTGGAGCAATTTACATGTATAATCACCAGAGCAGATTGTAACTTGACATTAATATGAGACCTTCCCCGTCTCTTTCGGCTGCCTATACAAGCTGTAAACGCTTTGTTTCAGTTATCTGATGCTGCTGGACTGGATGGATTTCGTTGTGAAGGGTTGGATTATGTGCGACAGGCCAAAAGATGTGACTACTGACGTTCTCAAGTGCCTCGAAGTTCCACAGAGCGCCTTTAATTGCCTAACAATAACCTGCATAAAGCCACCAGGATAAAGTCAAGCTGTTGTTTAAAAATACCTCCATCTTTCTAAAGAGGAATTAAAACCATCTGTTGATCTTTATCATCTTATATCACATATATATATTACACTGAATCAGTACTTCTTCTCTCTTCTTTGTCTTCTTTTAGACGAGTATCTGTACTTAATTGACATTTGTATTTTGTTATTTCATGAATAAACATTTACAAAATCATGAAATATATCAGAGCTGCAACTTATGTTGATTCACATGTTGGCTACTCGTTGGTATTGTTAAGTCTTTAGTGAAAAGAGTCCAACACCAAAAGAAATTCAGTGTTCGCCATCTTTTTCTAATGAGTGGCTCAAACCATTAATTAGTAATTACGTTTCTTTCAGTTGGGTAATGGACTAATTGTTTCAGCACTAATAAAATCACACACACCATGAGAGAAAGATTGTATCCACCTCACCACCTTCTGTTAAATGGATTGTAACGTGACTTGGAGTTAACCTGGAGTTCAGACGCGCGCACACACACACATGCAACTGAGGCTTCCCCGCCCGACAACAGAGGATGGGAGGAGAGAGAGAGAGCTGGAGAATCTAGTTCGCCTCATTAATCTTGTTAGTCCAATTAGGACACTGATACAGCCGGAGAGACGGATAACTTCACAAACCCTCCTCTCTCACACTCACACACAGATACAGGAAGCCCGAGAGCGCGCTTGTGAGTTCTGCGACTGGGAAGGTTAACGTTAAACACACATGCGCGCTTAACTTCCCTCGCCGTTCGTCCCGTCACAACGCGTACGAGCAGCGAACGCACGCCACTGATAGAACAGAGAAGCACACACGCCATATGCATCAGCACAGAGAAGCACTCAACCAGGCAGACAGGGGCACTCAGAGCTTGCGTTATATCAATACTGCGGAGCTAACCCCCTCCCACTCGCCGTCCATCGAGCTCGCTATCTCCGTCCAACCAGACAGCTCTCTCTGTCTCTCTCAGGAGCGTTTAGTCTCAGTGACAGCCTCCCACATCCATCTGTCAAATAACAAATTTTCGGCTTTGAGAGAGCTCGACCGCGTCCAACACAATAACATGTGTGTGTGTGTGTGCCTGTCCTTTTATCACTCGGCGAGTCAAGCGTGTCCGTCTGCACACACACACACACACACACACACACACACACACAGGAGGCCCATGCTGAGTGAGACAGCATGAGAGTCATGCATCTTTAATGTAACATCACAGACGGCTAATAATGTAAGAAGAGCTGAGCCGTGTGGTGGTGGTGGTGGTGGTGGTGGTGGTGAGGAGGAGGAGGAGGAGGAGGAGGACGGGGGAGATTCAACAAAGCCCGGCCCCCTCTCTGTGCGACGAACAACGGGTCCAACGGTCCAGTAGAATCAACCAGACAGGAGGAGAATCAGATTCTGAAGATTGGACATTCCCGATCAAATCGTCCTGTCTGTTCAGTCATCTTAGGGCTCACAAACAGTCACGGCGAGCGTGTGTGATGCATCCAGATGGACTGGCAGACGGCCTAATGAGCAGCCTCTGTAGATCAGACGGTCGTCACTGTTGGATCCGTCTAAATGAAAGCACACTTCACAGAGACTCGAGCTGCAGGGGGGAAGTTCTGTCCTCAGGCTCAGCGATTTGAGGAAAACTGTGAATTTATATTGTGATTTTTATCCACGACAAGTCTATAAAAAGACTGTTTTAGCTTACATTTACAATATTACATTAGTTTTCAAATATATGATACCTGTAGTGGTTATCTTTGGTCTTCATTACTTACTACAACCACATAATATGGAGGACGAGACTGCTTTTACGCTTTGAGCCAGCTTGGCATTGCAAACAACGATGGCGACAAACAACCGTGTTGCTCCTCCGTCACACAACAGCAAACTTCACAATAAAATTCCACTTCCTATTGATCATGACAAGGCAGGCTGGTTAGCATAGCTCAGCCCAAAACACTGGAAACAGGTGGAAATAGCTAGCTTTGTTCTGTCCAAAGCTATGAACTAGCGCCGCTAAAGCTCCTAATTAACATGTGATATCTCATTCGATGAACTATAATAATGAGTTGGTTTTTTTTTGTTTTGTTTTTTTCACATTTCAGTTTTTGTATGGTTAAAACAAATATTTGCTTAGCTAGGCTAACCTGCTGTTGGCTGTAGCTTTACATTTAATGGAAGAGTTTGACAGTGGTATCAATGAAGTGATGCGGACAGATTGTTTATCTGTCTTTTAAACGTCAAAAGAATACAATATGGTGTTTCTGTCTCGACATAATCTTTAACTACACCTGACTTGGACTGTAGATGCTGGAAATTTTGTCGTTGGCACCAAAAAAAGTACTCAGGCTCAACTGACGACATCATAGCTGGCAATATCAATAGTCGCCAAAGCTTATTTTACATTTTTACGTTTTGTGAAAATGTCACACTCACTACTCTGTCCATGGCGGAAATAAAAGATGTATAAATTTGTTCTTTTTACACTAACAAACAGTCTCGTGGGGTCACAGAAAGAGAACGAGGACGAACAGTGTGGATTTCACCTGCTGTCCCAGAGCTCTCAAATATCCTCCCATTTCTTCCCTTTCACTGAGAACATGTATTAAACACCCTCCAGCATACACTCACACACCAAAGGTTGACCTGATTTGGCATCAGCGGGCAGAGCACCGTGCTTGTCTTTGTGTGCGTGTGTGAGTGTGTGCGTATTGTCATGGTGGCAACAGCACATCTTAAATCCAGTCTGCCCTACTTAACCAGCAGGTCACCAAGGGGTGGAGCCTGTGATGCCATGTAACCTGCTATGGTGAGGGAATGGAGTCCGGGACTGAGGAGAAAAGAAAGGGATAATGACAATATGGCCGTGACCTCAATGATCATCAGTCACGTCTTGGCTAACGGCGAGGGCTAGTTGGTAAACTACTGGACCTTTACAAGGTTTCAGTTCTGGGTTTTGTTGAACTTTAAACAAGACGTCGACTATTAGTGTTAGTCTTTCGACTTAAGTACTTTCTAGGCCTTATACTAGATCAGTTTAATGACGAACAGCAACTTTCTATAGTTGAAAAATTATAAATTGACAAGCATCATGTGTGTAATTCATGGCACGATTCAAACAGGATGATAAAAAAAAATATTTGTCTCTCGCCTTCAACTAGCGTACGTGTTCTTTTTTAAATAAGGTCCCACAGTTGTTCACCGAGAAGGACGTGACTTTGCCTCTTTATTGCTCTAACACAAAAGATTTCACCCCTGTGAGCAACCCATCTGTCGTGGTGATTCCATTGAAATTACCTGACTGAACCACAAAATGTCACCATCTTTAATGCCAGTTCTATCAGGCTTGAGCATACATACAGTCGCTATTACTGACCATGACGAAATTTAGACTAAATATCTTAATATCTAGATTTAGTCAAGACAACTATAGACGTAGAAATGGTGTTAATTATCTAAAAAGATATAGATGTTGGTTGACCGTGGGCTCAGATGTTAATTAAGCTGTTTTTATGTTGTCATGTTTTGTTTGTTTACCTGTTTGGTGATCGTCCTCTAATTATAGTTCGTCGGTCATTAATCCTGACTCTTAAGTACGGGCATGTGAGTGTGTTGATGCCAAGTGTAAAACGGTGGCAGGCTGGCATACACTGTGTGGTCATCACATCTCAGAGTCCTCGAAGCTCTCAACCACCAGCCTGATGTATTTACATGTACACAGAGCTTATTTCTACACCTCATCTCCTGCCCTCTTTCTCCTTCATAGCTGGCTTCCTCCTCGTCACAGCCTTCTCCTCTTTCCTCTCTATGTGATTCTATTTAACCTTTCACCTCCCTCAATCTCTTATTTCTTAATAATAAACTTTGCAGATGTGTCATGAAATCTAGCAATCGCTACCACAATCCTAGAGATCCTTTATGTAGCCGTGACAAGATATAAAGCCATACAGCAAGAAAAATACAGATTAGTGAAATCATTTCTGCTGTGTAAAGTCTTGTTTGTAACATTTGATGTCAGGCCAGAAAGTGATTAAATTACAGACTTAGTCAGCAAACTGCCTCACCTTTAGCTCATCTTTTCTTGCTAGATAACACAAAATTAGATTTGAAACCTGACAAGCTAACATGCTAACACAAAATCAGATAGCAAGCGAGCTACAGTGTTTCACAAACAGCCTATAGTGGTTTTATCTTGCTAGCTAGCACAATATCAGATTCAATAGCTAGTAAGCTAATGAACTGTTACCATAATGGCACATATCATCGCAAAAAGGTTAAAATTGTTTTCTTGTTAGCCAACACAAACTCAGATGCCACAGCTAACAAGCGAATAGATCTTAGAAATGTTATCCTGCTTGCAACATCAGATACCCTAGCTAACAGGACAGCAAACTGATTTGATCTTGTTAGCAAACACATCACCAGATGCCATAGCTAACAAGCTAACAAACTGGTTGTATCTTGATAGCAAAATCAGATACCACAGCTAACAGGCTAACGATGTGATTTTATCTTGCTAGCTAACATAAAACAAATCAGATGTATCACCGGTACCTTAAATAAGCCAAAAAGCTGACTGACTCGTAAATATAGTGACAACACTTGCTCAAAATATATTTACATATTAGATATATGTTAGCTAGCATGTAGAGTTATATAGGCTACAGTTTCACAATTAAGAACAACATATATAGGAAGAGGAATGCTCAATTTTGCTCATGTGAGGCCGGCGGCTCTTTCACGTGATGTTCCCTCCAGCAAATTTCATCAAGGCGAGTGTCCAAGAGTATAGAGGTGATTCAGTTACATTATAACATTTTACTGACGGGGATCCTGCACACAGCTTCACAATAACACCTGTTACTATCAACTATAATGTACAGTATTAATCTAAACTACTTATTTAAATGTAAAAGTTGAGTTCCTATAGGCTACAGTAATCATCTTTTGCATGTCTCCGTCTCTGACATACCATAGTCTCCACAGGAATGTACAGACACATTTTTGTTTACAGTGGTATGTGGCCAACCTCTATATAAAGGCCGATGCATGGCAATTTTTATTTACAAAACACATTTCAGTACGTGCAAACTCAATTTGTTTATGTGAAAAACAGCAGGTAACTTCCAGACAACATGCATAACCTACACTATGTGGGAGCAGGAGCTGGATTAACATATTGCTCTTTACTGTGTGCACAAATAAAAGGTAAGTTGTGTCAAGTTATAATGTGTTGTGATTGAGATCCTGACCCACCAAACATCCTGGAAAGAGACGAAGTTACGTTTTTCGCGCTAAATTACATAATTAGCCTACATCACCATCAGTAAACTGGACGCTGTCTGACTCGCGGGGACGGAGGCTGTCTTCCGGGGAAAAGTTCACTGAGTCTCGGTCTGGAGGGCTGACCGTCGTGGTGATTTATTTTCATCACAAACACTGCGTGAGTTTAAGTTTTTTGCCACCGACAGACGCTGTTTTTTGGGCAGAAACGTGTCGGTCAGACAGACGGGAGGACAGACAGGAGGACAGAGGCTTCTCCGCTCATATCTGCGGTATTATTTTCCTCATATAAGTTGCCAGAGACAGTTACAGTTAATACGTTACTGTTGTTTGGTCCTGTAACGTTGCTTTGTGGGACATTTCTCTGTATTAAGTTGAGTTGTTGGTCTGAGAAGTAGCTCTACAGTGTGATAAATGATTACAGTGAACATACGGGGTTAAAATGATGTCTGTGATTTTGATCTCAAGACTTTTTACTTCCAGATAATTTGGGTAAATAACTGAATAAAATATCTGTGCACCCTGTGAACATTGTTGCATCCAGCTGCATTCACGATCTCTAGAATTAAATTAAGCAAAACGGACTTTCCCTTAAAGTACAGACATGCAGCACATTTACACCTCCCAACTTTCTCTACCTTTGAAGACCCTGAATTTAAATTATTCTGACTTCTCAAAGAACCACAGAGGCACTTCACAGAGGTTCTACCCTCCCTCGAACTCCCCCAACTCTCACCTACCCATCTCTCTCTCTCCCTCTTGGTGTTTCTGTGGGTGTGAGGCTGTCACCAAGGGGACGGGCTGTCATTGTCACCATGGGGATGGGCTCCGCAGAGCATCTCAATTACTGCGTGGGACAATTAATAAGCATCAAAGCCTGGTTAATATTTCACCGGCGGCACAGAGCGGCAGCCTGGCCCCACAGCGCTCGGGTCCACAGGAGATGTATCATGGAGAGGTGGTGGAAGACAAAAGGGAACAGGAAGCAGACAGGATGGGAATAACAGCGCTGAGACGATCGGGATGATGAGATGAGTGAGGCAGCAGAAGGCCGGAGGAAGTGAGAAAGACAGAGCTGAGGTACACAAGCCTCGGTTTTCATCCGAGTGGCTGAAAGTGTACGTTTATGGCCTCATATCGAGGAATGTTATCTTTACTATAATATGATTATTCTAATCTTCACTAAGAAGATATTTCATGAAAAAGCAAACAAAAGGTCATTTGGATTCATCCACTGGGGACCATGAATATCTGTGTCAATTTTAATGGCTGGTCCCGACAATATTTAAGATTAGACCAGAAGATTACGGACGGGATGATAAAAGATTTTATGGCGGATGGCGATAAAAAAACCACTCACAATAAGTTGATCGTGGTGGATTTACATTATCCGGACAATCAGGAATCGAGATTATCATGAATATCCTCCTCGTCTAATTCGCTGATGTACAGTCCGACATTGGTTTCAGGTTTCTTTTGAAATGCCTGTCAGCGTGGCTGAATGCAAGCTTGCACATAATAACCCCGACAAAAACAAGTTAAACTGGATGTGTGTAAATGCAACGGACCATTTATTTATCCTTTATTTGTGCTGAAGACCTTATGATTTATGATTACTTATATTGTCCTATCTGTGATGCAATTAAAATATTTGTTTCCTTACCAAATGAAAAGTTAAAGTGAATTCTGATTGATCCGACTCAGACAGTCTATTTACGACTCTATTACACTTCCCAACATTTCCATGTTGACTCTGAACTTCACATCCTCCCCACTGGAGACTGAATACGGGTGAATGGAAGCTGGAGGAAGCACAAGCGAAGGCAGGAAGAGGAAGATGAAGGGAAACGGGGGGTAAGTTTGGAGGGGAATCACTGTCGGAGAGGGGAGGATGCCTCCCGTGTCTGGGAGGCAGAAGTGGAGACTAATGGAGTAATGAAGGGAGGACGACGGAGGGGAGGGACCGTGTCGCTGTGAGGCAGATGTATCGACGAGCCGGCTCGCTGATCGATGGGATGTGGTCAATCAACAGAGTGATCCATATGCTCTGACCTTATTCTGGATGGCTGAGGGACGAGGCTGCACTGATATAGTATAAGATTACATAACCATACACCAATTGAACCCCCCAACAACTAGCACATCATTTGGTTTTGCGTGTGTTACTTGTGTTACTACTCATGATAAAAACTTTCGATGAAATTAACCATATTGCGGTTTGACTAAGATAAATGTGAGATTCACAACAACGAACATTTTGTTGCCTTTCTTTTTTTTTTTACATAACGTCATGGTCACATGTTAATCCAGCTGAGAGCAGGGTCTGTATTAAAACCTCTGGCATCAAAGAGTTTTCCGACGCTATAAAAATGCCAGTTCAACAAAATAAATAGCAATAATACCGTTTCAAAGCACCCTCGTGTCGGTCTGAGCCACACAGACACGCTATAATTGATCATTTGACTTTGAGTGTGGAAGATTATACGGACTATTTCACCACTGAATGCACATGACACTGTTATTGAACACTGGTTAATTAATTGTCTCGATGTAATTCGTTGCTTGTTTCTTTTAGGTTGTTTTAAGTTCGTTTGTTTATGTGAAACTTTTTTATGACAGACTGACCAGCTACTGGATTTTTGGAGTCGTGGTGGTAACATTCCTGGTAAATCACAGGTTGTTTACCTGTTTGATTCATATATAAAACATATAAGGGGGCAGCATGTCACTAGAGTTAACTGTTAACTGTAGCTGCCATTAGCTAGTTAGCTCACATAGCCGTGCAGCTAGCGAGAGCTCGGAGCATTGGGGGTGTGTTGCTGTTTATGCACATTCACTGGATAATTTAAGCTGATTTCTTTTATGTTTTTTCATCTAAAATTCTTACATGTTGCACCTTTAATCAAGCAAAATCTAATCTAATGTTTCTGATAGCTTATTTTCATTGTGTATTAGCATAAACTGAAAGCAATGGCTGCCTGAAAGGTTAAAAAACAGCTGTCATAACTCACAATATGCTTTGAAATAAGCTCAACAGTCGGGATGATAATGATCATTAATTGATTTATTCGTCGCTGAGAATTTAACTAATTTAAAATGTTTTAACTGACGATCAGAGATGTCATTTGTAATTCAAAAAACTCGAGAAAGACATTCTATAAAGTTGATATTATATCAGTTTAGTCATTTAGCAGCCTCAATATGAGTTGGATTCTGTTGGGCCAGTTGTTGAATAGCAACAAAGGAGATGCAAATAACATAAAGTCATAAATGTGTATTTTTTAGTTTTTAGATTTGATTCACATTGTTTCTAGTTAATCTCGACTCCTGGACTCTTATCATACCATCAAATATCATCGCTGATCACAGTAATTAGAATTGTTTGTTGTTCTTGTATCTAACAATCATGTCTACGTTTATGTTTTGACGTCTTGTTGTCATTGTTTTGTTGTTGTTCGCATGAAATTGCACTTTTTCACCAAAACAAACTATTTACGTCCAACATGTTCCATATATTATTAGGGATTTACTGAAAATCAGTCATTAAGACAGCCGTCAATTAGAAAAATTGTGAGCTAATGAGCTAAAAGCCAAACCACACATTCTGTTTTTTAGATTTCATGTCCTCGGCTCCCAGCATGCCTCTGCTGAGATCACCTTCGTCAGCCTTTCATCTGAAGCGAGACGAGATAACACAAAGCGTAGAAGTGGAACAACATCACATGTTAAAACTGGAGGAAAAAACCTCACAGACTCTGAAACAAGTAGCTCTTTATCCCCTTACATACAGATCTACATGTGGCAGGCCAACATAGTCCCAGCACAAATCAAATTACATGATGAGAAACCGTAACAACTGAAAGGAACTTCAGTCTTTCCCACTGCGGCGTTTCAGTATGTGTATCTTGAAGAAGTCTCACAATATCTGCTTCGCTGTGATTGCTTTATTAAATATAACTACAATGGGGACGACGAGTCCTAAAAGGCAGGAGGAATGTGAGGAATTGAGGAAGAATGACTACAGGCCGGACCTGAGATTCCCAAATCAGATCTAATACAAGTCCAAACAGCTCCCGTGTCACAGAAAGAGGAGGGAAAGCTGCAGAATTAAATTACGGCAAAAACAAAAAAGCTCTGCGAGGTAAGTAAAGGAGGAACTACGAGACGTTTTCCAAGACCCCAATGCTGATTTAGACCCATCTGGACGACCAGGAAACATCTGGAGACACATATAGTTTGACGGCAGACGTGTGCAGCTGAAATGGAAGTTAACTAATAAAATGTTGTGCTGCCAAAGAAAAATGGAAGAGTATAAGTTGTGATGACGACTTAATGTAGCTTACATTTACCTCTACGTTCATCAGGGAAGAGACAAAGGTTTGACATGTGAAGAGAATATCTTGGATTAAAGGTAAAGTGAGCTGCCAGGTTCCATAATTTACTTTTTGGTCTGGAGACAATGCCATTAAATGAACCGCACGCAACTTCTACCACTGACGTTTCTCTTGATCAAAACAATGAAAACAAACAACGTTGTTTGATGAAGCAGCGTTGTATAAAATGTATCTGACGTGACTCGGGCAGAAACGTTCTCGGACGAGGTTCTGTTTTAAAGTTATATTCACGTTACGTTGACTCACACTCCATCCTGACTCTCTGACATATCATCTGATCTTTCCCTGGAGACGAACACGGTCAGTCAACTTCTGTGTTCAGACACCTGCCGATGGTCAAATACTGATGCTTTGGGTTGCTGCCTTCCCCAAACCAACACCATCATCCACCATCATCCACCATCATCCACCACAGTTACTCTGTGGAAAACACTGTACCCCAGTATGAAAGCTGACGATTATCACACCGTGTTCATTTTCTTATATACGATATTGAATTCTACTGTATTATCGTTATAGCAAAGACAAATATGTGAAGTCAATATCAAGTTTTATGTCTCTCAAGTACAGAATGTTATAATTTAATTATAATAAAGCTTTTATTCATCAAAGAAACTTTCTGTTTTTATTCCGTTTGCAAACCGTTGCAACCATCAACTGATTTGAAGGTAGAGTTGTCACGATACTGGAATCTGAACTGTGATACAATACATTGAGAAATATCGATTTTTCAATATCATTTCCTCTACCGGATGTAAAATTTTAAATTTTAATGAAAAACATAAGAAGTGTTGTGTTCTGTGTAAAAGCATCTCAGTTAATGCAGTTCTGGAGGAGGTGGGAGGAAAAATACCTTTAAAAATATTGATACCGTGGGAAGACTGCCACTTTGAGGGCATCAAATTTGAGTTTTTTTATTCAAAGATAAGCATAACAAGTCTTGTGAACGTGTGTACAGCATCTAACCTCATTTATGTTTTGACTGTAATCAGAAGATTGTGATGATGTGTGCCTACGTTGGCACTGCAACTCACTATCGGAGGAAGAAAGAGCGGGGAAATCGCTGTGGATGTGAGTTTTCAAACTGCTACATTAGTCTGTAATGTGTGTATATTGTGGGGCGAGTTCCTCCTGAAGGCCCGCTCCACTGTGCACTACACAGTACCACTACATCCAACATGCTTTGCAAACAATGCAACAGTCGGGCGGCTGCCAAGACTGTTTGTTTCAGTTTCTGTCATAACATTTCATTTCACCTGGAAAACTTTATGACATGCAAACCTGTGGCTTTCAGTGCCCTGAGGACTTCTGCCCCAATGCACTGTGGGTGGACACACTGAGACGGTCACACACACATCACACACATACCCAGTCCTCGTAGTGTCTGGTGCCGTTCTGCAGCAGGTCCTCCAGCTGGATGGTGCAGTTGGCCACGAAGTCGTCGTATCCGATGGGCGCATCGTGGAAAACAGACAGCTCCAGGCTCCTTCCCTCACGGACCTCGGTGCAGAACTCCTGGTGCCAGGCGGGGCTGTTGGTCTTGGTCCTGGTGGCCGTCTGGCCGAGCCGGGTTTGGTCCAGATTGAGGGCCAGGTAGGGGTCCAGCAGGAAGGAGCCGCTCTTCCCCACGGCGTGACGCAGGGCCCACGGGGTGGGCTTCAGGTCCACTGCCTCACACACTCGCACCTTCAACAGGCCACTGAACACAGGCATGGCTGCAGGCTCCTGGGGTGTGTGTGTTTGTGTGTGTGTTTGTGTGTGTGTGTGTCTGTGTCTGTGTGTGTGTTTAGGCTAGTCTGCCTGTTCCTACTCCTGTACACAGAGTGTTTCCTTCCAAACGAGCAGGGTCACTGCACAGTCCTGCTACATCCCATAATGCCGCTGGCTCCTTGGACTCTCAGTCTCGTACAGCCATTATCAGAACGCTGTGTTATCCCCACACACACACACACACTCACTCACATGCACACACGCGCGCACAAACACACACACACGCACTCGCACACACAGACACACACTCACGCTTACAGTGCAGCTGATGGATCCGTAATGGGCTGAAAAACGCAATAACAGCGCAGACTCACACCCTTCAGAGGTCGCTGGCTGAGCGCGCTGCCTCCCGAGCGGCTGCCTTGTTTGTTTATGGTCCACACAAGATTCCCGTTTCGGCGGAAACAGGCCGAGATATGAGCGGCGGTGAGCCGGGAAGGCGGGTTAGCGGGCTCCGGCTGGGTTCACGCGGAGCTCCGGAGCTTCCCCGCGGTCCTTGTGTGTGTCTCTCCCGGGTCAGGGTGGGAGAGAGCGCGAGAAGCCGCGCCTAGCCATCCGGGATTGGAGCTCCGTTTCCAGCCCCTCGCTCGCGCTTTTCCCCGGGATAATCTCCTCGCTTCGGTACCGCGATATTTAACGCGGACTCTCAGAAACAACGCCGTTTTGCTCCCTCAATGCGGTGTTTGCGGGGCTCAGGAGCAGCCCTGACACATCTCGGTGCTCCGCTCGCGTTCCGTTTTTTTTTTTTTTTCCTCCTCTCGGTCCCTGCGCGCGCCCCCCGTTTCCCGTCCCCTCTCGCTCTCTCCTCAATCCGTGAGTGAGCGCGAGCTGCAGGAAATGCGCAAAACGCGTCACCCGCGCTGCCGGGCTCCTGCGCCGGATGAGAGAGAAGAGAGAGAGAGGCGTGTGTGTGTGTGTGTGTGTGTGTGTGTGTGTGTGTGTGTGTGTGTGGAAGAGGTGTTTTTTGAGCGCAAGAGACGAAGAGGGGGATGGAATTCACCCGCAGGCATGGAGTGTGTGTGTGTGTGTGTGTGTGTGTGTGTGTGTGTGTGTGTGTGTGTGTGTGTGTGTGTGTGTCATGGCCAGACAGGCAATAGAGCCGGTCAATCCTTATGCCTGGTCACAGACAGACACACACAATTACAGAAAAAGAGAGACTGAAGTGACGGAACAAATGTTAAAAAGACCATTTTACATTTGTGTTAGGAGTTAAACACTGTGATAGCAGGATGGAAAGTCATAATGATGACATCAAACGTCATAATAATGAGACAAAAGTCATAATTAAGAGATGAAAAGTCAAAATTATTAGACAAAAACCCGAAATCTTGAGATAAAAAGTCATAATAAAGAGATGAAAGTCCCAATTATGAGGAAGAAAAGTAAAAATAAGAAGACTAAAGTCAAAATTATTAGATAAAAAGACAATATGTTGAGATAAAAAGTTATAATATTGAGATGAAAGTCACATTATGAGATAAAAAGTTGAATTATGAGACAAAAATCAAAAATTGTGGGATGAAATTAAATTATGAGATCAAAAGTGTTAATTATGAAACAACCAAAGTCATAACTGTGATGTAAACAGTCATTATCATTAAATACAAAGTTGCAGTTATGGGACAGAAAGTCAAAATAAGTGCTGCAGTCATCAGCTGCTGTATGAAAACATTACAGATCTGATGGTTGTGTTGTTCAGCACTGAATCTGTCTCTGAATGTTTACAACGTCTGTACCAGAGGAGCCTGTTCTCATATATCCTATATCTATATCCTATATTATTACATAGACCCACCTAGAAATCAGCTACCTGTAGGTGCAGTGAGGGAATGTAACAGTACAAGTACATTGACTTAAGTGATGCACTTTAGTACAGTTTTGAGGAACTTGAGTGTTTCCAATATCTGATACTTTGCAGTGTTTAATAAAAGCACTCAAAAGTCGTACTTGAGTGAGCGATATCGTGTTCAAGTCTCCAATATGAATACACACCTGAGTAAAAGTCTTAAAGTATCTGATAGTAGAAAAGGTACTAAAATATCAAAAGTACAAGTACAAGTAAATTATACATACAGTATGTTTAAATGTATGTATTAACTGTACACTATGAGTCAACTGATTATCAACCTGGACAATTATTGGAAGGATTTTTTTTCTTTCTATCTTTTTTTAAACTGTTTTTTAATCTGATTGTAAACTGCACGTTGTAATTTACATAAAGTTAATGTTTAATTACATTTAAATCAGCTGTGTGAGGCTGACTGAATTAATGCAAAGGGGAAGAGAAAAGAAATTTCCATATTGAGCATCATAAATCAGGTCTGGCCAGCTGCGCCACCTGCTGGCCTGAGGGACGCATTGCAGGGAGGGTGACGCTTTCAGGACATGACGTCACTGAATGCTGTGTTCAAATGCTCCTCGTAGATTAGTGTTTCGACGGTGATCAAGCGGCTGTCTGCAGTTCGATGAAGTATTCTTCCTCTGTTTTTTTTTTCATTAAGTAAAAACTAAAAGGGTAAAATTTCTCCACAACATTGAAAAAAGGGCATCAGTATAACCAGCACGATGTATTTAAAGTATCAAAAGTAAAAGTATTCATAAAGGGCGGCAGAATAACCCCTGTCAGTGTGACGTGATATTAAAGGAGCACTTTGTATTTTTGGGAAAGATATTTCAGGATCTTCATTGAATGATTTTTTATGCCTAAATAAATTAAATAACAAACTGTCTTTGTTTTCATTACTGAATAAATCGAATAAAGAACGGACCTTAAAGGACAACACAATTTCATACTGTTCTACTTTGTTTATGTTTGGCGGACCCTGCCACCTTTCAAGCTTCAAATAGTGTTCTGGCAACCTTATTTTCCTCTGAGAACAGCTTGTTTGTAATATTACTTTATCAATATTGTAAATATTCACATTCTGAGTTAAAAAATGTTCTTCAAAACGACATACTGCCCCTTTAAGGTCCACATGGAAACCAAGTAAAACAGTGTGAAGTGATTTCTGTGACTCAGACGAAGTCATCTGAAAATACACTCGATTACTAGTTAAAATCTTCCATACAAAATGTTACTGTGCCAAAGTACATATCTACTGGCAGCAAAATGGCCCCTTCCAGAGCATTATATCATTGAATATAGATCATAACATAACATCACAAAAAAGATAACTACTTTTAAAACTGTTGTATAGTTAATGTCTATTCTAGTAGCATAAGAGTAAAAGCCTCATGTTAGATATCAAATCCTGTGAATTGTACTTCGGTACCTGAGTAAATGTTTCCACACAGTGTTTCTACAATATGAGTCAGTGGCAGAAACTTAAATTAAAGCTGTTTAATGTAATTTTTGATGCAATTAAACTATCTTTATCTGACCTGTCGTCTCAGTTCAGCCTGATTCATGATCAAAGCTGGTTTTTAAACTTTACAGCTGTTCATTTTTTTGTATTAGTTGACATAAAAACTTGGCCTAACAGAGATGAAAATGAAGTTGTGAGTTTGTTTTCTATTGGACTCCCTTTGACCACAGGATGGCGCCACTCAGTCTTTACTCTGTGATGTTGGATGCTGCTGAAAAATCACTGAATCCTCTGCAGGTCAGCAGAAGACTGAAAGAAAGAGAATAACTGGGTTTCTTTTTAAAATACTTTTTAGGACATTCCTTTTGACATCCAAGACAGAGGAACATTGGAGGTGAATGGATGTTTACAATCATGAGTTTTGCACAAACAAATAATAAAAACTAAGATACATAAGATGCTACTGTGCCGGCTGGTTAGAGGCTATTGTGAAACACGGCTACACTGATCTTTATTTAAGTAAAACTAATAATACAGCAGGTAGAAATATCCTGTGACAGGTGAAGCCATGCATTCAAAGTTGTACTTGCTTTTTTAGAATGACATTTTCATTATGCATCCATTTCAGAATAATTCAAATCACATTACTGGATCATTGTACTGACACATTAATGTTTACAGCTGGTAAAGATGGAGCTTTTTTGTTGTGAATTTGTATTTTATATGTCTTTAAATAGATTATATTATGGTAACTTATTTCTAATACATACTGTGAGTAGACGATGCTACCTCATTTTATTTATTTTGCTTATTTCATCTTGTTTTTAACTTGTATTTTTTATCTTGTTCTTCTCTGAGCTACCAAACAAAATGTCGTTGTATGACCACAATGACAAATAAAGTATTTTACGTCTTATATTACAGATTAACAAACATAATTTACAGAAGTTGAAGTTACAGTTAAACACTTAACATATTTAAAAACTGTTTAAACCCACCTATGAATATTAGTACTTGTGTTGTTTCATAACACACTGTAAGGATTTCATCATATGCCTAATCCTACAGTATGATTAGACACATCCAAGATGATCATTAAATATAATTAAAGCTGTATTATGTTTTACTCATGCTTGATTGTAGAAGTTACAACTGTCGACAAATACATTCATTAATACTTATACACTAAATTGTTATCTGCCAAAAACTATACACAGTGTGTAGACAAATACATTAATTGAATGGAAAGCTACTGTACATACACACACACACACACACACACACACACACACACACACACACACACACACACTGTCCTTGTGAATATGGTGCGATTAAAGAAGAGCAGGCACAATAACAGTCATATATTAAATAATTTTATTTATATAAAATACCAAAACATTTATTCAGCATCAGATTTGAACATAGAGTACGACGTCACACACAGACTGCACACTGAACTCTGTGAACTTTAAATAAAGTAGACGCGAAGGTGAAGAAACTAGAAAAAGGGAGGTAGGCTTCAGTGCGTGTTGATTGTCTACAGCAGTGGACATCCAGGGGTCTAAAGAAAGTACTAGTTCTATTCAAAAAAAAATAAAATAAATGACAAACAATAAGAGAAAATAAGAATAATGATGTCACTGACAGGTCTGTTTAGGGCCTCCCATGTGGGGGTCCCTTAGTTTTAGTCCAACAAGGGTCCACGGCTTGATGTCTGTCTGTTAAATGAGGGTCATCAGATGTGCACCATCCAGAGAGGACGTTAAAAATAAAAACTGTGGGTCTGATCTGCAGCTGGTGATCAATAAACAAGCAGCATAGACATGAAATCTATTAAAACAAATCTTTAACATGGAGCTGATTTATGCCCTGAACATTTATTGCAAACCCTGACCAGCCGTTTTGTCTGCGTACATCCTCCTCCTCTCTCTGGTTAATCCACGCCGGAAGCTTCACGAGCTCCTGGAGGTCCATTTTTTTTATAGATTAAAAGTCTCAGACGTCCAAGTCGGAGTCACTGTCTGTTACTGAGAGAAGAGTCTCTCCGTCTGCGCGCTCTCCACCTTCGTCCGGACTGCACTCTCCTCCGCTGAACGACCGCACTCCGTCTGGACACATCCGGTGGTGCTGCAACCTGGAAATAGAGAGGAAAAGGAAGAGTTGTTAGAGTCGAGGAAGGTGTCTAAATTAATAAGACCTCCTGCATTGTTCCAGTGCAGAAGAAAGGTCATCGCAGCACTCTCAGGGACTACAGACCAGCAGCTCTTACATCTCTGTCATTAAGACCTTTGCGAGGCTGGTTCTACGGCACTCGACGGTCCTACTTCACCTGCCTTTTAAGGGAAAAGCTTCACCCTGAAACTGCACCCTGGATCACAGACTACCTCACTGGTCAGCCTCAGTGTGTCAGAATGGAGGGTAGTGCCCCTGAGATTGTAATCACCAACATAGGTGCACCTCAAGGCGCTGTGCTAGGACCATTCCTCTTCGTACCCTACACCTCAGATTCAGATTGAACTACAGGAGGAATCACATGAAGCTCAACATAATTCAATTGAGAGGAGACTCAGATCGTTTAATATGTTCAGCTGACTTGTGCAGATCTCCTTTCAGTCTTTAGTCACTAGTTGTTCTGTTCTTTGCTGCGTCCACAGCCGTCACACAGTACAACAGCGGTGGAGACCACAGACTGTCATCACACCGACCAGTCAGCTCTCCGTCTCCATCGTCTTTGTTGGGCTTTATTTGCAAACACTAGACATAAAACTAATACAACATATTTATCGTATTTTAAAATACAATAAAATATGCCCATATTAAATTGGCACTGACAGGCTAAATTGCGACACAGGAAAAATAACACAATATTTGGAAAATTCCTCAAAATTACTCCATAAATGCTAAAATATATATATATATATATATATAAATATACCCCGATATTAATACTGATGACCATTGGTGATTTCACAAAATATTAATCATTATTATGATATTTTTGATAGAAATAATCCTCAGTGATGTGGATATAATGAATAGATCGACAAAGGAAAGTATCAGAACAAGTAGACTGTGACTGTGATGCACCTTTAAAACCAGGAAGAGTCAACACAAAATGTAAAACGATATATAGTCTCATATCACGATTACATTATAATATCAATATATTGTAATTTCTTTGCTTATATTTTACTGTTTATATATTCAGTATACTTCATATCTGATCTGAGCTGTATTATTGTCCTCTTCATTAATATCCCAACATTTCTGTGATATTCTGTGTTAAACTGCATTATATAACACAATATAATGCTAATAAATACACACAGTTTAAATATAATGTTCTACAGTTTTTTTAGGATTACATAATCATATCATACAATGTTGCATGTCATTTTGCTTTACATGTTACGGCACTATAAGTCCAAGTACAGTCACAGCTGTGTGTATTCATCCTTCGTTCTGTACCTAATTTCTCTTTTTATGTATATATATATTTTATTCTATTCTTATTTTAAACACATTTTATTCTTTAAAGGTGCATTATAAAGGTTCTGGGACATTTTAATCAGAAGAGAAAAATCTTCATTGATTTATATTGTTTAATGTCTAAACAAACTAAATAAACAAACTGTTTTCGTTTTAATGACTGAATAAACTGAAAATGAAATAGCACCTTTAAAGGACACTATTTCAGACTGTTTTACTTTGTTTATATGTGGCGGACCCCGCCACCTTTCTAGCTTCAAACAGTGGTCTTGGATCTTATTTTCCTCTGAGAACAGCTTGTTTGTTCGTTTATGGAAAAAAATAATATTTCTGAGTTTGAACTATTACCTCAGTAATATTGTAAATATCTGAGTTTGAATTTCTTTTTCAAAACCACACATTTCCTCTTTCATGTTCTGTTTATCTGTACTTATTTTATCTTTGCGCTGCTGTAACACTGGAATGTTCCCTTCTGAGAGATCAATAAAAGAATATCTTATGTTAAAACTGAAAAAACAAAACTTCCTATTTAATTTTGTTCTTGTGGAAAAAAAATCCTAAAATGAACGTAAACAATAAATAATAAATAAATTGTTGTAGAAATAATTGTTTAAAGTCGATCGAAGTCTTAAAATCGAAACCCTCCTCAAAGCCAAACACCGAATCACCTCCTGTGTGTTTGTGCGTGTTGAGCGATTTGCTCCCATTCACGCACGCTTTGCCTTCACCGACAGGGCGGTTGACCCGCACACTGACCCCGAAGTAAATTATAGAGAAGGAGAGGGCGAAACAGATCGACCAGGTCAGGGGAAACAAAAAACCTACAAGCTGAATGGCCGCGCGCTTTTACGCATGAATGGGCCTTTTTACGCACAAGCCTCGGCTGCATGTGGAGAGGAAACAGCCTCAACAAGAGAGTGGAAAATAAGTGAGTGATCAATAAGAAGACGGATTAAATTGTGGACACTTACGGCTGCTTTGATTTTAACAGTATTTCTGGAACTTAACGAGAAAAATAAAGTCTAAAGGCAGCTAAACAAACTGTCAGTAATTCCTTTGCGCTTCTCTTCAGCGCAATAGGTGGATTTTATTCCCTGTGAAGACTGTGAGACTCAATGAACAACTTATTTCAAGTCGGAGTCACTGACCTGTTTTTGGCTGCAGCCGCCCGGTCCCTCTGCCTCCGGTTTTTGAACCAGTTCCCAACTTGGGTCGGTGTGAGTCCGGTCGCGTGCGCCAGCTCCCGCTTCTTCCCGGGGTTGGGGTACGGGTCCTGCAGGTACCACTCTCTCAGCAGCCCCCGCGTGCGCTCTTTGAAGCAGTGCGTCTTCTGCTCCCCGTCCCAGATGGTCCTCGGTAACGGGAACTTCTTCCTCACGCGGTACTTGTCCACCGGTCCGAGCGGCCGGCCCCGGAGCTTCTCCGCCTCCCGGTAGTGAGCCTCGAGCCACATTGCTTGCAGTTTCCCGTGCGAGGCGCGCGTGAAGCGGTGCGTCTCCAGGATGTGATAGAGCTCGCGGAAACTCCCCGTGTGGTAAGCCACCACGGCGCGAGCGCGCTGCACCGACTCGTGCTCAGAGATGGAGTCGCGGCCGTCTGCGGTCACCGGGAGGGACCAGAGGAAGCGGGCCAGCCGCTCGACGTCCCCGGTCTCCTCCAGAGTCTCGCAGACGCTGGCGATCTGCGCCGCAGAGAAACACAGTCCAGGCAGAGCCAGGGGAGGACAGGCGGAGGGGGGGTCCTCCGGGGACCGGGAGCGGGCCAGGACAGGGGGCCCATCCGCGAAGTGGGGCAGGAGGATCCGGGAGGCTGAGAAAAAGTCGAGCGGCGATCTGAACACCATCTGGATGACAGAGCGAGGCCAAAGACGAGACGAAGCGTGTCTCTGAAACAGTCTGACAAGAAGGCTGCTCAAGTCCGACTCTTTAGCTCACCTGGGAGTCAGGGAGGGACCCTCGCTCTGACTTCTGATTGGACACCCTTCAGCTGATGCGGGGTTGTCATGGCAGCGCTGTCAATCAAACGCAGAGGATTTATCTCCGTCCTGAAGAGGACAAGGAGGCCGGACACATACAGAGCCTGTAGAAATCTGTTTTCACTTTGACACTAAAGAGATTTTTTATTTTTATTTTGTTGTCGAAAACGTTAAATTATATTGATCATGATTCCATTAATAAAAGCAATAAAAGGGGAAAACATCCAAGGGGGTGAACACTTTCTGTGCACTGTACATCATCTGAACTGCCCTTCTATTGTGAATGTTTCATAAAACATAAAACAGATACTTTGACTATAAAAACTTGACTCAAGGACCACTTACTGGCTTTTTGTCTGGAGCTGAGTGGAACTGATCTGAAGATAAGCAAAACCTGGCATCAGAACTAACAAAAAAAAATCACTATTTTATATTTACAGTGACTCATTTATCATTATTTTAGATCATTATAATCATTATAGTCAGATCGGTCGGTTCTGTCCGATCCAGATTATGCTTATTGGAAAACAGACTCTACTATTTTTAATTGTCTGATTCTATTTGCCTCCTTGCAGCTCTGTCTCAACCACGTCAAGCACTTTATTAGGTGTTTTGAAAATGCATTTAATAGTGTAAAAATAAAGTTTGTTGTTGTTTAAAATCAGTTCAAAGCAGTTTCATCTTCTGCTCTTTTCTACATCATAATGTCCAACAAAACAGCAGAGTGATCATATGTGAAGACAAACTCAGGGAGCATCAGGTAACTGTGACTTTTGGATCACAAAATCTAGAGAACATGAGCAAATGTCAAGCAAGGAGACCAGAAAGCAGAGAAAACTTGACTCTGCCGTCTCATATCTTAATATATAAAAAACAACAAGAGAAATAAAATTAAAATCATTGTGAACTAAACTACACTGACACCACAATCTCCTATCAAATCAATCTCATAACCTCTGCCGTCCTGCCGGTAAGCCGCTTGCACCATTAATAGCAGTAATGTGGCCGGTGTGACTGGAAATCTCACCCGGACCTGGAAGCGTATGTTTCTCTAAGTGGTCTCCCGCCACTCTAATCACTTTCTAATCACTTTTCTATTCTCTAATATCCATAAGTTTAGAGATAATCTGCGCTCCAGCTCCATTCTATTACCTTGGATTAGCATCGGGGCCCATACAGCCTGCTAACATTAGTCTAATAGAGCAGCATATTCAATCAGCATTAACACATTTTGGCCGCCCCGGGCCATATGCTTCAGGAGCGTGGCACACTTCATGCTTGTGTGTGTGTTTTTGTGTGAAACATGAATATAAAGAAGTTATTTTTGCGGCCAGGACAGACAAAAGAACTCGCACCGAAACAGCAAAACACACTTTGAGTGCGTTCATCGTGCACCATCTTCATTATGTTTTGCCACACACACTCTTTCATATGAGAGCTCCGGTGCAGATGTGCTGGGCGTGAAAAAGGGGGTCACCCAGATTAAAAGGGTCAATGCCAATTACCCCAACAGACAGATGTCGTGGTGGCGCGAGGAGTCGTGTGCCAGTTTTTTCACCCCCAAATGACGCACTAGGGTTCAGGCTCATCAGGGTAATCTCTCCTCGCCTTTATTAAATCCAGTCGAATAAGCTTCATAATAACATATAATTATACAAATGTATTAGTGGCGCTTCTCAAAATCAACAATCACCCCACAAAAAGACGCAAAACAATAAGGAAAATTAGGTGAATGCTGAGAAATTAATAGGAAATAATAAGAACAAATTGAAAGGACTCTAAATATAAACACAGTAGACTGTAAACAATGAAATACAAATTGTAAGAAAGCAGCTCAGTGAAAGTACGTTACTGATAGTTGTTGGCTAATTCATAACGTTAGCAGAATAGCAATTTGCAAAGCTGGATCAGCAACATTATCCAAGACAGTATTTTCCTACATTAGCTTTAGCAATTCATCTGCATTAGCAAACAAGCTAACACTAACACTATCAGTCAAACCATCAACATACATTAGCCTACCCACAATGCAAAAGGACCACTAATAGTGCTGTTGGAGATTCCAGTGTAGCCTGTCCGTCAGTAGCAAGCTAATCAATTTATCGGCCGAAACAGCCGCATTAATTGACATTGTCAACCCGTGACAGTATTTTGCTACTTTAGTTTTTATATGCATTAGCAAGCAAGCTAACATTATCCAGCTAAAACCGAAATATTACATTATATTTCATACACTTATATCGTTAGCTTTGACTTTTTGGATTTTGTGTTGGTGTCTTTGTTGTTGCGTGTTTGCTGACGTTATCGGACTCCAGCTCTGAGCTGATGTTAGCTAGTATTGCAAACTAGCATTGGAAACTTAAAAAAGACACAATCCGAGGCCGGGCTATTAAAAATTAATGAGGAGGATCTTGAAATGTCTTATCTGACACACTGGCATGAGGACATTTAGAGCATCATAACAATGGCAGACCTTTTACAGTTTTTCTTGATTGCTTTGATGCAGCAGTCGACTCAAACTCCACATTTTCAAAACAGTTAACACGCAGGCCGAAACAGTGACACTCATGGTCAAAATGACACATTTTGTTTGCACAAGGCTCTAACCGTGCCAAAACATTTAAAATATGCAGCAAAAGAACATTTTGCCTTCAAACAACACAACTCGCAAACAAGTGTATGAGCTCTTCCAATCCACCATTACACAGTGGACAACAAAATACAAAATACAGCACTCAGTGTGAATCAGTGCACCATTGCTTGTCATTGTAGCCTTTTACTGTACGTAGCTTTCATGCCAGTGCCATTTGTTGTCAAATTTTCCTTCTTGCAAAGAATTGGATCCAGAATCAGAAATGATTTGATGCAAATTTTATTGATTCCACTGATTCTTTTTTCAAACTGTGGCTGAAAACTGAAATACTGTAAATGTTACACAAAATACACATAAACCAAAATAAAATCTATTGGAGTATAAGAAATTACGAAAATAAAGTAAAGTATAAAAATCTGTTACTGTAGAGTAGAAGAAATAGCCACTATTGATTCTCAGTCTCCTCTGTCTTGACGACGGGGCCACATCGCCTCATCCACATCATCACATGTTCAGTATCCTCTCTTGCAATGCACCGAGGGAAAAATCTTCTTGCATGCCTTATCCAACCTTGACATTCCTCTCTAAGTGAAAGGACGTGATTGATAACGTGATCAATAACAGTTGCCTGAATTTCATCAGAAACCTGGGCCCTTCCAACTATACCTCCACCTCGCACTCGGACTCCTCTACCTCTTACTCTACCTCTTACTCTACCTCTCATCTGCCTTAGACCTCTTCCATCCATGTTGGCAAAGAACAACACAGACGCTGCACCTTTTAAGGCCTGCAGACTGACTGCTAATTGAAGATTTGTGTGAAGGAGTGTCAAACAGGTGCTTCAGTGATTTCATACTGATGTAGGGAGTCTCTAATAGTTAGGAACAGATGGTTTCTGTTTGGTTACCATAGCTAAAACAATGGAGTTTGGACTGCTTGAATGACATCCGTGTTAACTGTTCTGAAAAAGGGTGTGGAAGATGTGTCAATCCAATGAGAAAGGGTTAACGCATTTGCAAGAGGTGTCTTGTGCTCTGCTGAGACAGTGATAATGAAAACCGAGTGGATCCCAGTTTCTTTAAGCGGGTCAAAGCAAGCAGTATTTTGCTATAGCTAGTTAGCAATTCGTCTGTGTTAGCAAGCAAGCTCACATTATCCAGCTGAAACTAAAATTTCACATGCTTTGCAGTATGTTAGCTTTGATTTTGGACTCTAGTGTTTGTCTCTGTCTTGTGGTTGATGGCTTATTAACGTTATCGCACTCCATTTCTAAGCTAAGATTGGCGTGTCGCGAACGATTGTCACTAATAGGCTGGTAGGATAAGAGGCAAGGTGGATTGGCACACATTGGCTCACATCAATAATACATGTAATCTGCTTCATATTCTGTTCAAGTTCCTTTAAAACTGGCTAACTCGAGCTCGGCACAGCTGAGAACTGAGGTTGTTTTATGCCAGTAGCGGTTAATGTAGCCCGTCCGATGGGACTGCTTTGATAAATTATTGGATCCGCTCATCAGAAGAAAAACAAGCACCTTTGACTTAAACAGCACAACTTCACAGACATATTCACAAACACAGATGATTAAAGGTGATCCAGAAGGTTATGGCAGGCGTATTCCGCAGCCAAGAAAGCTTTTTCAGCACCGGTAAAGTTTCTGTTTCTCCTCTTCCCACACAAACATTCACATCAGTAGCTCATTCTGTGCTCTACTTGAGATGCTCGAGTCTACAGAGGATTGCAGCATGTTTTCTGTCTGTGTGTGTTTTAGCAGCCGAACAATGGACAAACACACACAACAGTCTCTGAGCGACAGTCATGGCCAGGGCTCCTCCAAGTTGAAAAGACATTCTTCCGACTGAAGCAGGAAGGACACACCAAACACACTCGAGGGAAACGTACTCGAGGTGTGTGTGTGTGTGTGTGTTGTGGTGATGAGGGGGCGAGTGCGTTGTAATGGTGACAATTAAGTTAATTCAGCTACATCTCCTTTCAGCGACAGGACAATTATCAGGGAGGAGCTGGGGAAAGCAGCTACAAGCGGGTGGATGACACTTCGAGGGTGGCTCGAGGAACACAGCGTGGATACGAAGTGAATCGCCTCTGCGCCTCCTTATCCCCGCGTAAACAAAAGACCAGCTCCTAATTAACCTCTCCACTGACCTCTACAACTTAACACTGACCTCTTAAGCCCTGAAACTTTAACCCCCTCACCCCGTCTCATTGGAGGAGGCCGTGCAGCCCCCCTAGCTCCCCACAAAGCCTCCTCTTCGTTAAGCCACTAATCACTTCCTGCGTCTTTGTTGTGCTTTTGTGCTCTTGCAGGGTCTCCAGGAGAGTTTGGTGCACAATGGTACCCAAAAAAACAGGAAGGAGGGAGGGGGGGGAGAAGACGGTGGCAGACTAAGGAGGAGGAAAATTAAGACGTGGAAATAATGGGAGGATGGAGCTTTTTATACACGCTAACTTGATGCTAAAGTGACAGTTGATCGAGTCTGAATCAGCGGATTAGTTGCCAGAAAAGTAATCAACAACAGTAATTTAGAGGAATAATTGAACATTTTGTGCAATATAATGCACATATTCACTTTCTTGCTGAGAAATAGACGAGAAGATCGACACCACTCTCGTGTTTTTGAGCTAAATATGTAGCTAAAGTCAGGAGACGGCTAGCATAGCTTAAAGACTGGAATCAGGGAAAACAGCTAGCATGGCTCCGTCTGAATCGAACAAAACTCTACTTTGCGGCACTTTTAAAGCTTTCAAATTAACATAAAGTACCAAAACCTAAAGTGCAAAAATGTGAAATTGTTGTTTTATGGGGGTTATATGTGTGAAAGAGCAGGCTAGCAGTTTCCCACCGCTTCCAGTTTTCATGCTATTGACCGTCTCCTGGCTGTAACTTCACATTTAGCGTACCGACATAAACGTACTGTACGTATCCTTTAAACACACAGTATGTAGGCTTATTTCTGCCGCTAGAATCTAAACAAAACAAAAGACATAAGTAGCTACGATGCCACATCTATATGTCTGTGGAGTTATTTATCGATGTGAGCATGCTAACCAGCTAGCCCTTATCCACTTTTAAAGTAAATTCAACTGCACTTTACAATTGTTTATAATCATTTATTTGTATAATAGTTATTTTCTTAATTGCCAAAAGCAGAAAAGAACACATTTTGTTAACTGGGCAGATGATTTTATATGTTTTTTTTATTTAACCTTTATTGATATTGATATAATATTGTCTCATTTCGATCACAGGCCCCTGAACTGAATCAAATCTCGTATATTGTTGTCCAAAGAATCAATATAACATCATATTGTGATATCAAAAATGTTACATATAATATCTTTAAGTCCTTCATGAAGGAAAATACTGGTTCCACCCTCTAAAATTTGATATATATTATATAAGTTTTGCTGGTTTAATATCGTTGTAAAATGAATTTAATTTGTTTTGGGAATTAGAGACGTCACATTGGGGTTCTGGGACTTGTGATTCGCATTTACCAGAATTTTCTACGACAAGGATTAACAGTAACAAATTGTGAGTCTTTTCATCATCACACTGGTCCAAAGGCAGGGAGGCTGTGTGTGTGTGTGTGTGTGTGTGTGTGTGGTCACCGTTTGACCACAGTGTGACCCCTGTCGCAGAAAGCTGAGGAGGACACAGGTACTCAAGTAACTGTACCTGGGCGACTAATCCTGGCCCCCTGATTGGTTTGTAACCCAATACCTTGCAGTTAATCTCGCCACTTTTACTGGCGAGTCCAGCTGTGCGAGCGCTGAAACAGCTGGAGAGGAGAGGTGTTTTTCAGAACACGCGAATTAAAAAAAACAAGCATGCACAGACGCACAAACACCTCACCGAACAAACAAAATAATCAGATAATCAGATAATTTGACTAATAATTCCTCTCATGCGCCGCACTGCCCCCTGGGCCAGATGTGAAGGCAGTGATGACATCATTACCCCGTGTGTTGTTCAGTGTCATCTCACCACTCAGCGGTGTTTTTTAATTGATAGCTTAAACAACACAACACAAACACAGCAGCTGCCCGACAAACAAACCACAGCGGCCAAAAATACAAACAGCTGGAGCCCGAACAAAGACTGGCACCGACACACACACACACACAATATGCGTTAACACTTTCCAAGCACACGTTCACGCAGTGGGTTAAGAGAACAAAACGTCACGTCAAAAGGAGAGGAAATGGAGAGAATGAGTGAGATTAAAGTTGATTTCCTTCATACGGAAGTATCATTGTCACAGGAGTCGTTGTTGTTTTTTTAACTCTGTGCAGGTTTTTTACTGACTCACCTCCAAAAATCTACCTGTGAAATCAGTGAAAGAAAGAAATCTGAGGTGTTCAGAGAGTAATATTACCATCAAACAGTGAATCAATCTAATGACACCATCCAATTAATTAATCTGTCAGTACAGAAAACACTTAAAGGTCCAGTGTGTAGGATTTAGAGGGATCAATTGGCAGAAATGTGATATAATATTCATTATCGTGCATTATGTTTCCATATTATGTTGTCCATCGTGTATACTCACCTGAAACTAAGAATTGTTGGGTTTTGTTACCTTGGATTGAGTCTTTTTTATATCTCCATGTTGCACCTCCATGTTTCTACAGTAGCCCAGAGTGGACAAACCAAACTCTGACTCTGGTGAGGGCCTTTGAGGGTTTAGTGGCCACACATATGTGTTTTGCATCGACTATCGACAGAATGAAACCGAACCAGGCGCACTCGCACGCTCGACACAGATTCAACCGCTCATATGAAAATGTATTTAAATTTCAGTAACATCACGTTAAGCACACAAACGCTCATCTCCCGTAATCCCACGATGGCGACCTGCTTAAATACATGTGAACAGAATATAAGTAGTTATATTTCATGAAGAGTGCATGATGTCTTGTGATGTTTACTCTTTTTTTTAAATAATGCTGCCTTTGTTTGATACAAGTTTAATATTTTTAATGGATTTTTAATGAAAACCACAAAGACAGGGATCAAAACGTCCGTCTTCATGTTGCAATTAAGTGAAAAGAAAGAAGGAGTTGATGGTGTTTTGACGTTTTTGACAAACATTCATTGTATTTTTTGTTTCTACTCTAGAGAAGACATCAAATTATGAGGTTGGATGGCAGGAACACATGTTGGAGGAGCTAGAATAAAGAAAGAGCCTGACGAGAGGAAAAACAAGGAGCGGGACGAGGATGTCGGAAATAAAAAAAAGCAGAGAGAGTCTGAAGTGAAATGAAGCCGAGGTCAGAGCGAGTGAAAAGAAGGCAAAGAGGGGAGGCTCAGCTCGGATGAAGGGAGGGAGGGAGGGAAAGGGAGGAGGGAGGGGGGGAGTCCTGTCTGGTGTGGTTGGGGGTAATCTGGTCTAATCTGCCGCATGTTAACCTATCTGAGCAGCAAGAGCCAGATTATCCCTCTAACAATGGCCACACGCTCATCTGCTAAATTACTCCACTCAAAATCATATGCTAAGACACGCAAACGCGCACAGACACACGCACGCGCGCACATACACACACACACACACACACACACACACACACACACACAGGGATTTCAGGGTGGCCATCAGCATATTATATTTCACCATGTATGGAGATTGAACTCCTTTGAGCTCTCCCTTAAAAAAATCGCCTTCAGATGATGAGAGGTGTCTTGTTTTGTAACGTGACGCCTTTCGCGGAGTCACCCGGCCGCCATTTGTCTCGCCCTTGGGATTAAAAAAAAACACCCACAAGAGGTGGAGGTGGGTGGAGGAAGAAGAATAATTCGAGTGAAAGCACTGGAGCAGGTAGAAAAGCAAGAAAAGAAGAAGAAGAAGAGAAGGAGAGAGGAGAAAGAGCCACACTGGAGGTATTTTCCCTCCCTGCCAAGCAATCTATCTGTTGGTTCTTCGGCGTGTCGGGGTCGGCTGACCTCCACATGGAGAGCGCAACATCCACTGGCAACGAACACCTCCGCTGACCTTTCCGGAGAGCGAGGAATAAACACAATGCTAAATACGGACGCATTAAACACAAATGTATTATAGAAATGTTGTAACACCGGGGCGGTCGGGGTGTCACCGTGTATGTGCCCTGTAAATTGAGTTTCTGAAGCCGCGGCTGCTTTTCAAACGGCGCCAGGTTAAGAGGTGACGGAGCTGCTATCAATTCAAATAACGAGGAGAAAATGTGAATAAGAACGAGGTCGGAGGAACAAGACCGAGCTGGAGAGCTGAGGGAAGTCGGAAAACATGAGATGCTTTTATGTAATTTGACAAGAAGAACCGACTCTCACGGTCGTACAAAATAAATCTACGACCGAATCAATAAAAGAACAAAATTAGCTTGTAGAAAGATGCAGAATAAAAGTGCCCGTTTTCCTTAAAAACATCATCGTCATACAAGGCCATTAACTGATTTATGACACTTATACTTACCGCTTACGTAAACCTGTTACCTGTATTCCATATTTCCTCAAGCCTGCCGATGATGGGACTCGGTGAAAGGTTAATGAACGATTCATCCTCTGAACAGTTGCCATATATTTCACTTAAAAACCACCGAAAACGAACCTCACAGTGGCGCGAGAGGAAAAATCAGCTTCCTCTGGGGACCATGAATACTTGTTTTGTGTGAATCCAGCCGTACATACCAGAGGTGTAATGTTACTAAGTACAAATACTTCACTTGAGTACAACTTTGAAGCAGATGAATGTCACACTTCTTCTGTTTTTACTTCCACGACGTCACAGAGGATAATACTGGACTTTTTAGGAGATTTATTCCTCAGATACAGTTTTTTTTAAATATTTAAAAATGCTGCATCATAATGGATACGAACAGAAGCATCCCAGAGTCTTAAAAAAATGTATTTTTAATCCTGCACACAATCCAGATCCTACATGCACAAGTTATTCTCTCGTGTGCTGTAAATTCCATTGGGACCACAAAGCTACGTAACGTAATGCTGATCTCATAAAAGAGCCTGTGCTGCATTACGTTGATACTTTAAGTCCATTTCGCTGATCACACTTCTGTACTTTTACTCAAATATAATTTTAAACGCAGGATTTTAGACCTTTTTGAGATACATCACTGGACAAGTGACAGATTTGACCTGCTGGTATTGCTCGAGTAAGAGTCAAAACATCACCAGAGTTATCAGCATGTATCCTCTGTGGACCATGAATATAATGTAGAAAACATCATGGCGGTCCCTCTGGTGGTTGTCGAGATATCTACGTCTGCTCACCGTAGAGGCTGCGTTTTCTTGCGTTAATCTTGTTTTGTTTTACGTCGTGTACTTCCACAAAAACAAATTAAAGTGAGAGAGATTAAGCGTGTCAACGGGTCAGTGTCTATTGTTTTGTAATATCGGGCTTAGAGTGGATCCGGTGGCGGACGCGGCGAGAGGGCGCTCGACGTACCCCACTATCATCAAATTAATTTCGCCCCCACCAAACACACACACACACACACACACACATACACACACACCACCACCGCAATATATTTGGAATGCTCACTCACACTTTGACACACACACGCTCCGCAATCCCATAATCCCGCTCCAGATTGAGAACACCTTTAAGATACGGCATGATTATGATTAGAGATTATGATCAAATTATGACAGAGTGACAGATTAGACAGGGGCTCTGTGTGTGTGTGTGTGTGTGTGGTGTCAAGGCAGCACAAACAATCATTTATCAAAATGTCATCTTTGAAAGTATCATCGTATCGAGACGAGACTCATCGCCTGATGATCGAACTGAATCACCGCTTTGTTTCACTTCCTTTTAGAACTAATCTGGTGACGTCAGAGCCAGTATAATCCATATTTTTCACTTTTTTTGGCACATTATATATGCATCACACTGTGTTACCTGACGCCATCTTGTTTTCTATTTTTTAAAACATTCTATACATCTGAATTTGTTTTCTCTTCTACTCCTCGCATTCTCGCTGTTCTCTGGCGTCGACCTTCTTTTTCAAGATTTCAACCATCTGCTCTCCGTCGCTTGCGTACGCTGCTTCACCACCTGCCTACAGAAAAAGGTTTGTGTGCACGCTCTCTCCTCCGTAGAGGTCAAAAGCTGCAGGTCGTCAGCACGTTGCCAGAAGACGCTTCGAGCAGTTACTCCCGACCGCTGCCCTCACTTTGACGTGATTCGTCTCATCAAGAAATGTGAGCGTACAACCGCAACTACCGGAACGATACGAGGCGAGAAACGGTTAAGAGTGGAAAATTACGTGGGTGGAAGCTTTCTGAATGACTGGTGTCCCGGTCGCGAAGCAAGTTCACCTTTGGCCTTTTTTCGAAGCTACTTGTAAAGAGGCTCGGTTAACGTTTTAACGCCGGGTTTTCCAAACCCGGTTCATTTTTTTTCATTCTTTAAATGTGTTGTCAAGGTGCTCATTGAGTATTTATTTGGGTCTTATGGTGAATAAACGATTATGAATATAAGTAGTTAGAAGTAATGCAAGAGAAGCAGAGTTATTGTCTGATGAGTTCCTTTTGTGCTGCATTTATAATTCACCGGGAGCTAATTGGAAATGTGGATTTTTCAGCGGGTGTAATGTTCAATATCAATTATCACCAAGTCGCCTCGTGTTATTCTGAGCTGCAGCGCTGGAAATAGAGTGTAAAAAAGGAGGGTAACACAATTTATTAGCTGTGGTGAACTTTACCTTAGTTAGTTAGTTTGCTTTAAAGTTGCTGTTTGTAAGAAAAGTAGAATTTCCAGTCTCATTCTCAGCTCAGCACCTGGTGACGCTCGGGTTTTCCCAACTCGTCAAAAGTGATCCTTCGGGATGGCGAGCGTCCCGTCCTATGAACCTAAAGTGTCAGTTTTTGACGAGTTGGGAGTAAGGCTCAAAAAATCAACTATTCTTACAAACAGCACCTTTAAGCCCAGACACCCTGGAACAATAAAGTGGCTACTCTGACCTCTTTATCATACCCTCAAAATCTACTCATGTCAACGTTGGTCATGTAGAAACCTGACTCCATTTTTTCGGTGTTCTGATTGGTCAATGATCGGGGCTGTCGGCAGGTTTTGATCTGATCCTCTGATGTTAACCTGCCACCAGGAGTGCAGGAAGTAGTCAGATCCTTTACTTAAGTAAAAGCACTAACAGCACACTTTAAAAATACTCTATTACAAGTAAAAGTAGGCTACTGCATTGAAAACGTTGGTTAGGTATAGCATGTTATTAAAATCAGAAAAATGTACTCTAAGTATTAAAAGTAAAATTAGTCAATGCAGAAAAATGACTCACAAATTTACGTTATCATATCATTATATCATTACAGCATTAAAGTAAAGCAGGATTACATATTTGATTTGTAGTTGGTTGAGACACGATGATGACTATTTCCATTATAGATTAGTCTGATGATTATATTCTGGATCGATTTGTATGAAAAACTAGTTAGAAAAGCCCATCACAGTTATTAGTGACAGTTTTGTCCACCGAATAGTCCAAAAGTAAAAGTTAGTACAAATAAATTGAGATTGTTGAAAAGGAAAAGCAGCAAATCCTCACATTTTAACATGAGACAATTACCTTTGACAGTTAACAAAGTAGTGGTGTCGCACTCAAACTGTGGGGGGCGCTAAATCGCACAAAATGCCATTTTTTTTTTAACATAATGTTGCTTTAGTTTATAATAAAGTGACATATTTAATAAGATCTTCATATGTTTCAGGTGCAAATGTGTTAATCTACAAAGTGACTAAAGCTGTCAAATAACTGCAGTGGAGTAAAAAGTACATTTCCCTCCGAGTAGTGGAGCAGAAGGAGAAAGTGGCGTGAGAAGAGAAGACTAGTAAAGTAGAAGTACCTCAAATTTGTACTTTGAGCGAACGTACTAAGGTGGCAGTGAACGACTGTCCACCGTGCAGCTGACACTGACATGGTACCAGTACAGAGTGAGCCAGCTTTGTGATACCAGCAGACCTGGATTAGGACTAAAGATGGCCGCCCTACCCACTGATCTGGCTTCATGATACGGGCCGTGGAGAACGTGGTCTAAACATCAGCAGACTACGCCGGTATCTACAGCCCACATGAGACACACACAAACAAAAGCACAAACGACACGACCTCTCTGATTAAAATACGCAGCCACCACCGGATCCTTGGCAGGTATTTTATTTCATATATAGACGCTTTCTGTAATCAAATGTGAGTGCAATCAAACAACAGCAATACAAACATTACCAATGCAGTCTGAGAACCAGGAACAGGGTTAAAACAGGGAGTTCACTCACTCTACATAGCGAGCAGCTAGTAACCTCATGGACAACATTAAAAAAAAAAAAAAAAAAAAAAATCTTTCCACTGTCAGGACAGTCCGCCGTCATGAGTACTTCCAACCATGATGGTGGGGAGGGAGGTGGGGGGAACCTGTTTGGCCCACCGCCCTCCTGCCCTAACCCTCCTCCTCCAACAGGAAGTCCAACCAGTGATACAACAATCCCCCCCCCCACCCCTCCCGAGGCCACTCCCACCCCTAACCCGAACCCGCCACCCTGCCTCCATGAGTCCCAACTTGCACTCGGCTCTTCAGTGAACAAATAACCTCCCATTTCCCCATCATGATTATCATCGTCATCATCCTAATTGTATCAACGAACAAAAAAAAAAAAGAAAAAAAAAAAATCCAAATCATTTCCACGTCTCACACGGCAGGAGCCAATCAGCGTACAGAGGTCCTTCGGGTTCAGTCAGTCTCAACCAATCCGGGTCGACTAGAAAAACCACGTAGCTGTACATGTTGAACCAAAGTCCTCATGCAGTGCCCTGCGAAGGTGGCACATCACATACGTGCACAGGTGGAAGTGTTGGGTGGAAGGGGAGGGGGGGTGCTTATGGATTTGGTGTGTCGTGTGTGTGTGTGCGTGTGTGTGTTAGAGAGAGTGTGTGTGTTTGTGTGTGTTTGTGTGTTTTAAGAGGGGAGAAGCAAAGGTGTTAGGCGATTATCAGACCCAGGAGCACAAAAAAAAAAAAAAAGTCCAGGAGAAGAAGAATTACATACAAAGTCTTTATCCACCGTCTGTCTTCTCTTGGCCCTCCTTGAAAACACTCTCACACACACACACACACACTCTCTCTCTCACACACGCACGCAAACACACACACACGCACGCACACACACACACTATAGGTCCTCATGTCATTGTGAAGTCTGGTGTTCAATGTCAACATTCAAGAAAAGAAAAGAAAAGGAAAAAAAAAACACCTCAATGGTAAAAATCATCTCTACCATCACAATGCTTCAGTTCATAAAATCTTGACATTTCTGAAAAGTGATTTTCGTTTTTTTTTCCTCCAGGTTTTTAAAGCAGTACGCGTGTGTGTGTGTGTAGTTGTCGTCTTCGTCGTCTTTGTCCCACTGCTGCAAACACGCACGCACGCGCACACACACACACACACACATGCACAACCAACATACGCACACTCACGCACTCCAACACACACCACATGTCCTCTTGTTTTTAGTGGAGAAAGACATGGCGCAATGGAGAGACACTCCTCCTCTGGGGCGGACGCACCGATCACCAGGAGGAGACTGGGGGGGGGGGTCGTTGCCACGGCTACCAGGGGTCTTCCAGCTCACCGGCATTCTGGGTGAGTAAAAGGAAAAGAGATGGAGAGAGGTGGGTTAGCTTTTTTTTTTGCCGTCTCTCCCCGCACACAGAAGTTAAGATGCTGCTCCTGATGCCTTTTAACAATGTCAAATCTTTCACATTTGAACCTCGCTGCCGTCTATAAATCTACTCAAACTGAATGGAGAGACAAGAAGTGAGATTCCCCTGCCCAGCCTTAACACAACCAGAACCCAGACCTCTGATGACTCACCTTGCGGAGAATCACGAGGCCAACTGTCAGACTGAAAAACAGGGGGAGAAACGGAGAGAATGGAGTCCCTACAGTCTACGCAGCTCCCCTCTCTCTCCCTCCGCTCGTCGCTGCTGCCGCCAGCTCGTGCGACGCAGCAGCGGCGGGCGTTTATTTTGAGCTTTCAAACGCGAGAGCTGCTATTGTTTTAAAGGAGACGACAGATTAAAAATATCTTTGAGCAGCCGAGGTGAAATTACGAGTCAGGGCTGAGAACTAAAAGTTAAAGAGAGGGTGAGGATTTATTTTCTGCTTGAGCCGTTTCCCAAAAACTTCACAGCCTGCACAGAAACACATCGACACATTAAATACAGGGAATGGCTGCGGATCAAGCTACGATATTTTACCTTGGGCAACGTCAGGGGATTTTTCATGACATATTTTTGAATAGCGAATATATAACTTTTTTCTGTTTCGGTAGAGGACAAAAAGAGACAAGACAGTGAGAGATACACTTGACACAAATCGTAGCATTATACCTCAAATCATTTTTATTTGTTCATTTGTCATTTTTGACCGTGTGGGACTGATTGCGGCCCAACGTAATCACATACAAATACAACTCACACATACACAAACGCACATACATACACACAGTGTTTAGCATAACCTCCCCTCCGATAGTTAAGTGCCTTATATTGACATGATAAGTGCAGTGCATGCATTACCAGAGTCACTGGGTACTGGGCATTATATACTGTAGACTTACAATAACCTCCCTGTGCCTGCTTTCAAAGAAGAAGGAAAAAACAAAACACTGCCGCTTCAGACTCTTCGAATCAGATGTTCATTATAAACTAAGAATTTCAGAATAGGAGCTTTTGATCAGTCATAACCGCCGAGGTATGAAATAAACTCTAAGTGAGCTGTTGTCAAGCAGAAACCCATCCTGCCACAGTTCAAACCATGTTGAACACCTCCGAGTTCAATATCTTGGCAACTACAGGATGGATGAATATTTGGAAGAAACATCTGTGGACACAATTCTCCATATAACACAGCATGTTAGCATGTTAGCATTGTAAACGTTACCATATCGGCAAGCTAAAGTGATAAACACTTCCTAATGAATGTTAGCATGCCAACAAGCCATATACTAAAATGTTACATGTTAAGTGTTAGCATGTTAATTTGCAATAGTTGTTAACATGCTAACTGTAGGCATGTCAACATAATACACTTTTCCATATTAGCAAGCTAACATGATGAATGTTAGCATGGAAACAGACCACATACTAAAATGTTCAATGAACTTGCAGTAACTGTTACCATGTGTGCTAACATGCTAAGTGTAGGCATGTTTACATGTTTGATGAGAATGAGTTAGCCAGAAGAGAGGCCATGTTGTTGTTGTAGAATCCATCTGAAACTCATCGCGTTCAGCTCCGCACGGCTTCACTTAGCTCAACTGTCATCTGTCTCGCATGTACTTCCTGAGAAAAGCTGCACTAAACCAACCACTTCCTTTTTCTCATACAAATACTGTTTGAAAACATTTATGATACAGGCATTAATCTCACATTTGTGACGCTTAACCTCATTTTGGCAGAAAAACACCCACTGGTTTCTTGATGGCTGATGACAACTACAGTTATAAAATGATGTTGTTCCTACATTGTCCACAAGAGACAGCGACGAGCTCTTTCCCCGCTCAGAAACAAACCTCGACAAGCAGCACAAAGGTGAGATTTGGGCTTTATCACAAACAGCATCTTTTGATCTCACGAGACAAAGGCTCGAAGGATGAAGACGAACTGGTTATTTTGGCAAATGTGTGTCTGGTTTATCTCCACACCTCCATCACAGTGCAGTGCACAGCCACCTCCCTGAGCCTTTCTATGGCACCACCCAGGACTTGTCCCTCTGTGTCAACAGTAGCTGTGATTTGAGCTGACAGACAAAAGTTGAGCCACGTCACACCTTGTGGTAGTCTGCAGAGCAAGATACTGTAAGTCTAAGGAGAAAAAACACTACACAAAAGGACAAACCCTCTGATTTTAGGCTGTTTATGACCTTTTGTCTGGTGCCGCCATTTGTTTTTTGGAAGGTTTCTCTCCATTCTTCATCCATCCTATACTTTGTTTTCTGTAGTGGACTAGTTCTCACGTGGTTATTGTCTTTTTTCTGTTATTTTCATTCAAACAAATGTTAATGTTACGGCTGCTTTGCTCATGTTTACTGACACATTTACATCCCAACCAGGAAGTAGTTTTAACCCCTTTGTGCTAACACGTGTGGTGATATGGAACGATTTTAATGAAATGAAGCTCAGACTTCAAGTATACACCCACCACCCCACTGACACAAACAAGTGTCCCTCTGTGTTAAACTGCCCCGTTTGTCTGCACCCAGAATGCTTCGAACATCCTAGCATCTCCGAACATGCCGATAAATGGGCTAACACTCACCCACCACCACAAACACAACTTTTAGTAGTGACGGTTGGTCTCTTGCTCACTCGCACTCATGCAGACGACACATACACACAATCATATACACAAAAGAGTGTGTTCTGAGTCTGTAGACGGCCTGGAGACGGTGTGTTGAACACAGCTGCAGTTCAGAGAGGTCTCCTCTCCTTTTTGTTGGTGAGTTCGTCCACTGTAAGCAGGAGTGGGGGTGAAGCTGGGAGGGTGAGGCTGGAGAGGGGAGGGAGGAGGGGTTCAAGTGGGAAATCAGCCAGAAGCCAATACTGGTAAATATAGGCCATGGAGTGCAAGGTTCATTTCTGCTTCACCAGCCACTTTTGCATGTTATAGTAAGTTGTTATTGATTATTTTGTAAACATCAGTCTGCGAGTTGTAAAAGTGGCTGGCAAGTTTGGGGATCCAAGCCAAGGTGGTCAGAGGACAAACACACACAAGAAAGAAAGAGTCCTGATTAGGTGGAAGGTATATATGTGGTTGGGAGACAGAACTTTAATAGACAGAGGGGCCATTTTTACTCCCATTGCGTTATTAAAATATTCATGAATAGCAATGGGAGACTACTGATCGGGAGTGGCCGATGTGTCCATTCGAGTTCTGTGATGAAGGAAAGAGGAGGAGAGGTCATAGCACATCTGACTAGCGCTCTGGGGGTCGTATAGATGGGTTGGTTGGTTAATGCGGGCGGGGGTGCTCAGTCAGAGGAGGTATCGCACTCGGGGGCATCTTGGCAGGCCTCCGGCTCTGCAGTGGCGGGTGAGGGCGGGGGCGAAGGGGGAGAGGGAGGGGAGGCCGGCTGCTCCTGGCCGTCGTCGTCGTCGTCATCGTCATCGTAGGTCCTCCTGCCCTCCCCTGCTCCCTCGTCAGCGCTCTCCCCCCGCAGGTGATATGTGGCCAGGGACTCCTCCAGCACCGAGCGGTACTGCCCCCGGTGGTGCAGGCGGAACTGCCGCAGAGCCTCCAGCAGATGAGCCGCCGTGCTGCCACCTCCCTCCTCACTCTCCTCCTCTCCCCCCGCACAGGCCTGAGGTGACACGCCAGGGGTCAGACTCTGCAGGCACGCTCCATGGTCAAACACACACACATACACATACATCTACACGGTACTCACATCATTGTCACACAAATATCTACCACACTCTAGCGTGGCGATGTCAGAGACATCCGTGCACCAGTCCAACAGGCCCATGCAAACACTACCTCTGACCCTGTGACCAACAACCCTTTGTGATATTCGCTGTGTGGTGTAACAGAGAGGGTGGGGGTGGGGGGGGGGTTGGTCAGCACCCACACAGCCCAGAGAAAAGAGCCTGCAAGTCAAGACTCAGCTGATATTAATATGACAAATACACTCATGTGCCGCTCATATACACACCTCCACCATCACATCCACCCTTCCAGACTGATCTCTTCATTAGAATAACACTCAAAGTGAAGATCCTGTGGCTTTAACAGCTACTCTATATCTTCAAGATGCTGGATGTGAAATCTCTTCCTACACTTCATCTGAATTTTATATAAACTGAAAAAACTAAGTTTCAATTCTCAAGCTGGAGTTTGATTTGAGTTTGCACATGTTGATTGCTCTGGAGTGGAGTCATATTATCTATAGCTGGATACACTCAGGTTTATTATGTGTATTGTCAAACGAATCTATGTACTGTTACACTCCTGAAAAGCTCATTGTCAGTCTTACAATCACAGTGATATGGACTTTTTGTTAGTTTCTTTTTTTTAAATACGCTAAGCAATATTTCTCAGTATGTTTCACTAAAGAACATACAATGACCATGAGAGCTGCATTGACTAAAGATCTGAATTCATATACATTTTGACCTCCGCCAAGGAGGTTATTTTCTCAGTCCTTTTGTTTGTTGGTTTGTTTGACAGCAGGATTACACAAAAACTACTGAGTGGATTTACACAAAACTTGGACAGAGGACGGGACAGAACAGACCACATTAACTTTCAGTGCGGATCCAGAAAAGCGGGTGAGCCAAATAAAAATGCATTCTTAAATTAATGGCATTGTTTGAAAACACCTCCTAAAAAGCTCACAGTTTACAAACCTTTATTTCTCAGTCCCTGGAGTAGATAGAAAGTAAAAAAAGATTTAAGAGCTGAAGACTTTGGCTTTAACTGAAATTGTTTATTAATTAATCACAATGCAATTCTTCTGTCATCAGGCAAAACGATGCTCACCTTGCATCAGGCTTTAAAGGGAGAAACACGCAGTCTAAATTAGTTAATGAACGTTTTAATGCTCGAGGGTCATCTGCCTTTTTTCCTCCCAGTTTCCATGAGTCCTTTTCACAATAAAACAGAAATTGAGAACGTTTAATTATCCTGTTGACTGAGTTTTCACCTAACCGAGAACCACGAGACTGAAGAATGAAAGAAAAGACTCGATGGAGTCGCTGTGGAGTCTACCGTGAAACTTTAAATTGCTATTTGGACACAACTTACTTGCTCTGTACGCTTCAGCTATACACTGTTTACCAGCATTGTGATCAATATGTTCAACTTTTAAAACATGTTTTTCTTATTTTCACTTTTCATGGATGTTTGGCCTTCACTGTGCAGAATGATATATGTGCAGAGTTTGAGTTCATACCGTGCATTCTGATTTTCTTTTAATGCAGCAGAAGGACGTGATATTTTTTATACATGTCTGAAAACACGATTGGGGGGGATCTTTAAAAAATTGCATTTATTGTACCTTGTATTATATTGTAAGGAAAACATTATAGATATATTATTGAACAGAATTCAGTTGGAATACTTCACATGGACTAAGATGCTTCGGTGCTATCAAAGCGTTAATTAAGGTCAGGTGAGTCATCTGTAGGTTCTGCTGGATTTAACGACGTCCATAAGGAAGGTCATCGGGGTCTCACTGCATATCCTGTTTCAATGAGACACGCAAAATGAAACTGACCGCACAATATCAGATGCAGTCAACGGAATTTCACTGAGCTTGCCATCCTGTCCTCAACCCTCTTTCACTCTCATTCTCACACACACACGTACACACCTACACAAAAGAGTGTCCTTGTCTGGGCTGGTGTGTGTTTACGAGGTCATGTTGGGGGGAGGTGAGGGGGGAGGTGGGGGGAGGCTGGGGTGTAAGGTTGGACAGGTGAGGGGTTGAGAGAGCGATTGACTCACCCCTTCCTCTTCTCTGTGAGGGTTCAGCTTGTTGTACACCGCCTCGATCACGCTCCGTCTGTAAACACACAAACCAGCACACGGCTCGCTGCTTAGAGAAGAGAGCAACTCCCTGCTTAATACAGTCTGTACATTCCTCGCAAATGTGTATTGATTATCATTTTAATGGAGCTAGGTAAGCAACTCAGTCGATACTTGAGTATCCGCTGTCCGTGCATAAAGAGACTGCAGAATCTCCTGATGAATGTGAACATTTAGGTGTTTCCAGGAGAGTTATCTGCACTTTTCTATGAGGTACGATAGCTGGTTCAGTGTGACCAGAGCTGCAGCTAACCATCAGTTAATCAGCTGATTCTTTGGAGGCTTTAATCGATGATCAAAGTCGTATTTGATCACAGGGTTTACTGTGTAATCTTATTTATGGCAAAGTTCATTCCAAAATGAAAATTCAGTCATTTCTCCTCACTCACATGTTGATGGAAAGTCAGTGGAAGTTTTGTAGTCCACAAAAAAGTGGAAGTTTTGTAGTCAGTTGTTTAGGAGAATGCTGCAACACTGTTTTGTTGTGAAGCTTCAGAAATGTTTCATGGACTATGAAACTTCACCTGACTTTCCATCGAGCACGAGGGTGAGGAGATAATGACTGAATTTTCCAAATGACCTTATCCTTCTATGCATCTTGTGTCCTTTTTTTAAAGCCACTCGGTTATTATTTTAAGAAAAAGATTGTATCAATGTCGACTTGAGAAGTTAAGGAACAAACTTGTAGTCGAACAAATTCAAATTATGACTTCTGTGTACATTAGGATGCAATTAGACACTCAAATAAATAATGTAGGTGAATGGTGAAGTCAATAATATTTTAACATATTTTCCATGTGTGTAAACATGCAGTTCAATGTCGTTCCAGGCTGTGTATTTACTTGCTGGCCAGGCCTCCTCCAGGTGGAAGGTTGGGGATGTTCTCTGTGGCAATGCTCCTCAGGACAGACACAAGATCAGGGACTCCAGCCTCCCCACAGTTTCCCAGCAGCTCTACAAACAAACGCAAAGAGGACGACGGGTTTGTGAGAGGTCATGTTGTACACGGGGGCCAAGCTGTGGTGTACTACACGCCAAGATTTAAGAGTTAAACTGCTACCTTTCTCTGAGAAATCCATAGTAGTGGAAAAAAAAATCTGATCTGCTTTCTATTTGCAGCACCACTGTGTGCAGCAGACTGATTTCAAATATTTGTACTACCTAAAGAATGTTTATTTTGTCCTGGTTGTGTCCACAGAAACTGAGCACAGTATGGGGCCGCTTGTTTCACTTAACCTTTTTAAAAAACATTTTAGAACGAGGCAACAGAAAGACGGCTGGGCCCAAAGAACAGTGAAGGCATTTATGTTCTACTGAACAGTTCAATCTTTGTAGTAATTTAAGTGTCAAACGCAGCACATCCGCCGGCGATATTCTGTTCCTCGAGACACACAACCGACAATGGTCAACTATCACAACTAAAGCATTTCTTCAACATTACTGAGTTTAATCTTAGATTATTGTAACCGTGTTTGTTATGTTTGTACGTGTACGTGTGTTGTGTGTGCTGACCCTCCACACGTGTCTCCAGATATTTATCCAACTCCTCCTCTTTCTTCACGGCCTCCTCTGAGATCTTGGGAGCTCCGGGGAAACACACCAACACCACACTCATGTTGTCCCTACTCCCCTGCAGGAACGAGGACAGGCAGAGACGGAACAAACAGAGAGAGAGAAATGAAATCTATGCAATACACAAGGTCGATTTTGTGGTTTAAACAGTTTAAACCATCAACGTGACACTGGTGAGGTTTTGGTTAAACGCCTAATTTCTGCTGTTAGAGGTCTCTCGATCAACACTGATGTCATAACATTAGACATAAGCAGCGTGGGATCATCAGACTCGTTGTCTTCATTGTTTAACAACCACCATTGCTGAGGAAAACCTGTCTGACGCAACTCAAAAATTTTCACAGTCGAAGTAAAGTTTGAGGTTTTAATCATGTTACGTGAAGTCACGCTCGCCGACTTCCTTCCTCCCTCTCTGACTCGATCCCAGAAGTTATAGCGACACGCCGTATCGTTATACCAGCACCAGCTGTGCTTTGTCACTCTCTCCTCTCTCCGACTGCGAGTTGACACACATGCACACTATTTTTAAAGGCCTAACTTAAAGTGAAGAAACAAATGTTTCCAAAAATGGGTGATATATAATGTTTAATACAGACTTTCTGCTGTTCTCTGATACTACCCTCAAAAAGTCGTATCTTGTTGTCATTTTAAAGCCTTGTTTTATTTATCTTTTAATATAAAATTGATATTTTCTACCTCACATTAAAATAACAAATATTATGTGAAGATTTTTTTAAATGTATTTTTAAATTTCATTACACTAGAAACTATCCTTCGAGCCAAATAGAGCCGTACGTCGGGCCAACTTCAGCCCAGGCAGAAACGTTCTAAGGCAACCGGCCAGCAGTCAGTGTTTTTAACAAAGCTGCCAAAAAAACCACACGCACATTACAAGCATTGAAGGGTCAACTTAAGTGTGCTACTGTTTATACCCAAAACTTTCCAGTGCAGAGGATTACAGAAAGTATAGAGGAACAAGGAACTTGTCATGACTCTCCGGTAAAAACGGCATGGACGTAAACAACACAGGTCTCAAAAGGAATAAATAAATACAAATAAAATACAATGAATACAGGCTTTAAAAGTGTCTTACAAGGACGGACATATATGCAACCTTTGTGTACGAAATCAAGGATAGAAGAGTTTTTGGTGAGTAGCCCTGAGCGTGAACACGACATTGTTTGTGTTTACAGGGCACCGTGACAGTAAACACGTTTTCTTGTCCTGTTGCTCAGAATATAAAGGAAAAGATGAGTTACAATTCTGACACAACAGCAGGCAAACAGCTTCTCTCAATACTGAAAAATGTTGGAAAAACAGCCTGACTGTAACAAGCTGTCGCTGTCGAACACTCTCTCGTCTTTTTGAAGTTTCTGGAAGAGAATATTTGAAGTGTTTTGTCTGTTTTTTTGGTTTTTTTTTTTATCTTTTAGTGATTTCACCTAACTCTTACTTTCATTGCTTTAAATTGCATGAATTGTTTAATCTATTAAACCTCAGAAAAAAGCTAAAAATGTAAACGTTTTTCTGTAGCACCAGGTGACTTCTTCAAAAGACTTGTTTTGTTAGACCAACAGTCTTGAATTTATTATCATAGAAGAAAGAAAAGCAGCAAATCCTCATCAGAAAAGCTAAAATCAGCAGACATTTGGCAGTATTGCTTAGAAAAAGGTAGATAATCAGAATACTTTCTGTTGATCGACTCATGGTTTCACCTCTAACACACAACCGCTGGCTGAACACTGGGCAGGATATCAACTATCATTTATAGGACACACAGTAAGAGACAAGATAGGGCTCTGGCTTTAAACCAGTAGATAGTCACCTTGTCATTACCTTGTAAAAGTCAATGTGGTCAGAGTAACTTTCTGTGAGTGTACAGTGTCGCATGCATCACAAAAGACAGCAGCAGCAGAGGAGATTTATGACAGTGTGTGGCTGTTATTTGAGATAACCCATCCAGTAAGTAAAAATAACTAGGCCGCTGTACACTCGCTGGTTCTTGGAGTACTAGCCTCAGGTGCCACGTGGATGGAAATTCTCCCACCAGTTAATAAACTCGTGACAACACCGGTGTAACTGATTACACCAGACATTTTACAGGAAAACAAATTCATTGATGCCGCTCAATATCTGCAGAGCGTTAGCTTGGAGCGTTCTGTGTGTCTGGTCTCTGAGTCCCGCGGGGCTCATCTTGGCAGCCTCACTCTCGTTTTGTGCTCGAAGGTGTGTGTGTGCAGTAGAGCGGCCGATACTATCAGCCGATATTGGCCGATCTCAGATTTGTTGTCTGATATGCAGATATCAAAACCTCTTTTTGTATCTTTTATAGAACTTAATGCAGAAAACGATACTTGGGGTATTAAATCTTCAGGGAAGTTTACAGTTTCTGAGCACGATGTCATTATGGACAATAAAGTAGGTTGGTTTCATTATCCCATTTTAAGGGATCAGTGCAAAAATGTGTGTTTATGTGTACATACTGTGTGTATAAGAATATTGGCCTATATATTGATATCAGAATTTCTTACTCCTGATATCAGCATAAACAAAAATCCAGTATCTATCAGACTCTGGTGTGTCTTTGTCTCCAGATGCTGCCACCTTCTTCACATGAAATAAGTGATACATGGACGTCAAAAGTCTTAGATGTGGATTGAGCTGCAATGATTAGCCGATCAATCCGTTAGTCGATTGAAAGGTAATTAGTTACCAACTATTTTGATAATTTTTTTAATCAATTTAATCATTTCTTAAAGCAAAAATATCAAACATTTGCTGGTTCCAGCTTCTTGAATGTGAGGATTTGCTGCTTTTCTTTGTCTTTTTTATGATAATAAATGCAGAGCCTTTGGGTTTTGGACTGTTTCTTGGACAAGATGAGGCAGCCAGAAGACGTCACTTTGACATTCTTAATATAAAAAATACAGCCAGCGTTTATTCTCAAGTGTCTTTTACATTTCTAATATCTTAGAATTCATTCATTCATTCATTTCCCCCCATTTTATCAAAAAGCTTGTTAAGCAAAGACTCATAAAGACAACTTTAAGTATTTGTGTTGCCATAACCAGGATGATTGTTAAACATTCACAATTAAGGGGAATCATTTTTGCATCACAATTATCATTTTCACTTGAATAAAAACACAATATTGTGACATTAGTTAGGTTCTTTACCAACTGTAAAATAAGATTTGTAGGCCAGGGTATAATTTGGATATTGCACTTGGCCATACTGTGATTTCGATAATGATTAAAACATAATGTAGTAATTAATTGCTCTGCTCTAAATTAAAGTACTACCAGCAGGAAAATTAAACACAAACTGAAAAGCAGGTAACTCTGTGGACACTTTAACCTCTAATGTACATCATGTGTGAAGTGTCAAGCTTACCTTATGCAGACAGGTGTCCACCACTGAGTTACAGACCTTCTCCAGGTCGTCACACACCAGGAGTCGTGAGCGGACAAACTCACACAGCTCCTCGTTGGACATGACGTCCCAGATTCCGTCACACGCCAGCACCACAAACTCGTCTCCTTCGGTCGCCCGCTCCAACACACACACCTCGGGCTCGGGGCTCACCAGCTGCTCCGTGGGGCCCTTACCATCCACACATTTGTAGTCGTAGTCCCCGAGGGCCCGGGACACAGCCAGGGAGCCATTTACCCTCTGGATCATGACCGAGCCGCCAGCGTTCTGGATGCGCTCCTTTTCACGGGGGTTGCAGGGCTTGTGGTCCTGGGTGGAGAAGCCCACCTTGGTGTCTCGACTCAGCACGGCCCGAGAGTCGCCGCAGTTAATGAAGTAGAGGTGGGTCGGGCTGAGCAACACGCACACGGCTGTTGATCCACTGCGGTCCAGGCCCTGCCGCAGGTCAGAGAAGCTGCGCATGTACTCGTCAATGTTCAGGAAGCCCGAGCGGATGCCATCTTTCACGCCCTCCACGGAGCCGGGTCCTGAACTGAAGTCGGCCCCTCCTGACAAGATGTGTTCCAGCAAGTGGCCGGAGCAGTAGTTGGCCACCCGGGAGCCTGCGTGGCCATCGTAGACAGCAAAGAAGGACCAGTCGGCGAGTCCATGGGGGAGGCCCACCACAGCTGTGTGGGCGTCCTCCATCTCCACCCGCCAGCCCTGCATGGAGCTCAGGCCATAGCGCAGTCCGTTACCCTCACCGTGGGCGCTATGCTTCTCCGTCTTCGGCTTGTCCAGGAATGCACCCATTGCTGCCTACAGCTGCAGATTAATCAATGGAGGAGAAGAAAGAAACAGAAATTGAATCATAACTCCATCAGCAGCAAGGACAAGAAGATAATCAATTCATCACTAAGACAGCCCCTTTTATCCTAATGCACTACTGTTCCATAAATAAACTGTTTACAGAGTTCGAGTTAGAACAATAATCTGACAGTATCAACCTAATGCAGGTTTGTGCTGTAATTTAGACAGTGTGAAAACAACAGCATTTGTCCATAATGTGTTTTTTGAGCCAAACCAATATATCAGTCAGCAGATATATTGGCCAATCACACATGTATCTGTATAAGAGACAATATGAGACAATATGAAAACTTTCTTTTCAAGATTATAATGCAAAGAAAGATGATTGGGATGATTCATAATCATTAAAGTCCCAGTGAATCAATTTAGAAAACAAAGTTAACTGTTAAACTATAAAATATCCTCCCTCTGTAACATATCTTTGACGAAAGTGTTTGATAACCACATGTGAAGGATCTTTTTGCAATAAACTTGTAGGTATCCCCTTTAACTTCCTTATATTAATATCAGCCCCCCAAAAGTTGGACTGCAGTGTTTCCCAAACACAGACTTTACCTGGGAGGGCCGACCAGGTAAATTAACCACAGCCTAAGTATATTGGGCGATCCATTTTAACTAGTTGACAATCCACCCTCACTCTACTCCTCCTGTCTTCTGACATTACACATGCTCTGTAGAAAAACAGAGGGAGAGAGATGTTCTCTGGCATTACATCCCTCGTATAAATGCACTCTCCCATTTAATGTAGGCCTACTTATGCTGTTGTTTCGCACAAGATGTAAGTGCACCTAATGGGCCAAACTAAAAATGCGACTCAGCCTCATCAAGTCAAGGTAACACTCGTTATCACTACATAAATAGCTCTGCAGATATTAACTCGCGACACAGTTAGCACTGGTTTTAAGCTTTACTAATTTCTGTTCCTAAATAATCCCGTAGACGTCAGTCAGGCAGCCACAGCCTCGTCAGTGGATAGCAGAAGTCAGCATTTGTAGCAGCTGCTGCAAAAGTAACTGTTGAATCTTACAACATTTTGTCATTTCCTGTCTTTAAATTATGGAGAGTACTATCGATAAGGGTATCTACACGTAACAGTAGCTTTAAGCAGTATTGGTAGCGATATCTGAATCAAGAAAATTCAAACCTACTGCATTCGATTTAGTATGTTTTCATTATAAACATAAATTTAAGTAATAAACATTGAGACAATTGACTTATTTTTGGTACAAGTGGTTGCTGCCCCTCGTGACTCACAGGTCGTCTTTCAATTCAATGTGTAAAACATCACAAGTGAGACTGAAGTGAACCCGACTGGTCCACAAAAGATGACATAATATCATATTGTCTACAGTAATACCCCTGGTAGTATGAATCCCTGTGTAAATCACCAGTTTTCGGTGTCAGTAGTTCAGTAGGCTGCTTCGTTCTGTGATTACAGAGTGCTTTTAATTACTCGATGGATGGTGAGAGCCAGAGATTCTGACAACAAGACAAAGATAGCAGAGGAAGGAGGCACAGAGTCGGGGATTACACTGCAGCTGTAAAGCGTCTGTGAGCACACAGAGCCTCTTTCACTCTCAACACAAGGTAACTAATACCATTAGTTAACTTGTTGGCAGAACATAGAGAGTGACATTCGTGAGTCAGCAGGGCCTGAAATGTTCGCAGGAGCTGAATGGGGATGGACTCTGCCTTTGAGGGTTGGTTTTGGTCTACTCAACTCCCATTAAACCTCCATTCTGACTGAGCGTGAACCACAATCAAAGGCTGGGGATGAATGATGATTCAGTCAAACAGTGTCTTTGTTTTGTTATTGGGCATTCGCAGGGAAAACAGTCTGTGTTAAAACAAATTTAAAGAGCTGCGTTGGTTCGGGTACGATAAACCACAATGCAGGAACTCCAGTTTGAGTAACAGATCCTTGAGTTAGAAGGCTCGTATGAGATGCCAAAACACTTATGAGGAGGCATTTTATTGCTCTTGACAGTTATCACAGCTTTGGCCAACCCAGTGCTTTGCCAGATGACGTGCTATCTAAAGTCAAACTGACTGCTAATTGAGTCCACTACACACACTTGGAGTCTGAGATAGCATGCTACAAGCTAACAGAACTAATGGAGGTGGCCAGGAATTGCTGTTTCATTGCCTTATAATTCAAGCTGTTCTGTGAACAATAAAAGAAGGATAAAGAGGAGAGAAACCCTTACGAAGATAGAAAGATACGTAGGATTTTGTTGCTGAAGTAGGCTTTGAATTACTACATACAATACTGTATTAGAGATTTTTTGGCACAAGCTCCTGATCTGCAATTTTGCTATAATTTTCACTGCATTCTTTACAATACGTCACCCAAGGAAGAGCTACATGAAGTAACACATCCAATCAGTGGGACCATCTAGTTGACTACAGCACTCTGTTGGTATGTTCAACCAGCACAGATCTGCTTGTCAATGACTCTTCTTTACTCCCGCTGCTTTTTTTTCGAACGTGATGGCACAAACTCTTCATTGGACTGAATAGGCACCATGTTTGCGTTCAGTATGTAGTTCTTCATTATAAATCTTAAACATTAAATACTTTGATCTCTATGATTCGCCTGAAAGTAGATAGTGGAATTTGTCAGGACTGATCACAATCTAAAAACGACAGATTACAGGCCTTTCCAAGACATATAACATCGATAATATGGTTTGTAAAATATATAGGATAAGCAAGCCGTATCTGGGAGCTGTAGCTGGTAAAGGAATTTGAAATGACAACTCTACCTGATTGAAGGAGTGATGTTTTTATGAAAAGAAATTACGTCATTTTGATCATTACGGCAGATATTTATGTTTGGAATTTAGTAGCAACTGTACCTGAAGACACTAGCTGCACCTCGTGGTCTTCACACCAGCCGCGGTCTTCAAATGCTCAACCGCCTTACGCCATATCTCTGGCATTTCTGACCTGCACTATACTTTCCCATCACACCAATCAATTCTGACCTGAATGTCAGCAACTGCTGCAGTATGAAGCTACTTACAGTATGTATTGCTTGGATGGCGTAGCACTCATGAGATCTCGAAATCAATAAAAATCGAAAGCGCCTTGAGCGCGTCTCTCTCTTTTTTTTTTTAACACATTGATTTCTCGCTCTGCATTACCTCCCACATGAGCTCCAAAAAAAGGCCGGTACATGCAAGGAGCGACTACAGCTGGTTTCAGAGGAACGTGTGTGTGCGCGTGTGCGTGTGAATGTGTTTGCGTCTGCTCTGCGCATGTGTGCAGTGTCACAGTCTATGTGCGAGAAAAAGAAGCTCTATAAATACACCAGGCCGGTTTAGATTTCATGTCCAGGGTGGGGCAGTGGGCCACGCCATTCACATTTCTATTGCTTTACTGCTGCATGGCTGTATCAACAGAATTCCCTCGATCGAGCTCTCGCCACCAGCTACTGCCACTCAGGAGTAGCCCATGTGTTCATGTATGGTAAGAAAGCTCGCGTTCACGTATGAGTGTGTGAGAGAAAGAGAAATCTGTTATGTTCACCAGCAGTGATTCTCTCTAAAAATAAAACAAACACACTGCCATTGCCTAGCAACCACCCACCCTGCAGGGCAAACATCCAGGCTGAGCTTCATTCAGCGACATCCCCCTCTCCATGTCTTTCTCTCACTCTCTGTAAAAGACACACACACACACTCACACACACTCAGCTGCCTGGTAGAGAGAGGAAAGGGGAGTTGCATCATACATCCATTAAAGCAGTCGCAGCAGCCAGACCCTGAAAGGAGACATGCAGACTGCAAGAACACATGCAGATACTATGAGATTTCTCTGGCTCACAATGGTACAACAGACATCTGGCAAAAACACACTCTCTCGCTCTCTCACACACACACACAGGCGCGCACAGGCAACCCCAGAAAAAATCTCCATTGAGACATCACAGGAGCTCGCAACCACTTAACCCCCTCAAAACTGCTGTCACCCGTGCTGTAACCGCAGGTCGAAACCAACACCCCCTCATGCTAAGATGCACATGTCTGCCAAAAACCACTGGCTACGAAGAGGGAAGTGGAAGGTCGGGGATTACATAATGCTGCAGAGAGCCTGAGCGCTGCTCTGAGAGCAGGCACACTCGCACAAAACAGTTAATGCTATCCTGGAAGCGATGTTAACACAGCTTCCAGCACTATCCCTGTGTACACACCAATACACCCTTTAGGTTCAAGCCCGATTCTCCAAACGATGTGATAATTGAGGACACAACAGTTTGGAATGTTATTCATTTATGCTATTGACTTGCTTACAGTTTGAATTTTAGAGCATCTGCAACAAATGTTTGTTTTTGTTTTTTTAACTCAAGTCTAAAGGCACTTCCTAGTCCGATTCTCCGGATGTAGATTGATGGTATAAGCCTGCCATTGACCAACTATTTCAGACCGCATCTCCTCCCCTTTAACTATCTGGGTGTTAGTGTCAACAACAACAACCTACAAGCTAGCAAACTACACACTGAAAATGGAAAATGGTCCAAACGTAAACAAGCTAGAAGTTGTTACCCTTTCTTTTGCGGGAAACCAGCCATTTTTTTTCCAAGGCTCGCCTCCCTACCTGCACCCAAGACGATTGTGATTGGTTAAAAGAAATACAGACAAGCCAGACCTTTTTTTGGGGGGGTGAAACCAAACCTTTGTCGGGTGTTGGCAAAGCGCTGCGGAGCTAGCTCTGGCTAAGTGAGACTGGGAAGATCCAGACCGTTAATATAACAACCAATTATCAGATTTTGGCGAGTATTAAAAATTGGCTTGGTGTTGCTTACATGAGCAACTGTTGCCATGGCTGGGAAAACAACTGTTCCAATGAGAGCCGTTATAGTGCACACTAAAGCGGCCAACAATAACAAGCCGACATCTTAAACAAAGTTAGCAGCGGTTTACAGGCAGTATCTGACTGCTTAATGACGACATCCTTTTTCAACCATGATTAAGAGTTAGCTTGTCCATCTATTTTTCCTCATGTGACCACAACAAAGCTTAGTGACCCTGGTTCTTTAAAAGGCTAATTTAACCCAAAAATTGAGTCATTATCTCAGCCATGCTGATAGAAAAGTTGAGTTCCCAAAGTTTTGCAGTCCACAAAACATTTCTGGCAGCATCCTCCTAAATAACTGGAGTTGATGGGGACAAAATGAGAGATAAAATGTTAATTGAAAAGATGTAATGTTATCCTTTAATCTTAAGTTTCCTGTATATATTGTGACATTAAAGCAGAGACTTGAGAAACTTACAGCAGGACTAACTGCAGATGATAATTTAGTTAACGTGTATTCTTGCAAACAGCCAGGCAGCCTGGCCAGCCTGCTGCTTCCTGCTAATAATACATTAGCTAGGTCAGGCAGACACAGTGTTTAAAAAATCTTGACTGCAACGATAATTTGTCTCGGCTTAATTAAACTCAGCCTCCCCTTGGTTTCTTAGGTAATTAAACTTTCCTCTGTCTGAACACTTTGCTGTGCATTATTGCTAATTTAACCACTAAACTTTCATTATGTGGACAAATTGTGATCTCAATATCTGTAGACTTACTAAACTTATGCCAACTGTCCACAGGCTAGCACAGCCTCATAGATTCATTCGTTATTGTATACCTGTGTATAACAACGTAATGTCTGTACAAAATATTTACGAAGTTGCAATTAACATCAAGATCTTATGGTTTATTTCTATGATGACAATCACGCCCAGTTTTCCCATCATACCACTAAAAGCACCCCAAGTTACAGTCAACGCTTTTCCTTCACCAAATCAATACACTTTGGGGTAAAACGCTACTCTGCAACTCTGCATCAAGATTTAGGGAATCATTACTTTAAAAAGTAACAGCTGCACCAACAGTATTTCACACTATGATGGCCAGAACATAAATGCTGAACATGTGTGGCTGTTGAACTCTAAAATCACCAGAAACACGGGACAGACTGTCTGCATAGTTTTGTATTACATGACTGTATTAGTACAAACAATTATGCCCCAGTGATAGTCTTCAGAGATTTACCTACCAAACGGAAAATCTACTGTTGACAGGTGTTAATTTCTGACCTAGGTTGCATCGCTATGACATTTTCACAGTACATTAACCATCAAAAAGGACGTGGGACATGAGTATGAAATCTCAAAACAGGCCAACATATTTGGTCTGATACATAAACTATATTTTGCTGGTCCCACTAGAAATGTGTCCAAGTGAAACTGACCTAAAACAAAAGGTCCACATTCTTCAAGACTTCAAAAACTTAGCTGAACTGAACCTGCGCCTCCTCAAAGTCTAAAAGTCAAAAGTTCTTGACTCACAGAGATTGACGTAGTTCTTGTCAACTTGCTTGCTCAACATTGATCCTTAAAATGACCAAAAGAGTAGTAGGTACCAACAAATAAATGTTCCATTCACAAGATCCAAGATACTTGAGTGGATAGTACGACTTGTAAACATTTCACCTCAACATATGATAGACAACTGGCGAACGATGCTACATTAATTTAAATATCCATGAGATTATCGCATTTAAACTTTGCTGACGTTTTCCTCGTTGGTCCAGTCCATGTGACAAATGACTGATGACCACCTGATAAATACAACATTCACATGAGGTATTTCCACATTTTTACGAGGTGAGGAGGACCACAAGACATCACCATTAAATCAACCAACCCAGAGTGCATTGAAGGATAGCGAGTGAGGATCACACCGGGTCACATTTCACAGCCACATTTGGAAAAGCCTCTGGAATGGGACAACCTCGTCCGAACTGTTATGATCTCGGACTTGAAATGGGACTTTCAAGCCACACGTTCCAATTACATCCATTCACACACCTGAAATATTTAAATCTTTCTTTTAATCTCAACCACTGGAATAATTCTAACCTTTTTTACAATCCAACTGTGACCTTACCTTGCCTCTGCTTTACATTTATTTTATTACACACAGAACAAAGGCGCACAGATCCAACATGCAGCACTTCAGCACACTTTATGACCCTCCATTTCTTCAACTCGCCTTTGTGCACTACCCTGCTGCAGAGTGCGTCCAAGGTCAGACATACAACTCCTGCATCATACCAGTCAATGGAAATCAATCTGGTACCACTAAGTCTCATGCATTATTTTCCTTTGATCGTCAATAATAAACCTTTCACTTCATGACTGTTAGATGGCAGCAGATTCTCTTCAACAGAGCCAACAAGCAACGCTCCAACCACTAGTTACAACATGAAACTCTCATTATCAATAACTCTGCCATTTATTGTGATTCATCAATTCATTTTGTCTATGAAATGCAGGAATGAACGATACAAATGTATCCCATAATGGGATTTTGATATCATCAGCTATCTAATAACCAATATTGTGCATTAGTAGTAAAATGTGAATCAAAAAGGTCCAAGCTGACAACTTCAACTGTCCTGTTTTGTGTGACCAAAACTGCCCGAAACAAAACTTTCAAACAAAGATATTCTTAAAAAAAAAAATACAGAAAACACAGACAATGAGCAAAAGCACATATATGAGATGATGGAACCCAGAAATATGTGCCATTTTTGATTTGTTTTGTTTTGTTTTAACTGTAGTGATTGGATCAATTTTCACAATCAAATGTCCGCCACTTGACAAATCAACTAACTGACTAATTCCTAACAAAGGTTCAGTGTTCTCCATTCAAGAAGCAACAAGACCCAACTACAGTCCCACAGGCAGCAGTTTTCTATAATCTTCTTAAAACCAGCATCACCTTCCTTCACAAGTGACTTACAAACTAAAACAAAGATTGTCCGGGTTACTGAGATACTATCAATACGCAGAGCCAAGCCTGTAAATCATCACAAAGTATTAAAAGTGTTGATGGTGATTCTGTGTGCAGCAGACGCAAGAAGGGTGAGTGAAGATTTTGGCTTCTCTAGCAATCTGATGTCACTTGACTGACTTTCTTTAAAAAAATACTGAATCATTATTTAATTATCTATTCATATAGATTCTGAATATTTGAAACAGTTGCGATACAAAATTTTGGCAGTATCAATACTCCTCCCACTCGTCTGGCTTTGGTCGGAAGTGAATTAATTTAGATGCCGTTGTGCTTAAAACACAGTACAAGAATCTATATTATTTTGTATCTTTTAATAAATATTAAACATTCCTATGCCCTAATTGTTGAATCAATTCTGCTCCAAGGTATCGAACATCAATAACCTTTTAAAAAGGTATTGTATCTAAGGACAGAAATGACAGTATCGTGACAGCACTAACAAATACACCGATCAGGCATAACATTATGACCACCTGCCTAATATTGTGAAGGTTCCCCTTGTGAAGCCAAAACAGCTCTGACCTGTCAAGACATGGACTTAAGACCTCTGAGGGCGTCCTGTGGTGTCTGGCACCAGGGCGTTTTATAGTGGATCCTCTGGGTCCTGTATGTTGGGGGGTGGGGCCTCCATGGATCAGACCTGCTCAGCACGTCTTAGAGATGCTCCATCAGATTGGGATCTGGGGAATTTGGAGGCCCGGCCATTATTGTTTTCCTCGAGCTGTTCCTGAGCAGTGTTTACGGTGTGTCAGGGCACATTGTCCTGCTGGGGGGCCACTGCCATCGGGTAGTGTTGTTGTGTAGTGTTTGGGTGGGTGGTTCGTGTCAAGTGGCATTCATATGAATGCCAGCACCCAAGGTTTCCCAGCAGAACATCGCATTGTGATGAGGTGATCGGTGTTATTCTCGTCACCTGTCAGTCGTTTTAATGTTGTGGCTGATCGGTGTATATATCAGGTCTGCAAGTAGCGATACATTTTATTCACGATTGACTGACCAATTATCTTCCCGATTAAGTGATTGGCCTACAAAATAACGGCTTGAAAAAAAGTCTGCCCTCTAAGAAAACATTTCTAAATCCATTGGATCAGGATTTTTATCAGGATCCGCATCATATTGTACTCACTCATAGATACCAGTCACCTAAATATGCCAGATTTTTTTTCATCAACATCTATGAATGCCTGGATGCATCTCTTTACCTGGATCCGCACCAAAAGTTAATGGGTTCTATTCTTGGCCGAGACTCATGCTGCATCCAAGATTCGTGGAAATCCATTCAGTAGTTTTTGTGTAATCCTGCTGACAAACCTGCCTGGTGGAGGTAATTTATTGACCATCAAAGTAGTTTTCCATCAACTGACTAACTGACCCCTTATTTTCGATGTGTTTATGAAAACGCAAATGGACATTTTTTCAAATGAGTATAAAAACATGACCTAGCACAGAGGTAGAACACTTGATATCATTGCACCAACACTGAAAGCAAATATTAGCCCTATGCAACATATGTTATATTTAAGGGATTCTTTGTCAATTAAATCTGCATAAAAAAACATAAATGCACGGCTCGGGTCAATAATCTAAGTAAGTAAGTAAGCTGATGAGAAAAGAGGAAAGTCAAACTAAAGTGATTTTGAATTCTTTCCCGTTACAGAAGATCAATGTGCGCTCCTATAGTCTTTTTAAAGCAATCTCTAAAATAAGCTTGTTGACTGTCTCAATCTCCCACTGACACTGTGTTTCATCTGCTCCTCAGCCTCTACACAGTGACTGCTGATTTAGATAAGATTATCAGCTATTGAACTCCTCCCGTATCTGTCTCGCTGGGCAAAAGCCCAACACCGAGTGATGTCATATACTGGTCACCTGTGCACCTTATCGCAATCTGATATACTGGAGAAGGTGAGCAGGGCGGCTGCGGGGCTACATTTCAACTCTGCACAATACAAAATTGATGATGAAATGTTATCATAAGCCGAGGCTTAGATGACAAATCTCTGCAATATAGGAGGGCAATTTAGACTGGCGCAATCACCTGAGAACACATAAAACTCACATACTGTAAGGGTAATAAAAAGAGATAGCAAAGATGGCCCGCTCACACCCTTTGCCCTCTTCATATGGGAATTCAAGAGCTTCACTTTCAACATAAAATCAAACATTTAACATTTTCTTTGCATTAGAACCAGGAGTTGTATCAGAAATTGAAGGAGGAGGAAAGTCACAGTAGAACTTGTCATTTTGACAGCTGAGGGGAGGCTCTTGTTTGGAGTGAGTCTAACTAAGAATATTTCTGCATTTCAGACAACCAAGAACTCAAACATTTCCGACCTCCTGCGAGAAATGGTACAATTGAACGCCACTCAAAAGTCAGAAATCTTACTCAAGGCTAAAATGATCTACCCCGACTTCATGAGGGAGCTGTTGTCTGACGTCACAACAGTGGCAGCACCCATGGGGAGGTGTTAGGGTGTATTTGTAGATGACAGTATTTGTATTAGGTTAATGAACGTAATATTAATATACGTTTCATGGTATAAAAGTACAGTAAATAGAAATACAAAATCCTTTGTCCTCCTCTATTTTGAGGAGGACGCACTGCTTGAAGAACTTGAAGAAATGCCTACTGCAATATCGGCAAAAAAAATAAAAATACTTGAGGTGATTGATACATTGCAATCACATCACGATCACATCAGACACATTGCAAAAAAGTCTAAAATGAATAAATTAGGGGATCAGGACACAATGTTCTGAAAGTTAGCAGCAGGACTCAGCGTCTCGGTGCCGATTGCTTTCAAAACATGAAAGAAATGGCTCATACAGCACAAATTCAAAGACCACTTTTATCAATGAATTATTATTATTTATCAAGTTATGGCTGATCACATGTGCTAATGGCCTGTGCAGCTATAGTGAAGCACATGTTTCTGGTCAGGGCAAACCCTCTGAGGCTCTGTGCCTACAGACCTTCCTCTCTCTCTTATAGAAAGCAATATATTGACTATATAATAAAGAAATAAACATACCGCTACATAGCCACTGACATTGCTGTGACATCAATCAACTGAGGCATGAAGCATGAACTTAAGACTTGTACAACTGTCATCATACTCCAGCTAACAACCAAAACAACTGAATAAAACAGTTTAAACTACAACATTAAGAGCTAATTATCTAGTATTTTGCTTGTGTTTAAACATGCTGTTATGATAGTTTACTTCAGTTATTTTGACTGTCCTTCAGCTCCACAACACCTACTGCGCATTATCCCAAAAAGTAATGTTACAGAGCTAATTCTGTCAGTAAATGTGACACTTTTGAGGTGAATAATGAGCCGTAGAGAGTCGGGGAAGTGTTGGGAGGAGCAGTGCTGCTGCCGCAGTGAAACATGACTGGTTATAAACGCCTCACCAGCTTAACATTAAGCGTTATCTTCTTAGATTATATTTAATGTGTACTGACTGATTTCCCGGGCTTAAACAAAGATACTAGATGTGACAACGAGGGCTGGTGGTTGTAATTACCCTCTAAGGTCACTGCATGCACAACAGAACATACAGTATCTACTCAACTGGCACTGCAAGCATTTTTGTTTGACACAAGTTGACGGCTAATTCTGGCCATTAATATCCACACATACTGAAGCCATTTAGTGAAATTAATAGGACAAGGGCGGTTTGTGGCTATGCGCTTGTTTAAATGCAATGTTGTAGCGTTAGAAATACCATAACAGTGTCAAGCTAACATCACATAGCTAACCATTGACACCCTTATGACAGAGTCCGCTAAGCTGTCATTAGCTAGTTACAGCTAGTATAGCCTATACCATACTAGATTAGCTCGCTTGGGACCAGACTAAGCACTGGAGACCAACGTGTCGTTTCACAGTTAACACTAGTGTTACTTTGAATTTGCTTCATTCAGAATTGGCTCGCCGTCGTTGGCGGTAGCCAAGTTTGAAACTTCAGATGATGGATCAGGTTTTATTCTGGCAATGGTCCGTTTGTACGCTGACGTTATTGCACAGCACAATTTATGTTGCCTCGACCGACTGGCTGTTTTTGGAAATGCGTTTCTGTGTTAAATACCAATCCACTGACCACATGCTGAACTCCATTCCACTTAACACTGGTCCCTCTACGGAAAGGCCTAGCTTGCTACTGTGTTGATATGCGCTAACGTTAGCTGGCTTGCTAACGTTAACTTAACAGTTAGCTGTCGGTGGAGCCAACGCATTTCCCCAGCTTGTCAAACTCAAGCTAATGACGTTAGCGCACATACTAGCATGCTACTTACGTTTTCCTGCTGCTGCGAATGTAGATCCAATGTTGATTATCTGCTGGATTCTGCTTTTGTGTGAAGATATGTCGGTAACCTAGCTATCTACGGAGCTAACGTTCGCTAGCTAGCTATGTTATGTTTCCTTATTTGACAAAAATAATCGAGATTGGCCTCAGAAGAGCGGCGATAATTCCTTTCTCGGTGGTTCCCTGCTTGGACAGCGTTGATTTTTACGCATGTTTGACGCCAGTTCTGTCTCTCACATTAAATTAAGACAATTCCGATCGCTCCAAAACACATATGGACACTGAGAATTGGTTATATTATACAACACTGACAAATCTAGCACTTTCTTCAATTGAAAGGCCAGAGCTATCCTTCGACTTTGGGTGCTGAACAAGAGGAGGTGTTATTTTTGGCATATGCTCGCTGATTGGTCACAGCGTCCAGGCGAAACGCCGGTTAATTGGCTGCTTCTCTGTCAATCAGTTCTGCCCCTATCCAAAGCTACATTCTCATTGGTCCGTTACCGAAGTTCTGTGACGCATTGGTTCTGTAGAGTACACTCGTAACTGCTTTTGGCGTACGCCGTAGCTTGCCTGGATAGGCGGAGTCGGTCTTTAAATATAAACGTTAAACCTTGCGGGGGGAGTCGATTGACCGCAAACCAGCGGCCATGACTCCAAATATAAATAAGATAAAGGTGGCACGGTTGAAATGTTTTTATTATCCTCATCTTCTATATGTTTGGAGGTAACCGCATACGGGCACGAGTGTCCTGGAGTGAATAACAAGTACATCTATATCAAGCACAACATTGAATGGGTTCCAGTAGAATCACCATGGCGGTATTATGAAAATACACTACTCAGAATTAGTTAGGGATATTGGGATATTTTAGTGTTTTCACTTGAATAAACTTAAATAAACTTTTTTCAAAACTATTTTTGATAAATCCATCTCGAAAACGTTGTTTTTTTTTCATGAGATAGTACCTGTTCCTGAAAAGAAATGCATCTCATGAAACCAAACAAATGCACCATTGTTTCTGGGTGAAGGACCTGAAGCAGTCTCAGCTAAAACCACCTTGTCTTGTATAATATCACTATATTTTCATAATTAACTCCTTATCTGTTTTTTTAACATGCAGCTACAGATTGGAGCACTAACCACTGCATTACTGTACGATATGTTTTTTTCTGCATGTGTCAAAAAACATTACGCTGGTATCTCCTCACTGATCGCCTTGATGAATGTCATGAGGTATGGTAATTTAGTCCCACACTCTTCTGTACTAACCTTTTTAAAGAGGAACTCCAATTTGAGCACAGACTCTAGTTAGGCGGTGGAGTTCAAGCCAATAGAGGAAGGAATCAATTCAAACTTAATCCGGCCAAAACACACATCTGTGTCAACAGGTAGCCCAGTATTATGGCATTGAAAACTCTACATACTGGACAGAGAAAGGGTGGATGAGGGGATTAATTTGGAGCTTAGCCTAGCAGGTTAATCTAGTACCTGCAAGAGACTGTACAAAGTTCAATTTGAAACCAGAGCCATTCATAAATGCAACACACTCAACCGGATGCAATGGAGAAGAAACTGGAAACAATAAGAACGAAAGATGTCAAATCGCAAAATGGGTCAAGGGTTTGCAGCCAGTCTGGTGGTTCCCCACGGAACATGATTAGTGCATGTTTAACATGAGCTCTGTCTGGTCTCATAGCAGGAGATATGAGTCTCATTCGGGAGGCTGTTACAAACAAATGTCTCCCTCATTTTCAAATGTCAGGAACCTAGCTACAGTTGGGGCACTATTGTGGCTTGGATGGGCACTAAACTGTCATCAGCATGAATCATGAGCAACTAGAAAATATTGCATGTTGTTAAGAAACAAGATCGTCTAACATAAGGTGAGTCTGTCGGTGTGTCTTTGACATTTTGGATGTGTAGAAAAAATACAGAACATTAATTAACACGAGGTTTTCTTTTTCAAATACTTAATTGCGTTAAGTTCGTATTTTCAGTACAGCCACGAGGTATCTTTTGTGTTTACATGCATTTTTTTCCTCTTCATTAATATTTTAAACATCCAGTGATACAAAAAGGAAAATCAACAAAAACAAAACAAAATGCTATAATTTACAAAAACTAATTTACAAATTCATCTATCCATGGCCACACCTAGCACTAGATTTTGAGTGGAAGTGGAAGTAATTAAAACAACAGGACTTTTACATCACCGTGGAGAGTTTTTCAAGTTAAAAATGGGTTCCTTTCAAGCATACTGATCCCTTTACTCTGCAGTACAGTGGCTTATAAGCACAAAGATTACACGCATAAAAATACTGTCAATATATAAGGAGGTATAGATTTATTCCTTGCCTTACCAGAGTATAAATACAGATGATATTCTTATTCATTTGAATAATTGCATGCAAATAAATCAAATGTAGGCTGCAGCGAACAAAACAGGGGTGGGGAGATTAAAGCAAAAAACACGAGTTCAAGTGTGTGTATAAAGATGTTTAGTTAGATAGTGTATCAGTGGATCAGAGTTATGGTGTGTGTGTGTGTGTGTGTGTGTGTGTGTGTGAGTGTGAGCGGAAAGCAGGGCTTATCCGTGGTCATTTTGTGTTCTTCCCTCAGGATTAGACTTGTGTCTTATTAATGAAAAACTCATCAGATATCAGAACAGTTCCCCAAGGAACCAAGCCGGGTTATGAGACACAGGTCAGATTAAGACCCTATTTAAATACTGTGTGTGTGTGCACGCGTGCGTGTGTGTGTGTGTGTGTGTGAGAGAGAGCATGTCACAGACAGATAGAGAGTGTGAGCGAGCAGAAGAGAGACAGCAGAGTGGTATTTAATTTTCCAAGATGGGGGATTATCACTGGCAGAATTTGATCATTCTGCTCTGATCAGGATGTTCAATCACAGCTTATCCCTAATATTAAACTCTCCGTCTTTTGTCCCCTTTCCCTTCAATCCCTCACACACACACACACACACACACACACGGCATGACCGCCGAGCTTCTCATTGAGTAAAGTGGCCCGCTGAGCCTACTGTCAGGGTGCTGTGTGTGATTGTTCAGCCACCTGGTCACCTCAGGGGATGGGCGAGGAAGAGGGAGACACGGGGAGGGGGGGAGCCGGAGAAGGAGGAAGAGATGATGTGTAGGGTGAGGTCTGGTGGGGTGAGGTGACGGGGGTCTCTGGTGGGGGCCATGTGCCAGGCTTTAGCGTCTTATGGAGGCAGCTGAGGAGAGTAAATTAAAAAACTGTTACATCTAATCCGGAGCACCAAGAACTAAGTGGCACACACTCCAAAATCTGATCCCTCGTGTTTACATGGATCGGGATGAGCTTAAGCACACACACACACACACACACACACACACACACACACACACACACACACACACACACACACACACACACACACACACACAGGGACGGCGACAACACATGCACATTCCCTCAAATGTTACGCACACATGCGCTTACATACATGCACATATTCCCTGCTGCTAAATACCCTCTGATTGTGTCCCAGGCCGGATAGAGGGAGGGAGGGGGGAGGGAGGGGGGAGTGACAGGAGGTACAAGGCCCTGATCTGCACTCTCATTTTCAGCCTGGAGGATCTGCACCCGGGACATCTGGGTCACATCATTACAGCAATCTTCTGCTTGTTCATTCCCAGCTTTAAAGGGCTTAGGGTGACGGACCTGCACACAAACACACAGACACAGAGCACACACACACACAAACACAGACACGTATTTATACAACATGTAACGGTCAGAAAAATGATGTTTAAAAAGATTGAGGGGAGATGCTTGGGGTCTTCAGTGACATATGTAAAGAGACAGTGAAGATTTTAAGCAGCATGCGCATGCTGTTTGAAGAACATGTGTCCAGTGTGCACACTGGTGGATTTTATTTTGAAAAGCTGGATTGGAAATATATTTACTTTTTATTTTATTTTGAAATATAAATAACTGTAAGACGAGCGACCTGTCAAAATGTTCTTGAGGAAGATTAAAAACTCCTTCACAGTTAGACAAACATGTTCAGAGCTGCAGCAGCTCTGGGCTCCGCCTGGTGCAGCCGCACCGCCCTCTAGTGGTGAAAAGCTGGTATCACAGCAGAGCTGCAGTTCAAACTGTAGACCAGCAGGGGGCGCTGCAGAAAGACTTACCTGAGAGGACTGAGGCATTTCTGTCTTGAAGGAGACACACATGCATGAATGAATGTCTGTAACCTCCCTGTTCTGTATCACTGAGTGTATAAAACACAGTAATATCATAATAATTGCAAATACATCTAAATACAGTTGACATTTTGTGGCTGTGAATATGAATTTATCACAGAAAAAATACAAAATTAACCAAAAAGAATTATTGTTTTGCTGTTCTTACATTATCACGCTGCTAAAACAGCATTGTAGGACATTGTTCGTGTTTGAGGAAGGATTGTAACTGACAGTTTGCTTTATTATGACTTAGGGCAACTACTTTATAACTATCTGTTTTTATTCAAGTTTTAAAACTTTTACTTTATCCTATTAGTGGCAGCCTAATTGTTGTAGTAGTAGTATAAGAACCAGTGCTGCAAAAAGCATCTGAAGCATCTGCACATGAAATTCACTACTGTGAAAAGTTGTTATACAAATAAAGTTGCCCTGCCTCATTTTTATAAAATGCTGATTTATGTTGATTTATGTTCTTTATACAAATAAAGAAAAGATGTATTTTTAACTTATATATACTTTTGAGAAGTTATAACATCCTATTTTCTGGACATATGTGATGCACAGTGCTTATATCATGGACACAACGCGATCACCAGATGGTGACTTTATGAACTCACCTGTTGACAGGAGGTGAGCAGCCACAGTGTATGTAGAGCTGCTGCACCTGAATATATCAACACTGTTATGTAGGGGGATTACTCAGTGACGTCATGAGTGCGAAGCACAGGAAGTCCCCCCCTCTGACTGAGCTGGAGGATTATTTTTAGTTCTTTACCTGCTGCCACCAGGTGAGGGCTCGTCTAAAAACTCTGCTCCAGGTGAGGCTCGAACTCACAACCTCGGCATTGCTCTGCTGCATACTGTCATATAAGTACCGCGCGCTAACCGATTGCGCCACTGGAGCTTCGGCGGTGAAAGGGTAGGAAATGGGTTTAAGAACGAAACAGGCACCTGTGACGAAGACGTTGTGTCGTCCTTCGATTGATTTTGTGTTTTAAATGGACGGACCGGTGTGAATAATGGAGGCTGGGTGAGAACGGGACCACAGGGACAGATCACAGACTGGCAGCTTACACGCAGCCGACTTAGCTGCTGCGTTCAGGTACCTCTCACAAAGCTCCGACTTCCAAGTACAACGCGAGTAAAAAAAAAAAAAAAAAAGTGACGTGCGTGTTATACGAGAAACAACGCGAGACTGAAAGTAAGTTTATGTTAAGAACCAAACTAATACTAATGAAGTGCAAACACCTGACGCTCCCCTCTACAAACACAGGTTACAAACAGTAAAACACAACACAATGACACATACATGGATGTTTATATAAAAAAGAATATGTTGGCTTAAAATGGTGATATTAAAGAGTATGGAAGCCCATTTTCGCCAGTTAATAATGGAAACAAATGATGAAAACTTAGCCTTGATTAGCAAATCAAGAAATCCTCATTGTAAGTCAAAATAATGACATACAAGACGTAATAATGAGATTACAAGTCGATTAATGATTTTTTTTAAAAAGTCATAATTATGAGATAAAAAGCGGTGATATTAAAGATTATTAAATGGTGATAGTAAAGAGTATGGAAGCCCATTTCTGCCAGTTAATAAAGAAAAAAAGATTAACACTTAATCTTGATTTTAAAAAATCCTCATGGTAAGTCAATATATTGAGACAAAAGCCAAAATAATGAGATAAAGGGCGAATAATGGATACAAAGTTGTAATTATGAGAAAAAAAATAATATTCATGCGAAATAAATTATAATTCTGAGAGAAAAAGCCAAAATGATGAGATAAAACGTCGAATAATGACATAGAAAGTCATAATTATGACATGAAAGTCAGAAGTATGAGATAAAAAGCCAAATGATGAGATTAAAATGTCATAATAATGAGATAAAAGCGGAAATGATAATAACCAAGATGACCAATTTGTTTATCAAATGTGAAATATCATTGCTAGATTGATGATAATAAATCATAACCAGGGTTATGATGTATGTATCTTTATGATCTTAATGATAAAGCTTCCATACTTCAAAAATGTCAGCTGAAGATAAAAACTCACTTTTTGCTTCAGAACATTTTGACATGTGGTTCAGATGTGTCTGACAGCACCTGAAGGCAGCAGGTTCGTACAGGTGCAGCTGTGTTCTGACTGTGCCTGCGACAAACTCAATATATTATATGGCCATAAGTATGTGGACACACCTGTGATTTTGGCTGTTCCTCTGGTTACATCAGTAAGTGAGCGTGCTCTCAACTCCGTGGCAACACATTGGGAAATATCCTTCCTGTTTCGACATTCAACCGCAACTCACAGAACCAGGTCCATGAACAAATGATCTGTTGTCTCAGTATCAGACCTCAAAAACAAGCTTGTGGCTGAATGGGAGAAAATCCCTGCAGCCAGGTTTCAAAATCTTGTGGACAGCAGCATGTTAAAGCAACATTATGTAACTTTTTTTTAACTGAAGGTATGAGCTTCAAAATCTTTCTGATGGTGCCGTGTCTCTGTCTCAGCCACTACGACCTCGTTTCTTAAGAACTGGTCACCTTGTTTCTGGAGAAGGTTCAGGAGCCGTCGACGTAAAGCTGAAACATTTATTGAAGCTCAATCGTAAACCTAACCCTAAAAAGTCATAATAAAGAAATTATGAGGTAGAAAGTCATAATTTTAAAATAAAAAAATGATAATTATGAGATTAAAAGTCTAAATTATGAGTTAAATGTTAACTTTCTATCTCAACATAATGAGTTTTGTGTATGAAAAGTATGACTTCTGATCTCATAATTTCATGGTAGAAATGGGCTTCCATTGTCGTTCTGTTGTTGTGGTTTTATTTTCACTCTAACTGGGACCAGAGACCGTAAAGGAAATATGGTGGAAAACAAAAACACACAGCTGTTGCAGCAGTCGGCTGTGAAGCTGCGAGGAGAGAATAATTTCAGAATATTACAGCAGAAAACTACCTTGCGGCCGGCTGTAAGCTCCCGAGAACATGATTTATGTCCTGAGAGCTCCTCATTCCTCATCAGCGTGTCAAGATGCCATATTTTGTGAGGGTATTTTACAACATCCACACACGGGCCACAGTGTGTACCATCCATTACACTACCCCCTCAAGAGCAACACAAAGAGAGACGGAGTAGGAGGCTGGGAGACGAACAGGCTGACAGAGTATAACACCAAGAAATGACTCACTGAGACTGGACACCATCGCCCGCTATGGCGTCATGTTGTTGTTGTTGTTGTTGTCGTTTTTTTCTTTTTTATTATCATCATTATTATTATTGTTCTCAGCATATTCATAATTCAACACATGACATACAGGAAAACACTAACATAAACATTCTGAATGAAAGAGAAGAAATCATGTGACCCGATCGGTCAGCCGAGGCTCTCACCTCAAAGACATGCGGCGGCGATGCCAGTTTCCTAAAACTCATAATCAAACACGCCCCGAAGGCTCGATGGGGCGACCGGGGAACGTTTTGAGGCCCTCTGGCAAAACTGTCACGCAGCAGGAAGAGAGAGAGCAAGAGGTCTGAAGACAGGTTAAACTGGACTGTTTGGGTTTGAGGATTAAAGGGACAGTTCACCCCAAAATCATATTTTTTCCTCTTACCTGTGGCGCCATTTATCCATTTAGATTGTTTTGGTGTGAGTTGCCTGAATATAATGGAAGTAGTTGGCACAAAGATCAGAGACTACAGAGTTTAAACCCCATCACACCGAACAGGAAGACTCATCTTCTCTACTTAGTCCATCTTTAAAACTGTAAATTCTAACGCTACAACTTATAGATTGATCATTTTGTGGTAAATTTGAGTATTTCATGGTGTAGTTGAAGTCATTTGACTGCGATGTTGCTAGTTTTTTAGCGTAACGTTAGCTTTTCGCTTCTGGTGACTGAATTCATGCTTCAAAAATCATACCAGCGGTGTTCATTCGTGAAGATTAGGGGGAACCAGGGCGACGCTAACCTCCACGTTAGCCGAAAAATATACGTCATCCCTGCTACACTCTCTAGCGCTACAGGTAAGAGGAGAAAAATCTTGATTTTGGGGTGGACTGTCTCTTTAAATGAGGTGAAGCTAAAACATGTCAGCGAAAACAGCTGCTGCCCAAGTTGCGCGTCGGTTCTGCCTCAAAACGTCGCGGGCCCATCGCAGCCTTGAGGAAAATATGACAGATTCATGCCCTTTTTCTGCTGCAAAGGAAGTGCTTTAGTACCCATTGTTAGGGCTAGGTAGGTACAGTCGGCCATAGAAATAGGATGAGTAGATTTACAGTGCTGTAATGACATTTACAATATATTATACACTGGTTCATGAGGGAGGCTGTTCGAAGTAAGCTGGCTCTCTATTTCGTTGCCTTGTTATATTTTTTCCTGCAGATTTGTCATGAATAACTGACAGGTTTTGTGTAATAATGCCTCCGGGTTGTCATTCTTCAACGCCGGCTCCAGCTCATTGATTTAAACTTCAAGAAGAGCGGGGGGAAAAAAAACTGCAGGTAGAACACAATTTAAAGCAGCCGTTTCTTTAAAAAATAAAATAAATGAAAAAGGCTGCTGGTTCATTCTTTGTATAGTGCATTTTTCTTTTTAACGTCAGCCTCTTTTTCAAATGGTGAAAGAATCTCAGTTGCCACAAATGCAATCCCACCCCGAACCACCCCGCCAAACCCCATCCCATCCAGCCCCCATGCCCCTCCACCCCCCCACCCACCCACCCACCCAAAATAACCTTATACAAACTGATTAAACTTCACAACAATTCACCATCAACACAAAGGTCACACAAAGTTCTGTCGTCGTTATGTCCATCCATAAAAACCAAGAACGGCACGCGTCAGGGTTCCCTCGTTCTGCCGTACGTCGTTGGCATGATCACACACACATCCACGCACGCACACACACACACACTCTGCCACGCCTTTACATACAGATTGCGCACACACAAACACATTCCCAGGGGATGAAAGACAGGCGGCACTTGCAGCCAGGTTAGGTGTATGTTTCTATTGCATCACATCCTTCTGTTGCCCAACAGTTAGATAGCTTGTAGGATTATTCAGAACGGTAGTTTTGAGGACGAAAAAAGCAAAAAGGAGGGTTTTCATGAGAGAAACAGGAGGTGAGAATTTGTTAGTGTATATGCAAGTGGGGGGTGCTGAGGACAGGAGGGTCCGATCAGTCGTGGATGACGATGGGGCCTCGCATCCTCAGGCTGGGGTGGGGGTGCGGCGGGGCGAGGACGAGCCCCTGCGGCGGGCCCTGGGAGACCCTGCGCAGGGTGATCTGCTCGCAGGGCTGCCGGCAAGCGTGCCTCAGCTGGGAGCGCGACAGCAGCCGTCTGGCCCTCCTGCACAGGTGGAGACAAGACAGGACATAAGTGCAGAAGAAGATACACTGGTACAAGAAGGTTAGGTCTTGATCTTGGAAACAGTAGTTAGCTGTAGTAGGAGTCAATTAAGCCGATAAAATAATCTCATCGGTCCGCTCAACTACTGTTTCAAAGGTCAAGTACTCATTTTTGAAGAAGACCTACTATGCTTTTTCAGTCTTTATCTTTCCGTTAGTGTTTTATAGGTTCTTGTGCATGTAAAAGTTCTTTAAAGTCAAAACGCACCAATGGGAGCTCGTCAGTAGCTCCGCCTTTAATTCCCGTGATTTGACATGACTTCCCACTGCGTAACCATATTAATTTATGCGTTCACTCAAGGTAGAAGTGAAGCTAGACGGAAGCTGAAAACACGACTCAGTCGACCGGAAACACGCTGAGTGGTGCTGGCTCAGGCGTGTGTGAGCCAACCAATCAGAGGCGACTGGGTGTTCAGGAGGAGGGGCCTTAAGGAGACAGGAGCTAAAACAGGGGGTCTCAGACAGAAGGGGAATACAGAGCTGCTACACTGGACAGTAAGAGATGTGTGATGTAGCTTACAACTAACCAAGTCATAACAAGCTTTAACTTGCAAATTTCCAGAAACCAACGAAAAGGAGGCTCAGATGGATAGAAAACCTTGAAGTCGACACAGTACAAATATCTACAGATGAAATAAAACCACTGAATGTGATATTATAGCCAGTGAAAAGTGTGGAAAAATTGTAATGATGGAGTAATATAATATCTGTAAATTTTATATATAAGTGCAATGAATATCAACACTTGAACATAAAAATAATCCTTCTTGTGAAAATCTACAGTCAAAAGCTCTGCCTCGGCTCCAAAGCTATATTTTGCAAGAACCAAAAACTGGTTCCAAGAAAGTGAAAAATAGTGGAGATGATAATTTTTTGAAAATGACAGATTCTTTGTTCAGGTAAAAAAAAATACTTTTCTGTTATTATCTTTAATTACTATAACCATTTAGCAACAGCTATTTAAATGTATACATGTTGCCAAGTTTCCTCAGGGTCTCTTGGATGTTCAGGATGAATTTCAATCCAATCCCGTGTGCTGACATTTACCTCAGAAGGGCAAACTTCAGAAACTTATAATTAAAAAAAGTATTTGGAGTAGAGCTCCGGGATTTTTCACGGCCAAATGAATTTAATAGAAGTGTCAATGTGAAGCTTTTTGAGAAAATCCATGACCTGAGCTGGGAAAAGTTCTGGATTATGAATGAGATGGCATGGTATACGCATAAGGTGCATTATGCATCTTTTCTCCCCTGGTCATATAAAATAATAAAGGCAAAGCATTTAAATCAAGAGTTTGCAAGAGCTAATGTGAGTTTTAGATGAACTTGTTGAGATTTTTATTTGTAAAAAGCAGAGCAAAGCAGGCGCGTGTAAAAGATTATATGACAAAAAGTGTTATTAAATTTACGTAGTGTGCCTTTAAAGTAGAAATCTAAATTTAATCAAGCTTGATCATTTTGACAGTTTTGTTCTGCATGAAACGCGGTTTGAAAGAGGAGTTGGAGCTCCTGATATTTAAATAATTCATCTCAAAATTCGTTAGAAGCCAGTAATTCATGACTGCATCTTTATGTCGCAGCAGATTACAGTAGCTTAGCCTGCAGATAATGCTTGTTTGAATACATTATTTATACGTATCTGACCACAGACGGGATGCTTCAAGTCCTTTTAGCTACGTCCAATTACTGCAGCCACATATGGGCTCACTTAATGTACAAACTGCAATGTGGCAGCAGAAGCCTGCAGTAAAAAGGGTGCCAACACAGTGAAACAATGATGAAACGGGCTGTGGGCTCTGTGAGACAGCTTATTTTTCATGTATACTATTAGCTTACCAGCAGCTGATGGGCTTGAGAGATTAATTGGTTGAAAATACGTTTTCACTGATTCTGTTTTTAGCTGAGAGAGAGGCTTTTCTTTTTTCCGTTTCAAGCTCACCTAACAAGCTCTACGTGAGCCGTGTAAAGCCCCGAGAGCCATAAGTGACGCTTACAAGATGAAGAAACTCATAAAAGAAGGTATTAAACGTGAGCAGAAAAGTTCACTTTAAGGGCATGCGGCTGCTGAAAATGATTAGAAACACCCACTTTTTCTCATTTCGGGAGGATCCGCTTTACAGCAGAGTGCAAAATTTATTGAGCATCAGTAATAGAGGTTTTAATATCTGGTACGAGGTAAGAGAGCGGTACATCTCGGCAGGATTTCTCAGGCTTATAAAAGGAGCTCGCTGGTAATCTCCAGACCGAAGTGGGCTTTGTGCTGTGACAGGAAGTGTCTCTTAACAGCCCACAGTGACCAAACGCACTAAAGCCAAGACCACTGGGCACTATAACAAATGTTGGACACGGCAGCACTAATGGAATTCGTTCAGAGACAAATGTGAGATGCATAACCACAATGTTTGGACGATTGCTCATGGTTCCCTTCAGGCCGCTAGAAAAAAAAAACGTATTTAATGCACTGCAAAGGCCTCTTGAAATGCTCTTATATTCCTCCCGAGCTGCACCGACGGTGTTTTTCTTGTTCTCTGGACCGGAAAACACATCCGCTCCTTCCAGAGGAAGCTGATTTTTATACAGCGTGACACGAGTTTTGTCAGTCAGAGTCAGAGCAGAATATAAACTGGAGAATAACAGAGCAGATTTATCTCTGGTGGCACATCATCTAAAGCTGTGCTGTTTTTGTCTGCTCAGCTGGCCGTCGGGAAGGAGGAGAGCAAACACGAAAATCCACACTCAAACATGTCAAGCTTTCTCATTTACATGCCCTGTTTTGCTTTCTCTCGTTCTGTTTCCTCGTGTTTGTCATCTTTGATCATTTGTCCTTTAATTTCCCATCTAACCTCATAGAAGTGTTGCATTTAAAATCCTATTTAACATAAAAGACAGAAGTACGGTCAGCACAATGTACGGTAAGTATCAAAAAGTTAAAGTACTCGTCCTGTTGAAAAATGTCTCCTGTGACTGAAACATTTGTCTCAAAGAATAAAGGGGTCGATTTTCAATCTAATAGTCTGATTGGCACAAAGTTGAGACATTCATGGTTCCCTGTGGATGATTCCTCATAACTTTGTCGATACCTTGACTTTGCCTCTTGTGCCAGAGTTTAAAGATTTCAATTATCCATTCAAAATATCTCAACAACTCACAGATAAACTGGCCCACAATTCTAGACATTCATAGTTCCCAGAGGATGAATCCTAATAACCTTGTCGAAACCCTGACTTTGCCTCTTGTGCCACAACTTAAAGATGTTTGTTTTCCAGTTAGATATCACAACATAAGATAAGATTGATTAGCACACAATTTAAGACATTCATGGTTCCCAGAGGATGAATCCTAAAGACCATGTCGATCCCGTCACTTTTCCTCTTGTGCCACAAATAGTTTAAAGACGTCAGTCTTCCAGTAAGGTATCACAACACCTAACAGATCGATTAGCACAAAATTTTAGAAATTCATGGCTCCCTGAGGATGAATCCAAAATGACCTTGTCAATACATTGATTCAGCCTCTTTTGCCACAAACATTTAAAGATGTCAAATTTTCCAGTTAGATATCACGACATAAGTTAAGATTGATTAGCACACAATTTTAGACAATTGTGGTTACCAGAGGATGAATCCTGCAGACCTGTCTGTCCCCTGACTTTGCCTCTAGTTCACATTTGTGACACAGAGTAAAATATCTCAACATCTGATACATTGGAACAAAACATTGTTGTGAGATTCATGGTTCCCAGAGGATGAGTCCTAATAACTTAGTTGATTCACTGACTTTTCATCTTGCGCCATCAGTTGGTTGATGTTTTCAATTCAGAGTAAAATGTTGGATTGATTGCCATAAAATTAGATACATACTTTCATTTTACCGATTCCTGACATTTAATCAGCTTCATCGTCAGGTTTTATTAAACTCTGTAATGCTGCAAAAAGTGTTAATTCTCCATCTCTTTCGGCCTCTCTGTTCTTGTCTCTCTTGCCTCTATGAATAAGTGCTTAAGAGAGAGAGAGAGAGAGAAATGATGGGATAAAGAGACAGAGAAGGGGAGAAAATGAAACTTCCGATCATTCCTCATTAGCAGCAGCCTTTCAGAGCAGATCTATTAATGTCTTCAATTCGGAAAAGTATCTCTACAAGGCGTGCGAACAGACAGGATGATATTACCAAGGCTGCAGTATTCATAATGATGCCATCTCTCTCAAACGCAAACATACAGCCATCATGATCTTGGTGCTAAGTGAGTGATCCATACGAGCGCAGCCATGCTTAATGTGGTAATGATATTTCCACTCAAGGCCCAGCGGTGCCTGGCTCCTCGCTGGCCCATCTGCACCAGTTAGCTACTCTAATTTTAGCCCTGACGGTCGGAGGGCGGCTGTGAGGGCCCGGTGCCATGGCTCATTTAGACACAGGCTTAATGGAGGAACATCTTTCTCTCTCACATACAGTCATGCAAACATTGACTCATTATGGGAGCGCATGAGAGAGCGTGAGTCTACGCATGTGTGAGAAAAATAAAAAGAAACTGATTTTACTGATTAAATAAACGCCTGTTTATTCAACGGCGTATTCAGCCATGCCTTTAACGCAACGCGGACTGATGTAGTGTTTGCAAAGCGAGACGGACTGTTCGGGGTTCTTGAGCTTTTGTTTGATACCTGTACTGCAGGTCTGAGGCAGAGTTATTTAAATTAATAATCAATACAAGTCAGTGTCAGTGGAGCAGAAAAGTGCAGGCTGCTGAGGCATCACGTTGTGCGAAGAGCAGTTTATGGTAGAGCTAATCGATTTGATCTAATTTCCATTCGTTTAGCATTTCTTACTGACCACAGTTTCATCTGATTCGATTCGAGTTAAAAAAAAAAACTAAACATTATAATATAATATTATCTGCAAATGTCACATTAAGCAAGACAAAGAGTCTAAAGCTGCGCTGTAAGCAAAATGCTAACATCAACATGCTAACATACTTACAGTAACTGTGTTTTCATGGACATAATAGTCCTTTAATAATCAGAATAAAAGGCCAGTCAGAGTTATAATGCCACATGTGACCACTTCAACTGGAAGAGACTGATCCAATCCAATCTGAATGACTGTTTAATCAGTTAAAGAGAGGTGGTGTTCACCTTTTATCACACGTTTCATAAGGAGATATTCACACCTAATAACCATGTAAAGCTGGTTGTTTCTCTCTGAATGAATTCTTTCTGTGCACGATTGCCTCCGAGAGGGACAGAAACACGGCGCTCGGAGAACAGAACTGATCTGTCGCTGATGCAACTTGTCCACTTCAATCAGAATCACTAATCAGAATGATTTCAGTCGGATTGAAGAAATATTGTCCATGTAACCACGGCTGGTGACATTATAGTGGCGTCACGTTGTGTTGAGAAGCGGTGAGGTGATGTACACAAGTGCATTACCTTTCCTCGCCATCTTTTTCTGTGATTTTGCCTGTTTTATCACTTTTATTCCTTTTACTTTTAATGACTCATATCATCTTTTAGTGTTTTTATATTATCTCTTCTGCCTTGTTGTTTTAACTCCCCTTAGACTACACTTCTTTATGTTTGACTCGAGTGTTTATTCTGTAATATTGTCTTCCCGAGTTTCCTGCTTTTGCTTGATTGTCAAAGCACTTTTTATATTATATTATCTGTTTAAGGTCAGAGTTGATCATTACAACGGGGAAACTAGCGATGAGGTGGCAGACTGCAAACAACCGAACACTCCTCGTTCCACTTTCTTCGACAGTGGTCACACGTGGATGTCGTCGGTTGGTTGCGATGCCTCTTTAATGCGTCATACACACTGAGCAAAGAGCAGACCGGTTTAACCAGATCTTTTCATCCGATCGGCCTTTTATCTAAATGTGGAAGAATCATTGAGGGCGTGACCTCATTTTAAATGATGCTGAGAGAACAAAGTTGAGCTATAGTTGCTATTGTGTTATGTTTTCACGTGTGCTGTAAAATGTTCCAAGTGTGAAGCACAAAAGCTGTTTGGACACGACTTCAAGCATTAGACGATCACTTGAAAGTGTCTAATAATGACTTTGCGACCAGATTAAGAAGGAAGTGGTCTATGACAGCATGCTGCATTAAGGGCTTTATAACTAAATAGATTATTATAGCTACTTGGGTTAAGGTTTCTGGTCCCACTTGCCCAAAAAATATCTTAATTCAGTCTGTAAATGTTGGTGCTTTTAGAGTGTTTCTTCGCTGCATGAGCTGAGTGAGTGTTGCGGTGAAAATGTACAAATTCAATCTTCTAAACGAGACATTTTTACACCCCTAGATGGAGCTGCATTAGTGACAACAAGACCCTGCAGGCTGCCACTCTGTTCCGACTCAACGTCTGTGTGGATTTAGGCACATATGTGTCGTATCTGTTTGTGTGTTTGTGCGCGTTTACACTACACAGCTGTCTGAGGTCACCACAGGACCAAAATAACTCCTGAGAGTCCCTTTTCTGTCACAGCTCAGTTCCTCTCGTCTGCTGTTGCTCGGCTTTGCTTTCTTATCACACACATACATAGACACACACACACAGTCAGCCAATCAGAGGTCAGAAAAGGGTCACCTTTGCTTACCTGGTCTCCCGGGTGACAAGGAAGAAGCTGTCATCGGGGGCATCGATCCAGTTGGGGCGTCTCTTGCGGATCATCACTCCGCCGCGGGTGTTTCCGCTGCTGCTGTTGCGGCCGTTATGCTGCAGGAAGACATTTACATATCATTTTATTACAATGAGCAGATGCAGTTGTGCAGGATGTGTTTGAAATAAGAGAATAAGACGCTTACCAGGAGGGGCACACCTGTTGTTCCTGGGTTCTCTGTGGAAACAAGGGAAAGATGCAAAATATGCATGAGGGAATCTGTCACTTGTGAATATTATTGATGAGTTTATTTCTTTTCCAAGCTACAAGTGGTGCAACAAAAATGACTGTGTTTCAATTTCAGTAATAATAGTGAAGTTACCAATAAAAAACAAAGTGTCAGACTGAAGTTGAATCATCCAAATTATCCAAATGACCCCCATCTGCTGATTCGTTTTCATTAGAATTAGTTGTCATTCTCTCCAACGAGCTAGTTTAGATAAGAAATGGCAGAAAAGGTTATCAACTCCGGGTGTGTTTCCACTAATCGGATTTTATCAGGCAAAAAGGACGACAAGAACATTGGATATCAACACTGTTTGGTCCCCAAGGTTCATTCACATCAGAGGTAACTCGGTTAAAAGCAAGACGGGATGCATTTTCCAATTTTTTTCGGGGGTTGTTCAAGTAATACAAGTAATGACTTTCTGCTTCTGGGCACGATTAAGTTAAGCAACAACAGCCTCATTGAAAAACAGGTCATGATAACTTTTTTTTTGTGGAATTAGTCCGGCTCTGGAAATGTGTGCCTGTGTGTGCACCTGCGCGCCGGTCCGGCTCAGCCCTGCTGTGGTGATGGTAGCTGCGTTTCCCCAGCATGCCGTGGGGGCCGTGCGGGAGGGAGGAGAGGAGGCGTCGAGGGGGAGGCGTCTGCAGGCCCGGGGTGCGGTGGGAGCGAGGGGCGTGAGCTGCCGGACGGGACTCTGGAAGAGACACCACACTGGAGCTGCATCAACTGGTTCTGGTGACACTTTATAATAAGCATCATTTAAACATTTATAGTCAATTAAACTGTAGTGATAGGTTAATTAAATGCTTTAAGAACATTAATCATCCATTTATAAAGATTTTTAAACATCAGTTGCAACTTTACAACGAACAATTGCTTAATAAATGGTTCATAAAGTTAATTAACTATAACTTTGAATATAAAAGTGTTGATGTGAGGCACATCGTACGGCTCAAACACTTCTCATGCGTGTTTATTTACCTAGAAACTGGAGAACACTGGTCAGAGTGCTCCTCTGGGCGGCCCTGGTTTTGGGTAGGCGAGTCCCCTGCCCCTCGGACACCCTTAACATGTCTAAACCAAACACACACACACACATTTTACAAACCACCGCAGTGTCTCTCAGACTGCATGATCCCCCCTTCCGTCTGCTCAGACTTACCAAGAATACTAAACACTGCCTTAACATTTCTGCAGAATCATGCAATTGGAGCCCGGTGGAATCAGTCCCGATCGCCTGTTTGATGTCTTATGTGCCTCTTTTATATATTTTAATGAATGCAAATGCAGTCAAACAAGTGAGGAAACCACTCTGAGGTGTTAATGTGGTGACTTACTTTCAGGGATGGCATGTCCAATAGAGAATAATCTCCCACATGCACATACACAGATGTAAGTACATGCTCACATGCACACACAAACCAACAAAAAGGAACAAATTGGAAGCACACATACATTAAAATATGGATATGACAGCAGGCACTGGAGTCCATGCTGGGGGTGGGGATGCGAGCCTCTATGGTTCCTCTGAGTGTGGTGGAGTTGATGGACAGATAACACGGGACACATGAAGCACAAGGACTCGGAAAAGATGCTTTCAGGTGTGACTTTATTGGAGGTCTACTCTCACATTCACACAGTGATGAAAGAAAAGAGCAAAAAAGAGGTAGAAGGTGAGATGAGAGTATTGCAACAGTTGTTAGAAGATGAAGGACGAGGAGGCAGAGGTGCGGAGGGGGAAGGGGGGAAAATGGCTCTGAATGGCAAATCCTGTCCGCAGGATTTACAAGAGGCAACATGATGGATTCATATGAATATTGCATGATCTGAACACAGGAGGGGGGAGGGGGGGGACCATATCACAAGGACGTGGTCCGGATGATGACTCCTAATGTGTAAGCCTGATCTACAGCGGGAGATGCAGCCAGCAGCAAAGAAGTCAAGAGCAGCTAGTTATTCTTTGTACCAAACAAACCAGAGGAGGTTCTTATTTCAGCTTCGACCTCCCTCCTTTCAAGTTTCATCAGTCCGAATCTAAAGCTCATTATGTCACAAAAACACACATGATTAACAGCATGAGAATGTGCGCGTAAAGAGGGTGATGGCAAACACACTGGAGCCGAGGTTCAGTATTTACAATATACATTCGCAGCCGAGGGATCAGCCATGACAGCACAGAGGGGGCACGCCTGTGCCAGCGGCGCTGTGCAAAATAGAGCTTCTCTTAGTAAAATACATTTTCTCTACATCTAAATTCAGTAAATATACGGCTCAGACTAGAGTACGACTTCTATTACAGTCTACTTGTTTATGACAGGAGCAACATGAGTTATTATGCGAGTGTAGAATAGCCCTGTTTAATCGAGAAATCTTTGTATGTCATTTCAACAATGGCTTTCAGTTCACAGTGACTAAGAACCACAACAGATAAAAGAATAAAAAAAAATTAAAAAAACACGAATGAAAAGATGATCAGAACTCATAGTTATGAGGACAGGCAGTCTTTATTGGAAACAGGGGGTGGGAGAATACAAAAACCAAAATAATAATAACAATAATAATAAAAACAGAAAGAGAGACAGACGGGGGGCAGAGATGGGCAGAGATGGGGGGCTGATGGTGGGGCAGTCGGGGTGAGGAAGGGTGGTGAATGCGTGTGTGTTCGTGTTTGTGTCTGCGTGTGTTTTGTCTGCGTGTGTGTCCATGTGGCAGAAGTTAGGAGGAATTGAAAGAGCTCTTACACTCTGCCTTTATGGCCCCACAGTTAATGGGGACAAAGGGCCGGCGCGCGGCACGGCGCAGCCTGATGATGTCACGGCACATGTGCCGGGCCAGCTTGGTGAGGCGGGTGGCCTGCAGCAGGAAAGCCTGCTTGGTCTTCATGGAGGATTTGGGGCTGCCGCTGTTTCGCATCGGCACCATGTGGTTGGACTGGCGAGGACCGTGACTCCGTGAGCGAGGCTCCTGGGACGGAAGGAGGGACAGAACAGAGGACACTGAATACAGCTGAACCCATAACACTGTGTGTTTGCACAGATACTGCAGATTTGTATATCGGTCAGTGTTCTTCAGATATTTTATCTTCTTTTCTTTCTTTCTCTCTTATAATATCTTCTAATCATTTTATTTTCTTATGTGTTTTGTTGTAAAAAAAAAACGCTCTGAGCGGAACACGAAGAGAATTTCACTATAAAGAGGAGCTTGTTTTTACCTTTGCATGTGACAAAGCCTTTGACTTAAGGAACATTAAGTGTTTTGAAAACTGCTTTTAAAAGTTTTGAATCCTTTTGTCTCAATCAGTTCCCTCGTACGAGCAATGCAGTCCTATAAAAATTTGTTAAAATAGAAATAAAACCTCTTTTTTTCATTTTGGGACTTTCACAATGCTATTAATAAAGGGGGGGATTATGTGACATTTAAATACATTTGTGTGTGGGTTGTTCACTTTTGCTACACTCACAGAGTTTGGATGAAGTCAATAAGTGAAGATTTTAAATGTTAAGCTAAAAAACATTTGTAAATGTGATTGTTTTGACCTTTAAAAATGATTGTTACTTCCAAATCTGCTATTTCTTTTTCCCACAAGTCTCTAAATCAAAATGTAATTTATTTTTAATGTACGCAAATGTCCACAACTCATTGAAGCACAAACTGCTGGATACTTCAAATTGTTCCTGAAACGTTACTACCAAGTGAAACCTGTTACATGAAGAAAACATCACATTTCAGTTTTTGAATGCAGAAAGTACATGCACAAAAACAACACGTATGCAAAATGTACGTCTAGCTAGTCAAACAATAAATCCTGACCTCGTGAAGGGTAAATGACACGTTAGCAAGGGTGTTGACTCAACTGTAGGTTTAGAAGCTGAATTCCATCAAAACCATGAGGTTAGGTGAATACAGACATGTTTTGAAGAACTGCAGACACCCTGATGTTTTTCAGAATCACCCTCCTCCCCCACAACATCCCCTGTGTGTTACACATCTCTGCCCTCTGACGGAGCTTACATTGCTTGCTGGACTGGGGGAGGTCCTCTCCTCTGGGGCCTCTGCTCGGCTTGGCATCTTCAGGCCGCCGTACTTCTTCCAGTACATCCAGCAGGAAACGCACAGGCGACACTGCATGTTCGGAGGCCCCCACGAGTACCACTGGGCCGACTGCATGGCTGTTAATGTACGAAATGCATTAATGAGAGTTGAAAGCATCGCTGGAGAAAACTGGCCCACAGACACTCGGCATATTGATCTCTCTTTGTCTCAAGTATCTCCCTAAATGATTTAATCAATGTCGGATCGAGTCTCACTACAGGCCTGCTGCTGACTGATGAGATTACCGTTAGTGATTTAAACATCTTAAGAAGCTCCGTCCACACTAAAAAAAAAAAAAAAAAACGGCCAAAATTTAAACCATTAATTATGTTCAACAAGAGCCAAATCTATTTTTAAATGAAAATTATAATGCTTGGCACTTTAAATATTGCACATTATCTTTATTACACAGTGGCGGCACATGGCTACGTAACAGATTAGTAACAGATGCTCACTGTTTTTTTTAAAGCAACAAATAACGGGGAGGACACTCAATGCAAATTATGTAGATATTCAAGAAATATTACGTTTAAAGGACTAGTATTCCAGGTGCAGACTAGCGAGGGTTGAACCAGTTGACACTTCGCGCACATCTCGTGTTTCATGTACAAAACAGCAGGAACAATTACTTTGTTAGCCGACATTAAATGAAACACACAAGAGGACTTATTCCTAAAATCATGCATTATCATAAAATTACAAAAAACTTAATAGAACTGGCCACATGTTGAGTTCATCCTCAAAACAGATAGGGGGAAGGAAGTAACCAAAGTAACCGCTAACTGAAGCTGCGATTAGCTCAGTTAGCCGTCTCGAACGGCGAGCTCAGAGCACACCGCTAGCACAGGAGCTTTAAAACAACTTTAGTAGTTATCTTTGCCACAAATATACTGACATAACATCAAAACTGTTATTTTTCCTGCATTGTGTTGACCATTAAGTTAATCTCTGAATAAAAACAATCTTATCTATTGCACCTTTAAATTTAAGGATTTGCACTGTAATCTGTTTTATATGATTATAAAGTAAATATTCAGAGGTTTTGGACTGTCAAACTGTAAACGTCAGGGAGAATTTCACTGAAAAAAACAGAAAAAAAATCAACACAACAATAAGCTTGTTCGCCCTTTGCTTTCAGGAACTGGGCGAAGGGGAGATATTGATCAGTGGATTAGTCACAGCTGTCAAGATAAATAACCAGGTGAGAAGTGATGAAAGCGTCTCTTCCAGAGTCAGAAGAGCTCAATATTGAACACGAAGTCCTTTGGCTGGCTAACCCTGAATTGTTTCCCTTTCATTTATAATTGACCTGTGCTCACAGCCTCTGTGATTCAATTTCACACCTGCAATGCTTAAACACACACCCACTCTCCCTCACTCCCTCTCTCTCACACACACACACACAAACAAAACTCACTATAGCAGCTCTCGCAGGCTCTGCCCCCGCCCGCTGCGTGGTAGGCCCCAGGGCCCGCTCCATTCACCGTCGCCATTTTGCCGTTGGTCATTGAGATCTGGTTGGGGTTGGGCTTGTTACTGTCGGAGAGAAGAAAAAGGTTTTAACTTCTCGGGGAGAGATTTAAGGCCGACTGCAGCTGGCTTGTGCAGGGCTTTAAATCAAACATATCAATTATGTATAAAACAATGATCATCTGGCAGCTGAAGGTGCAGCAATAACACCAACATCTATAAATGTGGGATGAAGTGACTTACTATGTGGGGATATAAACCTGCTTCAGTTTGCTCTCTGCCTCAGCTGCCTTCAGTCTCTTCTGCTCAGACAGAAACACAGTGGATTGATTCATCAATAACAAAAGAAATCAACAGTTGTCTTGCAAAAAAAAACTCTGGAGACAGCTTGACACCTTAGAGAATTAAGTCTGACAGGCAGCCTGAACACAGGACTGCAGGATTACAAAGATAATCATTCAATGTGTCAATGTGTTATCAAGTGTGGCATTTCCCTTCTTCTAGACACTTTTTCACTGATAATCTATACAGCTGAGGTACAGGAAAAGCTCTCTGGGATTAAAAGGGTTATCCATTGTGATCTCCTCTCCAATCACTTTTGTTGGCTGTTCAGCAGAGCGAATCAATGCATGAGAATGGAACGGATTAAGTTTGGGAAAGACCCTCGAGGCCTTCGCTGTAGTATCCATGATTTCACCCATTTAGCTCCGTTTCTCCTTTGCTTGCCTCTGCCATTTTTATCAGACATATTCTCGATGAGAAGTCACCGTATTAGCTGCATTGGATTGAACATGATGACAAACGCTGCTTTATCATATCCAGCTGGTGTTACAGAGAGTTGTTTTGATTTTCCTGCAGCAAAAATTCCCTTCACTTCAGTTTACCGTCTACATTACTCCACCAGCTTTACCCATAAGTAGTTCAGTTTAATTTTCATTGGGTGTACTATTCAGTCTGTAAAAACAGCTGTGTAATGTCCTCTGTGGCTCTGGAGGGAGCAAACAGGAACTTTGCCAATTTTCAACCAGCACCGTGGCACCACAATTTTTGTACTGTATGCAAATGAACAATGTTAAACTCTCCATTTCGCCTGCACCGCTTTTGTGCCAGCAAAAATCAGGCAAAATATGTCATCTGGCGGCTGCTGTTGTGTCTTTCTACTGCATATACAGCCCAGTTTTATGCAAGGACCATCTTTCCCAGACTTTAGGCAAGGCAGCCTGTCTGATTTTTATCTGAAGCGTTGTGTTGTAGGTCACCGACGTCACGTTGCACGTCAAGAATGCGTCGGAAATCGTTGTGACAAAAGAGAACAAGAACAGAACCCATTGTGAAAGAAGCGTCTGTACAATGGTGAATCAATTCTTTTGAGTGTCACAGCCGCCGTGAAATGACTCTTTTCACAATCATAATTTGAGCCATTCGGTTCAATAACATCCGGAAAGTCTAGAAGAGCCGCACAGTTAAATTATTTTATCCGGGCCTGAAACTGGAAGTTAGCAGGCTCGGTGTGCAGGAGTTTTCAAAGATGGGAGGTCGAGCTTTTTTGGCTTCAAAACACCTCCGAGCAGCTTTCATAGGAATGAGCAGGGCTCCACCTCCAACACTGTGTCCAGATATAAAACGTCCTTAATAGACTACGTCCCGAATTCCTTTCGTATTTATGTGCCACCACTGGTGTTGATAACGCCTCATCACTTTGCATTTAGTGTGTTCACCCGGGTCTTATGTTTAGATCAAATCTGAGCAGAGGTGATAAAAACACGAGTCTACTGTAGACTCAACTGACCCGGGTGTAAATGCCGAGTTTACACATTCCCATCACACACAAAAGTCGATTTTAGCGGGTTTAGGTGGGATTTCTGGCCAGTGGAAAAGGGGTATCAGAGACAAGAGTGTTTAAAAGGCAGGGGAGGTTTATTGAAAGATGCTGTTGAGGGGCATTGTGGGAATTGTAGGATCCAAAACGTTTTAAGTCTGAGTGATAAAAAAAACTAAAATTCAACATTTCTCAGCTTCCTGCTTCATCGATTTTGAACCTCACGAGTCCTTTAAATTTATGTAAGCGCAAAACTAAATCACTTAAGTGCCTATTTGAGAGAAACAGAAGGAGTGTAGCTACAAAAGAAATGTTTCATATACATAAGACCTAAAGGCAACAAACAACATTAAATTATGGTTTTGTTTCATCTGTTCTCATAAAAAACACAAATCTTTTAGGGGATTCGGCTTCAAGGGTGCACATAATGTGTTCCAGAATGAAACCCTGAATATAGAGAGAGAAACTTTGTTTAGAAGAAAACTCCACAGGGAAACTTTCAGCCTTGGACTCTGACTGTAAAAGTCTTTCGGACGGTCCCAGGAGGAACACAGATCAAACATTTTCCTTGTTTTGAAAATTCTGAATTAGTCTCACCTGTTGCACGTATCTGTCTGTGGTCTTCCACATGTAGTAGTACTCTATGATACTAGTCAGAGACTTCCATGGCAGCTGCACAAGAGGAAAGAAAGAAGAGGAGTGGAGGGAAGAGGGGGGAGAGACAGAGAGCAAATTAATGATATTAATATCTCATGTTCTTGCCATCTGGGTGCGAAAGCCTTCATGTATATTCATGAGCGAGAGGCATCGTGACCAAAGAAGCTGAAAGCTACCGGCTTTGCTTGGTTCCGAGCCCCAGAAGAAAATACACGCATACGCTCTCTCACAAACACACACGCACAGTGATTCACACATTTAATAAGTATTCATGAGCACCTGGTGCCACCGCATACACCCATATCCTGCCTTTATTGTACAGAAGTGGTAGCTGGTGGGAAGGAAAGTTCAATAGTATCAAATAGTCATCCCCTGTAGGCTTGAAAGGCAGCTGCTAAACTTGGTAATTTTGTCCTTCACAGAACAGTGTGTGTGATGGGCTTGAATTCATGTAGCACGAGGGAGTCCCAAGTTTACACTGAGGAGCAAGAAATACCAAAAAACATCCAAAGAAACTCCTCAAATCACATCTGCAGCATAATAAATCTTCCACCGTCCATCAGTCTGTGAAGGAAGTTTCAAAAATCCAGATTTTCCACCTAAATACTGCCAAACACACAATACAGATGCAGAGCTGACATACATGAACAAACAGCCAGCTGTGAAGTGACGAGTGAACTGAGAAAGTTTGAATACTTTTCATCCCGACATGAAGTCTCTTCACTCATTATTAGAGCACATTTTAACACATCCAGAGTAAAACAACCACCTCTAAACAGCCACATTACAAGCTTACAAAGGAGAATTTTTCATTAGAGCGGGAACGATAAGTTAAGTAATCGTTAAGTCGATTAAAAAGGGAATTAGTTACCTCCTACTTTGATGATTGATTATCTGTTTTAGTTATTTTTCAAGTAAAAATGTCAAACCCTTGCTGGTTTCAGCTTCTTAAATGAAAGGGTTTGCTGCTTTTCTTTGTCATTAATGATGGTAAATGACATTATGAGGAAAGAGTCTTTGTACTCTGGACTGTTGGATGGACAAAAAAGGCAATTTGAAGACGTCACTTTGAGCTCTGGGAACCTGAGCAAAACTTTTCAAATTAAATCAAACTTAACAATTGATCTTGAAAATAATGAAAAGATGAATCAAAATTGAAAACAGTCAGTAGTTGCAGCCTTTTTTAAAAACTTTTAAGACCCCTATAACTTGCTTAGGTAGGTAGAATCATGGCTGACAACAATCCAAAAAAACAAATCCCAGTTCAGACCAAAGATTCGTGACTAGACAGAAATAGTTTTGGATCACTGCAGGGGAAAGTTGCAGTTGAGTATGAACTGACTCGTCTTAGCGCGACTCAGGCCGGCCCGATGGTGTCAGCTGAGACTCGGCTCGTCAAGTTGCTGGCGGCTCGTTGTAGAATTAAATTAACAGAGTACAGCTTTTGCACACTATTCACTTCACTTGCAATGAATTTTAATAACAACGTTTCCGTACTCAGACTGTCTTCAGGTTATCTCCCTCCCTATCTCCTGTTGTTAAAATCAATTGTAAGTGAAGTGGACAGATTTAAATTCACGCAATGCAGTCAGCCTCTCGTACCAAGTCAGCCAAATAAGTCAGTTACAAATTGTCAGCCGGTCGGAAGGGCAGACACACAGAATTACAAAGAGTAGTAGCAGTGGATTTGTCTTGTCTCGCCACGAATCTTTGATCTGAACAGGCGTTTATACAAACGTGAATATCAAATCTAAAATATTTATATTATTCTATCACCTAGGGCAGTTTCCTGTTGCAGCTGGTGTCAGCCAGAGTGTGAGCATAGTTTGTTAAACACACTTACAAAGTCTTGTCGGATGTCATTGAAGTCTTTTCCGTATTTCTCTAGTGCCTCCTCAAACATGGCCGCTTCCGAGGCGCTCCACTCCTCCATCTCATCCCTGCAGAGCACCGGGCCACCCGCTGGGACCAGTACACTCAGCGCACTGGACAGGTCGTAATTATGACGATGCAGCGTGTCCATCGCATGGAACTGCAGCCAACGAACACAGAGAATGGGTTATAAACTATCATTTAGGTTACAGCCAGGTGCTGCAGGGTGTGCGAGTGTGTGTCCAGCTCACCAGTGTGATATCTCGTGAGGCTGCAGCTGCACTCATGTGTAAGCTCGGCTGTCTGACTGAACTGCTGCAGTCCAACGCTCGAGCAAAGGTCCCAACCGCCCTGAAAAATAGACACGAACACACACATAAACAACCATAAACAAAACATGTAAATCACACAGTACGGGCCCAATGTTTTTTAGCAAATAACCCACACACACACACACACACAAGCCTCCAGTAATAGGGAGCAGAAAACAGCACAAATGAACCAGTCATGAATCAAACACAGTAATTTATCATTTGAATATTTGCACCATTAAACACAAATCTGTGTTTCTGTTATTAATATTAAATGCAGTTTTGCATAAATTTGTATAGAAATATAAACAAATCAATCCACATATATTTTTTGTGGAACAACACATGAAAATAATGAGCCTCACGCTGGAGCATTTTTCCTCGAAAAACAACAACAAAAATCTATTACTTTACTTTGCATTATAATCCACAAACAGGAAAATAATTAGAGCTGGGTTTTAAAAAAAAAAAGAAAAAATCACTTTCCAATTCAAATTCACCTTCACTTGAATGATCTGCTATCGATTTATAAAATCAGAGATCGTTCCTCAAATAAACTGTCTTTCTCTGAATGTGTGACAGGGTCCAAAATCAACACCAGATTTTCCATTTGGCAGATCAAATCTCTGAAGGTTGTCCGCCACACTGGTGGGTAAATGTTTGCGCCACAACAGTCACATGATGAAAAACTACTCTGAGATTCTCTACCATGTTTTGTCGTCACTTACAGACGTGCAGTTTCTGTTCTCTGTGTCTGTCTGTGTCAGAGTTTCGGACACGGCAGAGGGGCTTCATGGTGCATTCGGGTGCACCGTGTAAACTCAGAAATCTATTGACCAATGGTCACAAACCTTGTTAAAACAGCAAAGTTTCCATTTTGTTCTTATTTTCCTTTGTTGAAACACATGGGCCTACATCTGTCATTACCCTCTTGTTCTTTTCCCACAGCACTTTTAATGATTAGATGCTTAAACTATAATAGTATCAAATTAACTTCTCAAGAGAAAGATGCTACCCACAAATCTCCAATTCACTTTTTATTGTAAACATTAATATTCTTAATAATGCACCAAGCTCGAGGGTTCCTTGTATTAATCCTCACTTGGCACCTTCACTCAAATATCCCTGACTGAATCGATATTTAATCATCTCTGGTGATACCCAGCTCTAAATTAATGGCATTAAAAGGTACCAGTGAGGTTTCTAATACTCTAATACCTTAAAACGAAATGTTCGATCTGTCTGTTCGTAAGGCTTATTGGTTGCAGCTGCAGACTGGAGGAATCCAGCTCATGACAAGCTGTTATATGATACGGCCTCTTCGGTCGATGTGGTCAGGTGATTGTCAGTGTCCAGGTCAGTGATGAAAGGTCTTACCGTGCCACCACTAGGAATTGGTCTATCTGTTTGTTTGTGAGTGGACACTCTGGATCCCACAGCTTCTCTTCTAACTTGGACTGGTCCCTGTCATCTGCCTCACCTGCAGGACACACACGCGCGCACACACACACACACCAGCTTACACATCGAGCCAACATCATATATTATGATCGTTGAGTATCAACCTGAGAGATTGCTGTATCAGCTTTTCTGGTAGAGCAGGTACTATAAACTCTGCACACACTTTGCTACTATCTGAAAATGTCGACGTACTATATGATGGTACTGGACAGGAAGTTTAAAAATAAAACAACACTGAGTTTTGGACTTTCAGCTCCACGGTGCCAAAGAAAACAAATACAAATGCTGGGTGTAGATATACGTTTATACTTGTTCATGTCAAGTGTGAACAATCTATAAATAAGCAGTGTTAGTCATGTGCTTTAACACCAAACCTCTAACAGATTATACTTCGTACTACATTTCTATTTTCATACTATACTTCAAGAACAAAAAGCTGCAATTATCTCCTTCAGAAGAACAAAGTCGGCATATTCTCACCACTACCCTTCCCCACCGTAACCCTCTGAGACCAATCACACAAACACACACTAGATGTTTGGATAATGAGGCTAGAGATAAAAAGAAAAAAACAAGTTTCTACGCCGATCTAGAAAACAAAACCTTTAGGCCTGATTAAAAACATCATAGTAAGTGAATCATATAAAGTTCTCACTGACCCTCTTGTAGCATTTCAGGTACGTCTGCCTGAAAGCGCGGTCCCACTCTGATCTCTCCTTTGTCGGCCAGGAGGGTCTTCTGTGTCGGGTCGTACACCAGTGAGTAGAAGAACGTATCCTGAAGAAAACAGCACACCAATCAGCTTCCATATTTCAAAGACACAAGCTCTAATGTCAGACTCCTGTATGACACATTTCAATCTTAAAAGGTGCAATATGTAGGAATTTTAGTTGAAAACATAAAAAGAAACTGAAATTATGAACAAAATGTAATGACATTTGGACGTTATGTCAAAGAAATCTATGTATCGTGTTGCAAAGATATCGATTCAAGTGATAATAAACTTGGTAATTGTAGTCTTGAGATGTTAACTGGACAGAACCAGTAATCATCTTGGGCGTGAAGAGAATTGTCAGGGTGTCTACAGGTATCAGATATAAGACTGATTGTTGGACAAGTCTTCATATTCATGTATCGGAATTCTAACCATTTCCTTCCTCTGATCTCAGCTGTTGTTTAACAGAATAATCCTACTTCGCTATCTGTAAAACAGCAGCATACTAAAATTAGAAACAAGGTCAAGTTTTAGAAGGAAATTAAGGTGATGCTGCGACTGCTTATTCAAGCACTGCAGACAAGTAAAAATGTAGGTATGTACTGAACGTGTTGCCGTGGAGATGTAGGTTTTATGCAGGAATATGTTTTTTAGCGTGATGTTTCAAGACCATTTCATGACTTCTAAGGCCCAATATTTTTGAAAAGTTTAATACTTTTTAAGGACCTTTCGACACCCTGCGTACTGCACATTTTCATCATTATGCTACAATATGTTGACCAAAGGATAAATGAAAAAAAATAACCAGCTGACTGATCAACAATGAAATCAATCTGAGGCCTTTCTCTCAGTTTTTGTCATCTGCCATTTGTAAGAGCCTGACTTGACCTGCTACAACACAATCTGCCGCAGGCAAACACCAGTAAAACATGACATATATAAATTGCTTTTCTCTCTGACTCACCTCTTTGTCAAGGTATGAAAGAACTGCTTCGGTCTCATTCAATAATGCGACACTGCACTTCCCCCTAATAGGGAGAGAGGGGGGAAACAAGCACCATGTTAAACTCAGGAAGTGAGCATTTGTCTTTTCATGGCTGGGTAAGTGACCGTCCATGGGCACTGCCGGCACTTGACAGTGATGTGTGTGTGTGTGCCTTTGTACAGTACCTGATGTGTGTTGCGGGTAGACTCTCGTACTGCCGGGAGAGGAAGAGCTCTCTGTGGCGAAGCTGGTGTTTCTGTTTTTCTGTAAGATCTGTCTCTGTCGGGCTCTCCTTCTCTTCTTCCAACTCCTCTGCAAAAGGCACACAGAGGGGACAATTACACATTAATGGCGTTAAAAAAAAAATGGAGTTCGTGTGTCGCAAGCCGAAAGATATTACACAAGAAACACGACACTGGCTTAATCGTGACAAATAAATCACAGATTATCAAAGTCCCAAATGGTTTCACCCTCATTCATCCATTTATCTCAAAGACTTCAGACAAGAACACATCATAATATGTCACAACGCCGCTGTCTTCAGATATAAAACAGGCTGGTAAAATGGCGCCCTGCAATCAGAAACTATTGCTGCCATCCATTAAAGACACTCAAGCTATTATGCTCCGGACTATTACTAGAAATGTAATTCTAAGAACAGCTTTCATCCATAAATACTGGATTAGTTTGCTGCAGCCGAGTCAGCACATAACGCCAAGAGGCAGATAAACACTTTAAATCACACAGTGCAGGCATATACCTGGATAAATAAACATCATCTGCCATTGGCAACTACTTATTAATACACCAGTTGTTTATCATGAGCCATTGCTGGCGCTAGTGCCGCGTCACATCCCTGTTAGAAAAGCCCCAGATTCCCCGTTTCCTGATATAAATCACACTTTACGTTGCCAGTATGCTTCTTCAGTAGTGCTTGTTGGATGGTCAAAAAGCACTGGAAAACCCTCCTCCCACACCTTTCTGTAACTTTCCAAAACCGACAATCACACGCCCACCTCACACTGTGATTAGCCCGCTGTGCGAAGGTGAGAAGAAGCCAGGGTTGGAACTTCTCTCTCTAGATCTCCCTTTTCATTTCTGCTACGACTATTTCTGTCATTTTCCACGTGAATAACTGCGTGCAACACTATGAAGTCTTCCAAGAGAGACCCTCTGAGAACGTGCACCCACCTAGTAAAACGCTTTTGCACGGCCACTTTCCATTGTGACTGTTGACAACAATTACTCATTTCCTACGAAGTGTAAAACACACCATGACGTTAGCCATTGCTTTGAATGTCAGGCTCTATTGAGGAAGATTTTAAACTAGAGATTGAGACCATAAGTTCATTAGGAAACTGTCTACTGAGGTATCAAGTGAGAAGTAGTGTCCTTTTCTCATAAGCTAACATACAATTGGACTTCTTTTTGAAACCAGTGAAGTCGCCTCGTTGGCCATTACAAAGAATGCAGGTTTAAGGCACTTAAAGCACTCCGTCAGAGCTAAATTCCTAAGGCCTGCATATGCTCAAGACAAGCTTGTTCATGAGGACGAGTCTGAACACAAAGTTCACTGTTGTTCTACCACAGAACAACAGCCACACCCAAGGGCTGGGTAAAAAACCTGCCGTCATAAACTGCTTTCACGCTGGACAAATAACCCACCAACATCTGTCTTTTGTCCTCAGTGGGAAAGGGTCCAATCCTCATTCATTCCCAGGTCAGCGACTCCGCAGTACTCATGGGTGTTTACTGGCTACAGCTCCACTCAGCAGTGATGGAAACATTACATCCAATGGACAAACAAATGTCCTGCCCTTTTCCGTCACAAGACAATGACAAATGTTGAAATCAAAGACTTTGGCATGTAAATACTTTTCTATTTGTCTCTGTTGGATTAGAGGGGAAATGTGGTCAATGTGGATTTTCTATTATTCAGTGAGAACCTGAGGTAAGATTATACATTTCTCTCAACAATAGCATGCTAGCCAACTTTAGCCTCAAGCGCTAGAATGTTTACCGATGCCTCTCATTGGTTGTTGTGGCCTGGCTTGAAAAGTACCGATATAATCATCCAGATTTTAAACATCAAACACGTTTGATATTATCGAGGGTGGTCCCGATGAGTGTGTGAGCATTTCAGGAGGCTAAAGACTAGATCTGTAAACGATCACAATACCAGATAATCAGTGCTGGACAGCATGTTTTGAGCAGACAATACACAAATGGATGTATAAGAGTAATCACCATAACATTTTCACTGGCCTTCACGCTGCTTTCTACCGCTGAACTGTTGAACATCAGGAAAAACAAGAAAGGCAAACTTTTCCGCCGCCGATGGGAAAGGAGGCAATTGTCTATTTAAGATGGTTCACCCATGTTCAAGAAAAAAACCTGCATAAAAGCACTAATTTTGGAGGCACAATGGAAATGCACATGTATCAGATAAATGGGAATTAACGACAAAAACGTTTGGACAGTTTGCCCTCGAGGGCGTTCATGGCCCTCGTCAGATCACACAAAAGTGACAGAAGTAAAAACCTCTGCACACCGGCATCATTGGACCACCCCTCCCCAAATACAACATCAGAGCTGTACGACCCTTCAACAAGCACTTCAGTTCAAGTGATCCCTTGACAGTCCACTCCACCGAGCAGCGTCTCTGGTTCGCCATCTTTAAAAGCCTCTCCTTATGTTGAGATTTGAGTGCAACACTGTCTCTCTCTATTTCGGAGCTCCACTCCTACATTATGTTGGTCGTTCTTACTTTTACCCGACTGACAGCAGGCTTGTTGCTGTCTGATCTGCTCTCCTTTGATACATCAGAGCTGTGACTGCTGCGTATAAAGACAGCTAATGGAAACTGAAAGCTGATTTTTACGCTGCCGTTGCTTCACACTGAAAGCTTTCCACCAGCAAACCACTGGAAGCCAACTACAGGAAGTCCAACTCTTATTTGTCACGTTCGAAGTCTTCACATCAAGATGCAGCCATTTTTCAAGATTTTGTCAGTGGATGAGTAGATGTATGCATGCTCGGTAGGAATGGTAGAAGAGGAAGCAGTCACAGGCAATGTTGAGATTTAATAAAATCAAACTTTGGGATGATTTTAGTGCCACAAACACATTTCACCTCACTACTATTGTGTTGGGTAGGCGGCAGCAACTTCATCGGCAGACACTTTAAAATATTGGCAAATAAAACGAAACCTATCTGCACCGCTTGTTAACAATGAGGTTGGAGAATGTGTATTTTTAGGATTAAGCCCTAACCTGTTAGCTCTCCTTAGAGCTAATGTTAAGCCCTCAGCTGTTGTTTGATCTTGCGCTGCAATGATTAATCAGCTTGACAGACAAAATGGATGCAAATTCTGCAAACAAAGCTCCAGAATAACTGAATTTTTTACCCTAATTTTAAAAAGTACACATTCAGAGAAACACATTGAGGCTTTTTTTGTTTTAGCTCAACTTGCTGATTGATAGTTTGGTGCAAATAAGTGCAAACATTTCAGCTTTGACTCCTACAAACTGCACATTCGGTTTCATTTTTGTAAACTGGCCGTCGTTTTGTTTTCCTCTTGAAATAATCTGAGCCATAAATTGTGTGAATTCCTTTTCTTTCCAGTGCCGTAGGCAGTGTTAAATGTTATTGTTGTTTCTGTTTCCTCGGCTGACCAGCTGGGAGAGGACTGAATCCAAATAGCTCGTGGAATTGGCTGTGATGAATGCATATGCTCCTGCACATTGTGTGGTTTACATTTCTATGCTTAAGGCTGCTTTATGTTGACAGAGTCTAGACAAATCCGCAAAACTGGTTTTCCCAAACGGCACAGAGTGAATAGTGTTCAGCCACACAATACATTCCTGTCAGTCTCAGTGGTATAGGTTCACTTTCTAAACCATGCCTCGCTGGGTCTCCAGCTGCTCACTCATCATCTCAATCATTCTCTTCACAGATGCAACCTCGCTTTGGCAGAAGGAACGTTTCTTTCATGTCCAGAAGATGATCAATAACTTGTTTTATTCTAAGTGAAACATCACTGGAAACAGGTAAAAGGCTTCCCAGACAGAAAGGGTGCTGGTGTGATAACGACACCTTCATACAGCCACACTCGCACTCCAGTTCCCTCCCAGAAATAATTAATTGAGAAATGCATGTAAAAATACAGATATGAATAGCACCTTAGCACCTATGTATGTGACTAAACGGCTGCACTCCTGCACAATGTTCGATATGGGAAACTAAGGAACCCCTCTGCCAAAAAAAACATCATATTGAGAGTAAATGTAAAATGGGCAAAGGAGATTCTAAGTAGAAAACACAGCTGGAAATGTCTGCTCGACTGACATAAAGAAGAAAACCCATAGACGCTTTCCCTCACCGAGGAAGTAAATTCAAATGCTCCTGACAACCATACAGTTTCAAAATGGCGCTGTAATGTCGTTGCATTCCGTTTACCCCCAAGGGTTATTTTTCCCAATTCCTCAATTAGTTGTTTGACTAAGGAGGTCACAAAACTGTAAAAGAAAAACAACACCATTGCAGTTTTCCAGCTATGGCTGTGGTCGTGTTCCAGGACCGGAACATGTTCGCTGTTTCACAACTTCAACTACATAAAACAACTTAGGAACTCCAGCAATTTTACACATTAAAGTGTGTTTGCGGGTCTTGGAGAGAACAACTGCATGCGAGAAAATAGTAGTATAAAGCATTTTGTTGCTCCAGAGGAAGCTGCATGTAATCTGCTAAATTGACACCAGTGATGGCACTCAGTAGCCACACTGCATTGTGGGTAATGCAGGCACCAGGTTTTGAAAAGGAAGAAGAATGTGTGGAAAAGAGAGGTGACACCTCTGGATCTGCTGTGTCAATTTTGATCATTTGCTTTTAAACTGTCCATAATGAGTCGAAAAGTGTTATAGGAGTGCAAAGCTAGACCAGTGGACTGCTTTTCAAAACCTGGTGCCTCCATTACCCACAATGCAACTTTGCCGCTGAGTACATGCAGCTTCCTCTGGAGCCACAAGAGGCTTAATACTACTTTTCCACATATGCAGTAGTACTCTCCAAAACCTGTAAATACACTTTAATGTGTAAAATGGGGCGAGTGTTACCTTTTACCTGAAGTCCATTACTAAGCTCCATTCACACCATGTTGTCAGGTACCGTGTTGCCAGCAAATGACATACCTCCAGCTTCCCAGAGTTCACGGTGTGGTGTTCAAATGGCCTGTTATGCCTGACCAACAGCCAAAAACCAAAATATGTATCTATTTACAATGATTTCCAACAGGAAAAAGCAAAAAAATCTGCACATTTCATGAAGCTAAAACAAGCAAGTGCTGACACATTTTTGCTTAAAAAGTGACTTAAAAGTTATCCGAAAATTATTACCAAATGACTGATCTGTTGATGCATTAGTCAATTAATCAACTGGTCGTTTCAGCTCTATATTTGAGTGAAGTGTATATAAATGCATATCCTGAGGAAACTGTATCATCTCTTACAACGCTGAATTTTTTAAGAGACTGAAACAAGTGATGAAACAGAAAGTCTGACAGAAGTTCCTACTCACTTGCATGTTTGTCTGCGAGCTGGATGAGACTGTGGGAGATGTCTCTCCTTCTGTAGAAACAAACCACCTTGGCCTCCACATTCCCGCTTGCCGTCTGCAACAAAGAGAGTACAGGGATCCAGGTTGACTGAAAGAGGTGGCAACACCTCCCTGCACAAGCCTCTAATTTCCCAAGAGACCGGGCGCCTTTGAGTGTTCGTCAAGCTATGCTGCTATGACAGGCTGACCAGGGCAGCAACAGCGCTTTTGATCGAATGATTGATTGATTGTCTCGCTGTGTAATTAGGCCGACAGGCTTAAAGACTCATCTACTATTAAATGCTGTGACTGATGGAGAGTGAATGGATGTGGGGGGTACGAGGCTTCAGAAAACGGCTTCCAACTTCTTCTGCTGCTGCTGCTGCTTTTCAAAGGTATATGTAATTAACGATATTGTTAATGGACAAAATAACAGGAACACTGCATGATATATTGCAACATACAAAAACATGTCCATCATGCAGAATCAACCACTCTCTTTCAGCCTCACCAAAACTGTCACAGGATGACTGTTTTACATTGCATCATGTTGCCTGGAGTTCCTGTTATTTTGTCCACCAATTTTATCACTTAGGATAATCACAACGTCTCCTGTCTCTGTTTTATAATTTAGAGCGTCGATACGCTTTTTTATCAGGCTGATAGTGACCTGATCTAACAGCTTTCAACCCACAGAGTCTGATAATCACCTGAATTCATCTTAATATCTTAGTGCATATGCAACACAGGAAATGCTTTTAGATCACGCCTGTTAGAGATGCTTGTGTAGGATTTAAACACAGTTTTGGTCTATTCTTAACCAACAGCGGTATTCAAAACTGTTATAAAAAAAATGGTCTTTAGTCCAAAGCTATCTGAGCTCCTGCTATGTTCATTACAATATTCAACCCCGCCTACACATACACTCAGACAGGTGTGTCTTGTGATCAACGGCAGTTAGCAGACCATGGAACACCTGTCACGCTCCATCATACTACCAGTACTTCGTCACAAAACGCACACACGCACGCAGGATTAAAAAGAGGGGGTTGGGACAGGAACTGGGAGGAATCCTGGCTATTCACCCTCAGGCATAAAAAGGAATACTCGCACACAAAAATGACACACAAACAACTCATTACCTTGTTGAGCTCTTCTATCCGGCGGATCAGGTAAGGGTTACTTGAGGAGTTCTCAAAAAAAACATAATCTGTAACAGAAAACACACACTGGTCATTTCACTGCAATGCTGAACTGACTGTGGGACCAGGAGAAAACTAAACAGTGGCCACTTAATTACCTGAAAAATCAAATACAGTCCGATTCAGAAAAGTCAGCCAAGAACAACATGGCTCAGTTCAAAATGTTCCTTCAAAGCAAAACTCATAATAAATTACACATTTACAAAAATATTACTGCTCAGATTTGATTGACACTAATTTAACTATGTGTTTATTGTTGAGGTTGTAGTTTGCAATGATGTTGAACTGGATTGCAAGTGCTTTTAATCTTCTGCCAAACTGGTTTATGCACATGAAGGGAGAAGAATATGGGAAACACAATTCAATATAATGCAGTCCACCACTAACTGAGTTTAATAGTAAGGATAAAGTTGAAATAATCTCTGTCCAACAGTGTCAACATGAAGACAGCATTATAATCTTCCTAAATGTGCAACATCTAGCATGAAATTGAAGGATTGTGCCTGATAAAGGGACCAGGAAATGCACATACATGTACATATATATATACATACTTACTGAAACCAGTAAAACGTAAGTTGAGGAACCGGAAACCGGCTGAGTAACATACTGTTGAGGTCTCCTCATTTATTATATATGACACTGAAAACTAGCGGTTTGCTGCTACAACGGAGCCAACACTAGAGGCATGTTTATCCGTGTAAATGTGAAGAAACAAACAGATCTATCAGCCTTGTTACATCTAGAGGATCATGTTAAAAAACAGGCAAGAAGACCACTAACAAACTGGACAATTGTAATGAGTAAACACCACAAAGAATTTCAAAACAGGGCAACAGGGGCGAAAGCAATTTTCCTGGATGTGCGCTGAAAGATTCTCATTGCCTGTGAGCCCGTCACCATACTGTTATGATTTTCTAAATGATGATGATGACGTAAATAAAGTCGAGGACAGGGGTATGTTACCGTCATAATTTTTTCCACTGCTCATAAACAAAAATCAGCATAAGCATTTCATGACCTCACCTAGCCCCAAGAGACATAAATGTAAACCGATATACAATAACTCTGGAAAGCATCAGGCCACAGAAAAAGTGCTGTCTGAAATATTGTAACTACTATGTTTCAGACAGATAAACAGTTTGGCGAAGAGGTAAATATGACAGTGTTGTAAAGGGGTGACGTTAAGGTACGTTCAGTCAGTGCATATAAACACTACTTGTGTCTGTGTCTGGATTCAAAATACAAAAAAATACGTGTATCCCCATAGTTGTAATCAAGTCCATGCTTAACACGTATATTCCTCCCTTCAAGTTGTTGCACAAATGTATGAAGAGAAAATATTTCAACAGTACAAATTTCATGTGAGATTTATTATTTCATGTAGAATTTCAATGCACCAACAAGTTTTATTTTGGAGAAGTTGGAGTTCACTAAAAGCACCTGAAGGCAGCAGGGAGGACAAGCTGAGGTGACCATAATGGACAACAAGCTGATGCACGAGACTGATGCTGATCAATTATTGTTGTCCATAATGTCACCTGGGTGAAGATGCTTCTTGTTTATGTTTGTGACATTTCAAGCATCTGTGCCAGCTGAGCTCGAGCTGTGGACGTGTAAATAGAGGTGTTACGGTTTAATCCAACGTGACGCAACGACGCCATGAATCGAGACAATAATTTGATGAATTCCAGCAGACTGCTAACAAGCTAGCTAGCCAGTGGAGCCAATTTGCTAATTAACGGCGCTTGTGTTAGAAGTAGGTGAACGGTGTGACAATAACCAGCGTCTAATGTTACACAGAGTGTGAGACACACTGCTTGTATTGTGCAAAACGGGCGCCACAGCTGCATTAATGGTAATCAGTGAAACCACTGCTGGTGCTAACGTTAGCTAAATAAGGACTCGTACTAATGGCTGCATGCCAGAAGAGGCAAATACAAAGGCAGCCTCAGACAGCCCGTGGTAACATTTTAACAACCTTTTAAACACATGTCTAGTCGAGAGCTCCCGCGGTGTATCAGCCATCCGTATTCCGGGTCCGATTATCCGAAAAGCAAAGCCCAACAAAGGTGCCGACATTTGTAAAATGTTTACATTGTAAGCTAGCTATTTAGCAAGCTGGCGGCTAGCTGCTGTGGCCACGACAGACGCGAGGCCTGACCCATTTTGAATCCCAAATATTTAGAAATTCTCACCTTCCCGCTCCAACTTAACGCATCCCTGCTAGTGTGGCACAGCCGTATCTCACTATTAGACGCGAAGCAAAGACAATAACGCCACATAACAGCCGGGGGATGCAAAAGTGGAGAGGTTTCTGTTTGATAAAAAAGATCCACATTGACATACATACCTCCGACCCGGTACATGTTGGCCGCCATTTCTGCCCTCCCGGAGTGTTAACGTAAACCATAAACTAAGAGGAATAGAATAAATTAATAAAAAGCGATAAAACTCCGTTTCTTATGTATAAAAAAAAAGGTATAAGGTGCGATAAATTAGGATCGTCGAGACTCCGGATGTGAGCCCAGTCGGGAGATTTTTGTGGCAAAATCAACCCCCCCCTCCTCCTCGGATTCACTGTTCCCTTTACAATACAGTGAACTCACGGCAGCCAAAAGAAGTCGGATCAACCCGAAAAACCACCGACTGGTGACGTTGAGGGGGGCGCGCACGCGCAAACCACGGGCACGTACACACTCGCGCGCGCACACGCGCAGACACCATTACCTGTAAAACACACAACCTGTTATTTTTAAAAGGATGTGTGTGCGTGATTTATTCCACTTTACAACCACTATGTTTAACAAGCGATCATTCAATATGATATCAATAGATTTTTAATTCATATGATCAGGCTAATATTAGGAATGTCACTGTTATAACATATCACTTAAAATCATCAAACTTATTATTTAAAGGTGCAATACATACAAAAAAGTAAAGATGTCAAAGTAGGATATGTTAATGATCAATCATTAATCGATTAATCGCTGTTAGGATTTCCACCGATTAGAAAAAATGTATTAACCGACAATCAGAGATGGGCACAAATACATCCAAAAAGTGTGCTGCAACAATTACAAATACTTGCTTTAAATATGTCAAAATAAAACACAAAATATTGGTATGAGCTTATGTATTTCATTAAAATACAAGTAATTTGTAACACAATCTATAAAAGCTGATATTATTACATTTAAGCCATTTAGTTGCATCAGTCTGGCTTGGATTTTGTTGTGCCAGTCGTTGAAGAGCAGCAGACAGGAGCTCCGAAATCAAAATCAACTCATTTTTTTGTGTTGTTTACTTTATTATTAAGTAACTTGGTGTTTACTTTATCTGCTCTTTTAACTCTTAATGCAGCCTACTCTGAAGTGTTCAGTAGTTAATGGGGAGAGATCAATACATTTTTGATCCAATTTAAATTTGTGTCATGAATTACACTGTAATGTTTGGGAGTTTAAAAGATATTTTTTCAAGTCAAAAAGTCGCTGTTTGTCATAATTAAAGTGAAATACCATAACTGCTCATTCATCACTAACACCAACATGGCCACCGCCTCAGCGCAGGAAAAGTATTAACAAAGGTGAAAATCACAATTGCAGATATGTGACAGGGTAGTTTATGATATACAGGAGCAGCTCTACACTGTTTAAGTTATGGGTTTTGGTGAACATTCAACAACTAGCAGCTGTGTCGTCTTTATAACGTATTTTCAGTCTTATATTTCATTAGTTCTCTGAAAAACTGCGACTTTCTCAAGTTGAAAAGTCCAGTGATGGAAACAGGAAGTGGTGTGACCTCGGCTCGCTCATCTACTGAAGTCAGTATGCTAACCAGCTAGCCGCTAACGGCTTTGTAACTCAATAGTCTGTTAGAAAACAACACCAGCACTCCCTCAGTGCTCTAACAACCAGTTCGGCAGAGTGAGCTAATGCTACTGCTAGCTGCACAGCTAGCTGAGCTAACTCACTAATGACAACTATAGTGAGCAGCACTAACTCCAACTTTACAACTTGTAGGTTGATCAATTTACAGAAAGTAGTATAAGATGCTTTGTGGTGGTGACGTTTAAGTCAACCGCAATGTAGTCTGTTTATAGCCGAAAATCACAAAAGTGGTGTTCATCTGTGATTAGAATATCTTACTGAACAAAACATGTGATGGCACAAAGTTTTGTTTGCCACAGTTTTGAGCGATATTGAAAAATCCAGTTCAAAAATCTCACAGGCTTTTTGTCAAGGGAACCAGGGCGATGCTAACATCTGGGTTAGCCTACAGCAATACATGCACCCTATATGTTTGGAGTAATTCTTATCGCAACGTAAAGTCCAGGATCTGTAAAATAACAAGAGTTACTACAATCATTTTGTTTATGTTTGTTTATCTATCTATTTATTTGCTTGTTTGTTTATTTGACCAGGAACAGTGCAGGGCCAGAGTCAGACATAAGTGAATTTACATTTGCAGAAAAAACATTTCTGTTGAGAAAATTATCACTAGGCTACAGTAAAAAAAAAAAAACCTCACTTGTTACAGATCAATACATATTTGTTACACAACATCAACCTCAAGAATATAATTTCAAAACAGTAAAACACTACAAATTATGCTGAAATATTAATATAGAGCAAATATGTGTGGACTGTGTTACATCTGGATATGAGCGCATGTCTCTCTGTATGAGTTTTCCTCTCTCTGTGCATGTGTCCATGCGCGCGCGCATGTGACATCATTGATGGGATTGGCTCCCCTTGACTGGGGTGGAGAGTCTCCTCTACAGGCTACAGAGGCAGAAGAAGAGGAGTGAGGGACAGAGGGAAGAGTTTCCCATCAGCCACGGAGCTCAGCGCAGTGCCACCTCCACTCAGAGAGAGCCACGCCCCGGGGGACAGGGGTGACTGTGGCCCCGCAAGTGCCCAGAAAGCTCCTGTTATGGAAGGGGGAGTGGACGCTGGAGAGGAGTTTTAGTCTGGTTACAGGTTGCCGAGATGAAGTTCGGGAAGAGCATCTGCGTGCTCAACGTAGGGGGGACCCGGTACGCCTTCACCCGTGAGGTGATCAGGGATTTCCCTCTCCGGCGCGTCAGTCGCCTGCATGCCTGCGCATCCGAGAAAGAGGTCCTTGAACTGTGCGACGACTACGACCGGGACCGGAATGAGTTCTTCTTCGACCGCCACGCTCAGGCTTTCGTGTTCATCATGCTGTACGTGCGCTCCGGCAAACTCCGCTTCGTCCCCGGAGTGTGTGAGCTGTCCTTCTACTCAGAGATGCTCTACTGGGGGCTGGAGAGCGCGCACTTGGACTCTTGCTGCCAGAAGCGTTTGGACGACAGGATGTCCGAGATCGGACTGGACACTCTGTCCGAGGAGGAGATGAGAGTGTCGGGGGATGAGCCTCACAGCCCGGGCGATCCGGTGCCACGGACTGCGCTCACGGGTCGCGCCAAATGGCTCGAGATGATGCGCAAGGCGTTCGAGGAACCCAACTCCTCGGTCGGGGCGCAGCTTCTGGCTTCGGTGTCCGTGATCTTTGTGATCGTCTCTATGATCATGCTGTGTGCGAGCACCCTGCCGGACTGGGATACAGCCAAGAGGACCACTGTGGAGGAGCACAGGTAGGCGAGAAGGGGCGAGAAAGTTTAGAGGAATAGAGGGGCGCAGACTGGTGCGTAAAAGTCCGATGTGTCTTCATGTGAAGGACACGTTATTGTCATAAAGAATCTCAGATGCGCGCAATGATGCGTTCAAGGCAGCGGTCACACTTGTTTATCACGCAGAGGATGATGCAACAAGAATCAACTCTTTACTTTGAAACAGTTGGCTTTATCGAAGCCAGAAAACAGATATGGGGACTTTGTCCTTGTGTTCAGTGATTGGAAGTCAATACAGCAATGACAAGTTTGAGGCAGCGCTTTAAACGTCACTATCCCCACATGTCAGGGGAGCTCCCGAGGAAGCCAATCAATAACCAATCCATGGCATCTACAAAAAGTGTAGTGTTAATTATTAAACAGAAAAGCCCACTCCTCCTCCCGAGCCTCTCCCCCTCCTCGTCACTGTTCATTTGAATATCTTTATTGCCGTGGTTAGTTTACACTGCATGGTACACAAGGGGGACAAACATACCAGATAAATGCCTGATGATGCACAATATTCCAGCGGGTAATAAATTGATAGAAGAAGGTGTGCTGAGGGATTATATATTAGTGTAAGCAAAGAAAAATGATTTAAGACACTTACCAGAATCATCTCCTATCTGAGTCAGCTATTTTGGCTCCAGGAGGAAAAAGTGCACCTCTCCTTCCACATTATTTTGGCTGCAGCCTGTCCTCTGTAAGAACCCTGAGGCGGCCTTTCTCTATATAAGGCTAGGTTTTGTTCACTCGGGCTGGATATAGTTTTGGATCGGTTGCAGTGGTTAGGTAATCGACTAATAGTGTAGTTTATACTCGGGGTCAAGAGGATTCTAATTTAGTTTCATGCCTGTGGATGATACAATTCTCTCACATGCGCTCAGATTTTGTAATGTGGTTTGGTCTAATTGTGCTGATGCAGTTATCCTTTGGCTCCCAGTTCTTTTGCTCAGCACCATTGCCCCAAATACAAGCAACAGCTCTCTCTAATTCCGTTTGATTGCCTTTGCTGTGCTAATCAATGGGGTAATGGGGCTGTTGTGTCACCCTTTCTGTGGAGGTTTTGAATCCCCCCCCCCATCTGTGCAGCTTCCCAGCAATTTTCCAATCTTCTCTCCTCCTGTCTTTGTTTACTCGTCTCAACCCAGATGTCTTGCTTATTTTCCATAATTCATATCAGCCTCATATCGTCCATATCTCTGTGTAGCTCCTCTGACATTTCCTGTTTACACTCTAATTTTTTTCTCCTCCGCTCTCTCCTCCACAGGATAGTCGAGGCCGTGTGTATCGGCTGGTTCACAGCGGAGTGCGTAGTTCGCTTTCTGGTGGCCAGAAACAAGTGGGAATTCCTCCGCCGGCCGCTCAACATCATCGATGTGATTGCCATCACCCCCTACTATGTCACCATGGCGTTGGCCCGTGCAGGGATGCCAGGTGCCGGGCTCGGGGTTGCTGGGGTGATCCTGCGGGTGCTGAGGATGATGCGGGTGTTCTGGCTCATGAAGCTCGCCAGGCACTTCCTGGGCCTGCAGACACTGGGGCTGACGCTCACACGCTGCTACCGGGAGATGGTCATGCTGATGGTGTTTGTCTGCGTCGCCATGGCGATATACAGCGCTCTGGCCCAGCTGCTGGAGCACGGATTGGATTTAGGGACGCAGAACCCGGATTACGCCAGCATCCCGGCTGCAGCCTGGTGGGTCATCATCTCCATGACGACGGTGGGGTACGGGGATGTGTATCCCGTGACAGTCGGGGGACGGGTGCTCGGGGGAATGTGCGTGGTGAGCGGCATCGTTCTCCTGGCGCTGCCCATCACATTCATCTACCACAGTTTTGTGCAGTGCTACCATGAACTCAAGCTGCGCTCTGCCAGGTGCGCACGCAGCCTAGCGCCGGATATAATGCAGTGAACATGCATTAATGGCTCTGGAAGAAACTCAACAAACCAGTGGACCCGCTGCTCCCATTGTGAAATAATGAGCCTCCACCAGAAAGAAACTCAACAAACCAGTGGCTCTGCTGATTGCTTTGTGAAATAATGGTCAACGCTGTGCCCTGCCCTGTTTCCTGCCTGAGCTGCACCTGATTTTATTTAGTCGCTGCAGTTCCTGCCTGTTGTGCTGATGATCTTCAGTCTTCGACCAGCATGCTCTGCATGGGCAGAAGAATAGAAAATACACAAATAATTATTTATTAAACACGCACAGGCGCAGTCTTATCCAGTGGCTTCTGTTTACACTGTATCCCCATGGTTACAACATTGGCAGAGACGGCTGCTTTTTTGTGTGTGTGATGCATCGAATGCTCTGTGTGTGTGAGTCTGCGTGTGTGTTTGTCTGGCTGTCAGCCTTTCACTTTGTCTAAGCCTTGCACCCAGATGGTACAAGTTACACAAGATTGATGTGTGACCTAGATGCATTCTGTTAAACCTGTGAAACAGAGAAAAAGGAGTGAACAAGTGGGTGCCGGGGTCGGGCGTGCAGGAGGGGCTTAAGCCAAGGATAATGAAATATGGAGACAGGTCAGCGAGGAATACAAGGTGTCAGACAAATAAAAGGGCGACGGATATGACACAGGAGATGCAGCGTGAAGTGGAAAATAAAAGACCATTGGACAAAAATGACAGCGATGGCAGAATGTGGAGCGAGCCTGCACACGAGGAATGAATAGACGAAGATGAAGTGTGTGTTCTGCTTCTCCATTTGCGCCAGAATGTAAGGCATTTTGTATTTCAGCGTCTCCAAGGCAACCTCATCCTCCAACATGTCAATCACGATGGTGGCTGATTGTTGTGCACACAAATAGGCCACATGCGCACATACACATGTCCTGGCTGGAAGGCAGCGTTTTTGTTCTGAAATTCTTGGTCCAAATTACCTCTCTGGGATTAGCTGAAATTCCTGAAAAGCAAAAGAGACAATAAAACAAAAGAACAGTAGAGGATGTCACAGATGACGGCTCTGACATTCACGATTCAGACATGTTTGCCTTGTCCATGGGCTGCCAAGATGGTATGATTTGTTGAGGAGACACATGATCCAAACAAACAAGTCAACACCTCTCCCACACAACAGTCTTTCTCTGCGTCTCCTCTCCTCTTCCTCCTGTTGCCATCAACCATCCTCTTTTTACACACACACACACACACACACACACACACACGGAGCCCTTGCTCTTCTTTTGCAAAGGAAATTAAATAATTAACGAGTCTGCTCATTATCTGTCTGTCCCCACATTTGTTATCTCCTCGTGAACCTCGCAGCCTTGTATGAGTTTAGTATGTATTGTAGACAGCACATATCTCAATATCCTTGTTGTTGTGTTATCAATGTGCTTTTTTAAGTAGTCACCAAAAAAATGTAAGATAATCTATATTTTATCACCCTCCCTTCAGCTCATAATTTCCAAACTCGTAGCATTGCTTATGGCCCAGTGAATTTTGGCCAGGCCTGATTGAAACCATCAATCTAAAGACTTTTTCATTAGTAGACTAGGAACTTGTAATTAATGTGATCAATGTCTGAGCTTTTACAATAAAATTACTCCGAGCAAAATGTCTTTGAATGTGTAATAATGACTCATTACAAATCAAACTCTACCATTAAATGTTAAAACATTTAACAGTTAGACTCCATCTAATGCTCTCACTGTGTAGGAATATTGTTCTTAAGTTTTTTACAATACTTTCTCCTGACCTAACATAACCTCTTAATGAATTTCACAGTTTATGCTTTTATTTTAGGTGTCTCCCAAAAAATGTTTCATGCTTTAATGCTTTGAAAACACAATATAGTGCCTGTCTCTTTAAAGCCCCTGTCCCATAGCCAAGTCTGCTCTGATTGGCCAGCTCTCACAGGCCTGAGAAGGCATCGGCCACCATGTTAGCTCAGATGTCAAACTCATATGAATGTCAAAAATTTGACAATTTGTTGTCATTTCACAGCTTCCCGATTGTTAGTTTAATCCGGGGGAACACTGGACCATATTTCAAGGTAAAACAACAGGTTTGAAAAACTGGTTAGCTTCTATCAGACGTCAGCTAACGTTAGCATTCAACCACGTTCTAGCTGACGTCACTGTTTGATACAATTAGTAAAGGCTTAAATGAATTCAGACATGTCAACACACATCTTGGAGACAATTGTCTAAATCTTGTAGTGAAAAACACTGGATGTCACCAAACAGTAGGCCGTTAGCTAGGAAGTGGTTGAATGATAACATTAGCTAACAGGTTACGATACCCGTTGTTTTACCTTGAAATATGGCCGAACGTCCTCAGTGGCACATACAGCCAAAAAGGATTGACTTCCTGGGTGTAAAAGTTCCTGGATTTTTTATGCATCGTTGTGTCCATGGAGCGTGCACAGTAGAGACGTCCGCCAGCCAAGCTTGCTAACCTCTGGCTTAGCCCCTGGCTAACTCTAATAGGGATACAAATGATTTGATTGTGTGGCTTTTCTGGACTTTCCATCAGACCAAATGGATCAAGTGAAATTAGTAATTTGATATTGGCGGCCACTATGTAAAACTGGCGTCAATGCCTAGTAATTGTCCTGGTTGGCTGTGTTGGGGGAATGGCTGAGGACAGTGACTATATAGTTTTGACATGTCTCAGCTCATTTGAAGGCACCATTTCTGAATATGAGCTGTGTGATTTATTCCTTGGATTGAGGTTTTTGATAGTTTCACTGTGTATTTACAGCACCTAGCCCTGCAGACATCTCACTTTTTACAATATGGGACCTTTAAACTTGTCCCAGCTTGGAGGAGTGATAAGTGCATAACGCCTTTTTCGGCAGATGGGGCTCGATACGTCTGGATGTGATGACATACTATTTACACCTCTAAGTGTCCTGCAGGCAATGGAACGTAATGTTCGAGGGGAGAACACCTGAGCCCGCTGGCAAGGGCATTCGGTGCTCTCATCGGACTCACACTGGGGTGAACATTGCGCCTCAGTCTGGTTCACAAAGTGCTGTTATAAGAGGTAACTGACTTGAATCACAGACTGCTGCCACTCTGTTCTCCAGGTTCAAACCTTTTACGCAGGTTTCCCATCTGTCGTTGAGGCTTGAGTTTCAGGTTTCAGTCTGCTCACCCTGTATTATATCACCTATGATAAATAGAAATACACATAAGGGTGAAAAAAATAAAGGGAAAACTAACATTAAATGTCTTAGTAATGTGTTTCCCAGAACACTCTACTGGATGAGGACCATGATAGTCATTTGGATTAACTCTTTTGGAGACAAATGTAATGGAAATCCATCCGATACTTGCAGTGAAAGCCCAAAATGTCAGGCTCATGGTGGGGCTGAAAGGAAAGGTCATGGGATTACCAGGGTCAGTAGGATTTAACTGCTGGGGACAATAAGAATTTGTACCAAATGTCATATATATTGATCATATAATCATTGGGTAAGTAAGTTACACATATATTTACATGAATGCATACTCTAAATTATGGGTCAACCAATTACAGACCTGGCAGATTATGGGATCTGATTTTCTTTTTTTTATTATCATTATTTTTTATATCCAATCAAAGGCTTACTGATTATTTAATTACAAAGATGTCTGCAAAGTAACTAGTAACTATATAGGGGAGTAAAATTACAATAATGGAAATACAGTACAGTACTTTAGTAGTTACATTCAATAAACATGAAGCCAAAAATCTTGTTTTTCAGCAAATGAGAACGTATGAACCAGGAACAATGGAGTAACTTTCAGTGGGGATTGGGATTTATTTTATTTTTATAATGGGTGCTGTAACTTTCTGATTGATGGGAGGTTTATTGAGACTGATGGTAAGACTGATGGTAAATGACTGCTACCTCTTCAGCATATCTTTCAGTACAAAATCCTTTAATCTATTTTGAATTTACACCTGACAATGTCTGATTATAATTCAGATTCTCCTGAAACGACACTAGAGCTGGACATCAATCAAAGATAAGGCAGGAAAGGCAGTTCTCTTTAACAACATAGCCTATTATGAACAGCACCTACCATAAGCTACATTGGGTATCAGGTCTCTATCATTTTTCTTTTAGGATTTTCAGCAAAGTTCTATTGTAATCGTCCATACTGAATTTTCAACAGGCAGCGTCGAGCCACCGCACTACGTCACTTTCCCTCGACGGTCGCAACCGGAAGACCCTTAACCGGTTGATTCTGTTGTGGGTGACACTTTCCCCCGTCCTTCAGCAGGAAAATGTACTACAAATTCAGCGGTATTACCCAGAAGTTGACGGGGTCTGCTCCTACGGCTGCCTACAACCCTCAGGTGAGTCCGGGAGACGGTGTGTCGGTTTAAAAGCGACTCGTTAACCGCCGAGGATGACCTTCATGTCCGGGTGTTGGATAACCAACCATCACTGTCTTTACTGTAGCCTCCAGGGCTTTCAGTTCACTTAAAGATAGTTAAAGGTCTCAAATGTAGTTAAATGTATAAATGTGTTTTAATTGCCAAACACGGTGTTTTCTTAACTTGTTTCTCTGTTAAAAAAAATAAGTGTTATGAACGGCCGTTTCCGGTCTTTTTACACGGGCGTTTAACGTTGAAGCTAACCTGAACTTCATCCATGAACTGTGTCCCCAAAAGTCATTTAACAGTAGTTTTGTAAAGTGATTTACGTTTTCTGAAGACTTTCAGACGAACCACACAGAAGCAGTGGCCTCTCTTTCTTTCTTGCGTTCCCCAGGTTTCATCACGGTTTTATCACAGCTCCTGTATTTAACCTTTATTCTGAAAGGTTAGGCTATTTCCTATGTGTCGATCTGGCCTTTGTGTGACTTTACAGCCAATTTTCTAAATTCAATAGCCTCTCATAGCATCCGCCAGATGTGACCTTTGTTATTGCTCCTCTGTCTTTTACACTGCAGCCTGCTTGTTATTCTATTATAGTGGGTTAGGTTGCGTTCAAGCTCTCATGTGTCTCCATTCGGAAGTCACTTATCCAACATTTAATTATTCTTAGTGGAAGGAAAATTCCTCTTTGAAGTTCTTTAGCTAATGTATTTGTACTTTACTCAAGTATTCTCCTTTCTAGCCTCTATACACTTTTACTTTTCTTAATCTGAGTGTGTAGACATTGACTGTGTCTCAATATACCAAAATATTGATTTTGTGTAAATAATACACATATGTTAATATATCAACTTTTAAATAATTCGAATTGAATGGTCGTTCTCACTTTGTCGTCATATTTGGTGGTCATGCACCTTAATGCTGGTCGGCCGATATTGGCCTGTCACAGAATATGTGCCAATATTAAAACTTTTAATGTAGAGTTAGTTGCCTGAGGTAATTTATAATTATTACATTCCCATTGAAGTTTAATGTTTCAGTTCATTGTAATTGTCCTTATTGTCTGCTTTTTACAGTGACGGTTACAAAAGATGAGCGTATATTTTGCCCGATATGTGCCAATATGAAAACATTTTCACAGAACCTAATTTAGAAAAAACATGCTATGGGTAATGTTTAATTATAACCTTTCCTTCAAGGTTTATTGTGTCAGTCAGCTGATGTCATTTTAGACGGTAAAGTTTATTGTCAAACTCTAAAATTTCATTGCAGAAAACGTACATTTATGTACACTGATCAGGCATAACATTATGACCACTGACAGGTGAAGTGAATAACACTGATTATCTCTTCATCATGGCACCTGTTAGTGGGTGGGATATATTAGGCAGCAAGTGAACATGTTGTCCCCTAAGTTGATGTGTTAGAAGCAGGAAAAATGGGCAAGCATAAGGATTTGAGTGAGTTTGATGGCTAGACGACAGAGCATCTCTAAAACTGCAGCTCTTGTGGGGTGTTCCCGGTCTGCAGTGGTCAGTATCTATCAAAAGTGGTCCAAGGAAGAAACAGTGGTGAGCCGGCGACAGGGTCATGGGCGGCCAAGGCTCATTGATGCACGTGAGGAGCAAAGGCTGGCCCGAGTGGTCCGATCCAACAGACGAGTTACTGTTGCTCAAATTGCTGAAGAAGTTAATGCTGGTTCTGATAGAAAGGTGTCAGAATACACAGTGCATCGCAGTTTGTTGTGTATGGGGCTGCAGATCAGTCAGGGTGCCCATGCTGACTCCTGTCCACCACCGAAAGCGCCAACAATGGGCACGTGAGCATCAGAACTGGACCACGGAGCAATGGAAGAAGGTGGCCTGGTGCTGATGAATCACATTTTTTCTTTTACACCACGTGGATGGCCGGGCGCGTGTGCGTCGCTTACCTGGGGAACACATGGCACCAGGATGCACTATGGGAAGAATTCAAGCCGAGGGAGGCAGTGTGATGCTTTGGGCAATGTTCTGCTGGGAAACCTTGGGTCCTGCCATCCATGTAGATCTTTCCATGACACGTACCACCTACCTAAGCATTGTAGCAGACCATGTACACGCTTTCATGGAAACCTTATTCACTGATGGCTGTAGCCTCTTTCAGCAGGATAATGCGCCGTGCCACAAAGCAAAAATGGTTTAGGAATGCTTTCAGGAGCACAACAACAAGTTTGAGGTGTTGATTTGGCCTCCAAGGTTCCCCAGATAACAATCCAATTGAGCATCTGTGGGATGTGCTAGACACACAAGTCAGATCCATGGAGGCCCCACCTCGCAATTTACAGGACTTAAAGGATCTGCTGCTAACGTCTTGGTGCCAGCTACCACAGCACACCTTCAGGAGTCTTGTGGAGTCCATGCCTCGACGGGTCAGGGCTGTCTTGGCAGCAAAAGGGGGACCAACACAATATTAGGCAGGTGGTCATAATGTTATGCCTGATCGGTGTATGAGAATCTTAGAATACTGGCCAATATATCAATATCGTTATTTCTTTAGTCTCTAATATTGGTATCAGTATCGGCTCCAAAAAGCCAGTGTTGGTCGGGACTTAAGTCACAGATTAATTTGACTGGGATATATATGGTAATTGTGGAGTGAAAATCAGTAGATTAACTGTTTTAGAAATTATATTAAGGTTTTGCATACAAAAGAAACTGTGATGCAGTGATGAGATCAAACTACCCTGCAGTCAATAAAGGGGTTAGTCAGATGGTATATGGTTTATTTTTTGCAAGAGACTCCTGAGAACAAACAAAAGAGTTGGGACTACGGATGTAGATGATTAATCATTAATAACAGTTAACCTACGATCAGAGATGGCACAAATACATAAAAAAGAATCTTGTTTCAAATACTTGCTGAACAAATATATACAACTAAAATACAAAATACTGATATGAGAAAATTTGCTTAATACAAACCCAGGCTATTTGGAATAAAAAACAAAACAAAAAAGCCATTCCGTACTCGTAACTGGCACGTCATTATTACATTTTAGCCATTTAGTAGCCTCAAAGAAATTGTTGGTACACTGTGTAAAATGTAAATAAAAGCAGAATGCATTGATTTGCAATAATTCTGACATATATTCAGTTAAATACAGCACAAAAACTACAGTTCAAACTTTATTGTTTTTGGTAAATAAATACTCATCATGAGTTTGCCTGCAACATGCAAAGTGGGAAGTAACACAGCGTCCCAACAGTTCAGTCACACAAAGCTGTGGTCTCTCTCCATTTAGTCCTGTTGTCGTGTCATTTATCACGTAAGCTGATTATAGAGTACAGGCGGCGTATGAGGTCTCAGGTATGACATTTATTCTCTATTAGCAGATAAACAAACAGCAGCAGGTGATGAGACGCTGTGATGAACTTTAATTTCATAATTGTAGTACTGACGGGTGTTGGATTCAGCCCTTGCAAAAAATCTGTTAATTAGTCTGTGTAGTTTACAATTCTGTCTGTTCACTTGCCACTTAGTGAAATGGATTTTATCGATTGAATATTATATGTGATAAATATTAATGGATAAATCCATATTCTAATCACTGTTCTCTTAGCTGCAGTGCCAGCAGTGTAAATCGGACTTGGCAACAAATGAGGACCAATCATAGAAAAAGAACATCCAAATAATTTACACATACTGAAGACTAGCTGCTCTGCATTCATCATTACTTTCTTGTATGGATGATATTTGTATTTGTGTGTTAGGGTTATTGTGTTAATACACCCTGATTCAAACGGGGAGACACGGTTCCCTTGTGCTCTAATTCGTCCATCGTTTTTGCTAATCAGCCCGGTGGGAGGCTGATTAGCAAAGTGAAAATGAGGTTTATAGGGAACCAGTCTATATACAGAATGTCATGATTCAGCCATTACACTGCAATCAGTATCTACTTCAGAATAAGTTAAAGCAAAAGTGTTGTCTATTGCACCTTAAAGAAAATTAAATTGGCTGTTTAAACCAATTCTTAAACCTTAGCAGATAAAAATGGCATTGCACTCAGAAACAGTCAGAGCCAAGTTAATAAATAAGCGTTATTCTTAAATGCATTAAAAGAATTGAATGAACAAAACGTTGAATATAGGCCTGCTTTTCCGATGAAACACTGGCGCTCGCTGAGCATGCTGTAAAATAAAAGCCCATGCCCAGCCTCGCTGTTAGAGGGTAATAGAAAATCTCACCTTTGCCAGTAATTTGTTGACACAGCCTCTTTAAAGCAGCAACTGTAATACTGTGGCAACCGCCTCTTTTCCCACTTGCACTCAGCAATTATCGCCTTTAAAGCTGGTCACGTGACCTCGGCTCAATCTGTCCTTCCCGGGTCTCACACTTGGCAGTTTGATGAAGGGGCACGATCAATAGAAAGGCTGTTAGTCCATCAAAAGACTAAAAATACAAACGAGAACAATCACACCTCAAGTCACACACACCTTCAAGCCATGTAGATGTAGTTAACCTAACCTGAATGTGTGTAGTAAAAGGTGAGGGAGCTCCCACCAGGCACGGTACAGAGCCGTCTGTAATAACAGGTTACACGGTAGCGGCACAACAAAGGTGAACGGCCCGCGTTTTCAGGTGTAAATCACAAATATGTGTTCCTGCTGTGAGCACTTTTAGTTAAGCCTTCTCTCAAATGGCAAGTAAAAATAATCTGCTGTCAGTGCCTCTGCATTTTTTTTTTTATATGTCAGATTTAATTTCCCGCTCCCACACTATCTGCCTCCACACACTCCTAACAAGGTAATGGGTCTCCCAGTAATTTTCAGAGCCAAGGTGGGTGAGAAGCTTCTTCCATGTGAGAGGATATTAAAGAGGCACGCTTGCACTTCATTAACACCACAGTGTACCTCTCGTTTTGCTTAACAGCTAATGATAATTTCCCTAGATTCATATAGCTAAAGAGCCAACAAGAAAGACCAATCTGGCTGCATTTGACAAGCCCAGACATTAAACAACTGAATACAAAATAGGCCTGCATGTTAATACACTCTAGTTTTAAATGTTGATCTGCTACCTGAGGTGCTCTTAAATAATTCTAAGCAGGTACTTAAGAGGCATTTCACAGCTGGAAATGATGGCTCTTGCATAAAACTGGGCCATCTATGCAGTAGAAATGGCAAATATTTTTTTAATTGGTGCTACATGACCAGAAGAAAAGGGTGGCGGTGTTCCTTTTGCTCAACAGGTAGAACAATCTGCAACAACCAGGACAATTAAACACCTTTTTTTCCCCTGACCTTTAGTTATTCAGGGGGGGTCTGCTGAGAGTGATACTTCCTTTTGATAGGAACACAGTGACACATTCACACCCAGTACAACTTTTCATCTGCTGGTCACATTTTCACAATTCAGGATTGATATTATGGCCACTCAGGATTCGCAAACTTTCTCAGTTGCAGCTAAACAATATGCTAAAATATGTTTCTGAAAACATTCTAGGCATGAAATAGACAGTTTAGTAACAGAAAAGAGAGAGTGCTGGTTAGTCAGATGGGGATGAATAGTTTTATAGGTATTGTATAAATGTTGGATATATTTTTATATATTTGTAAGAATAGCTTTGAATTAAATTGAGCAGTACCCTGACCAGTTTGTTTTTGTTTTTTTTCCTCAGGGGCTGAGGCCAGTCGTGCCAGCAGAGTCCCCAACCATGATCTTTGCCACACCCACCAAGGTGGTGTCAGAGGCCGGGTCCACGGTGGAGTACTTGGGAGCAAACAGGGTTCCTGACTTACAGAAGCTATTCCAGGTAATGACGAACACAGACTGAAATAGACATCAGTTGTATAGTGCCTGGGTCTTCAACTGGGGGTCCTCAGAGTTACTTTGGTAATATTCAAAGATTTGAATGTTTTCAAAAATGCAAATTCCTTGTTCGATCATGTGAGCAAGCTAGCCTGACCAATGCTAAGTCACAGCACCTATCCAAACATATACGTATTATTATATACATATTGGCTATGTGTCTGTATTATTATCCCAAGTGTACAGACATTCTTGTGAAGAAGGACTTCAAAACACGGGAAATGGTTCCACCAGATTTTTCCCACTTACACAGTTTACAAAGTGAATCAGCATTTTGATGAATCAAATCAGTTTACGGAATAGGATTTCAGGACCAACCAATCTGTTTAATGAGTCAAACTTTGTCTGTCAAAACTTTTTCACTGTGGTCCGCCTGGTCTCTTGCTTCAACCCTCAATATTCAACACACGAGAAGCACTGAGCAAAATACTAAGAGACCCTGGAGTTGGCAAGAGCAATCAGTCACACAAATGGAAATTACAGTATTGACTGCTGCTTTATTCAAATTTGAATCACCCTTTTTTCTGTGTAGAAAGTCTGGCCTTCAAAAGCAAATTGCAATCTGTAGAAAACCTTTGTTCTTATCATCAGACTGTCAATTTGGTGTTTCTTATTATGAAAACATTTTTGAAGAAAATACGGTGCATGTTTTCACAATATTGAGGAAGAAATTGATTTCCAAAACCTGCAAAAGTGGTCGACAGTTTGGTGTTTTTTGGTGAGTCGTCAACGAGAAAAACAGATTGATGAATAGCTACAGGAACGTTGTGTTCAGACCCAAACAATTAAACACGTTGAAGCATTTCTAATGCAGAAAATTGGTCAGAACGCCCTGTACCTTCTGTTACGATTCAATTATTGGATTTTTCATGTTTTCCTTCTTTTTTTCCTGTGCCAACACTCCCCTGCCCCCCACCCTCCCCCTCCTGTTTCTATCAGTCGCAAGACGGTATCCCCATTCACCTGAAGCGTGGCGTTCCCGACAGGCTCCTGTACCGCACCACCATGGCTCTCACTGTAGGAGGCGCTCTCTACTGTTTGGTGGCTCTTTACATCGCAGCCCAGCCCAGCAACAAGTGACCGACACTAACGCAGGATCTCTTCTGGAACACCTCTGACACATTGCTGCTGTAATCGATCGACCCAACATTCCCAGTGTCCATCTGCCCTCGCCACGCCACCTCTTGGGACTCTTAGATGAAAATTAATTTCTGTCCGACCATCACGCCAATCATAACAATAATGTTGTTTGTTTTTCTTGTCAAAAAGATGTCTAAGTTAATAAATTTTAAGGGGAAACAAAAGTAAAACACGCTCTCAGTCCAAGTCTTTTTGCTTTTGTTTGTCTTCAACTTGATGTCTTTTGTTTATATCGCTGCATTTCCTCCCAAAGCACCCGGTAATGTTAGTGCCAGGAACTACTTTTCAAAAAACTAGAAGGTTCCTTCAACTGTTTGTTGTCTGTGTTTCCACCAAGATTAGGCAAATTAGTCCATTTTCATGTGAAAAACAGACAATGTGATTTCTGCATGACAACGTACAACGATGTACGGAAGGGGATTAGGGCCACTTAAAAAAAATAGAAAGATTTAGTCTGACTTTTTCTCAAAATTATGACTTTAAACCCGGAATTATGACTTTTCTTTCTTCTTCTTTAATGCACAACTTTCAAACAACGCCATACAAAGGAGGAGTAGGCCCGCTGTAAATTATTAGTCTGACTGACTTTTAAAATCAGAATTCTGACTTTGTTCTCAATTCTGAGTTTAAAGGCAGAATCATGAAAAAAGTCAGATCTCAAAACTATTTTTCACAGTGGCCCTAATCCTCTTCAGTGGTGATGATACTCATGTTGTCTGGAGGACCAATGAACAAAATACAAACTGGTTTGCAGCTTCAGTTTAAAAAAAAAAAAAAAAAAATGGTGGCTGAAATAAAATGCCACGAGAAGCCCACCAATCAGAAATGTTAAGCACTTCAAGCCCAAAATTCCCGTTCTCATGGAGAGAACGACCCCACAAGCAGGGAGTTTCTGGCGTATGCAGTTATCTTCCTGGCACTTAATTCAGATCCAGGTCCCTGTTGTGGAAACGCAGTTCCTCCAAACGTTCCTGCTCCTTGGGGAACATTGCTGCCGTGGAAATGCGGCTTCAGTCCCTGAAATAGCACTTCCTGTAGTAGAGGTGTCATTATTGCCAATCAACCCACAGATGCATGGACATCATGTATGAAATTATGTATAGGCTTGAGAGCTGCAGCATCTCTCCCAGCTGCTACAAATGCTAAAATAGAAGCGGGGATGTAAAGATCTCTTTATGCTTACGGCCATCGACAGGAAGTAGTGCAGTGATAGACATGTGTGCGCGAGAGAGAAAGAGAGAGCAAGCATGATGGAGACACCCGGTCTGGAACATAGCTGCTGCTCACTTGGCTTGAGTACTGTCTCATACAGTATTTATATGTGTGGGCCCTGGTGTGATGTCAGATGCTTCACGCTGAGTTCAGAAGCGGGGAGGAAGGGAGGTTGTTTCAGACAGACATGCTGGCAGTCCCACATCAAGCTGCTGAGCACAGATGATGATCGCAGCGTCTCTTGCCTCGATGCGTTTGTGTGTTTTTTTTTTGTCTTTTGCAACTTTATCATCTCCGCCAAGGAGGTTACGTTTTCACCCGTGTCCATTTGTTGGTTCGTCTGCAGGATTACACAAAAAATACTGAACGTTTTTCCACGAAAAAAACTTGGATGGAGAGTGGGTTCGGAAGAGAATAGACCCCATTTACTTCCGCCGCTGTCATGATGCACTGGAAATGCCCAATGCTTTAATCACACTTTAAGGCGACCTTGGTCCATTGGTACGAGTGTGCGGTATGTTTAGAACTTGCCCTTGCGTCCTCTGTGTGCTCGTATTGATCGTGCAGTGAGGGGTCAGGGTCACATGGGCACTCACAAAAGGCGGCCTTCACTGATTTAACTGATTGGTGCCGTAATCAAGTAGCACACAGCACGACCATGTTACATTGCGCGCACACACAAGTACACAGTGAGGTCATTGTGTCAGTGTGATGTCGTTTCATCAACACTTTGCTGCCTTTAAGCCTCATACTCAGCTTCACTTTAAATTCAGTGCGGTTCCCAATTTGAGGCCAGCCCAGCAGGACAGCAATCCTACACACACACACACACACCAAAAGCAATCAATGAGTTTTTTTTTTTTTTTTTCATGGCCAGACAGTTGAGAGTATGTAGGTCAGGCCCCTGACCTCAATCAATCTGTTCAAATGTTTCACTCCTGAAGACCAAACTGAAGGCAGAAAAGCCTCAAAATAAGACAGAAGAGGGGAGATAGATGTGCATGCTGATTTTTTTGAATCCTTTACAGTCTTGATAATAAATGGAAAGTTTGATTACAGCAAACATGTACACATGTGATGGTCTGGAACGACACTAATTTCCTGTGTAATCTGGGCAAATAAATACACTTACAGCTCAATGCACTTGGCCCATCAAAGCGTGAGGCTACATTATGTCCACACTGGAAACAGTTCTTTTGCCTCACTGAGTAATGGTTTAATCAACAGCAGCAGAATAAGATATAAACCTTTACCTTGACTTATTCATCGCTTATTCCACATCATTCACAAACCACAATCGATCCAAGATTTCCTCTTTAGTTTGTTGCTAGTAGATATGATAGTGTTGCCATGGAAACAGGACTCCAGGGCTCAGGGGTCTTAATTTTTGTGCAACTGTCTATCTGGAATTAGAAAAGACTTTAAGACTCTGTAGACCAGTTGAGCTTCACAGCTTGCATATGAAGATGAATTGCAGGCGCTGGTGTTCATGATGGTTTCATTTAAATATTTTTTTCAGAAAGTAAAGGAATCTGACATTTCAGCAATCAAATTAGAGCTCTTTGAATAAAAAAAAAACCTCTTGAATGCTCCTGTTAAAATCTGTATTTTCTTACAATGGAAAAGGTGCATTCTTCATCAGTCGGCCCAAAAAACATCTGCAACTTTTTGGCGGACACGCTTTTCTACCTAGGCGGCTGAAATTTGGCCTGGAGGTGAATTGTGTGTTGCGTTCATGCCAATTTGCTAAAAGGGGGCACAGCAATTGGTGTCACCTATCAAAAAAACATAAAGGGTTGACAATAAATTGGGACGCACCTCACCAACCCCAACCTCAAAATCCAAGATGCCAGCTTTGCCAATCAGCAGCTGTGAAACGTGTGGAGTATTTTGATTGTCAGGGCTTCTGTCTTATTTGCATCTCATTAAATCAGTTTTACAAGCAGTTCGGTCCAACTTCTGTTTGTGGACACGTTGAGTCAGTGTTTGTATGTGCAAAATGCCATGTAATGCATCTTTAGTCAACAGGTGTTGTAAATGCCAGCGAACAATCTCTTACCTGGCTAGAGCTGACGTTCCATGTTGTTGTACTCAGGTTTAACGTCATTCTCAGCTTCCACTTCCAACGTCTGAGGTAAATGAAAAGCACCATAACTTCCAAATTAATTAGTACACGAGTCAAACGACAGCGACAGCTAATTAACTACTCATACTGGTGGGAGCGGCCTATAACAGAAAGGCACATGGAAGTGAGGATGCATGGGCGTTACTGGCCGATAGTCGTGGAGACATTTCACTCGAAATGTCAATCTGTGGAAAGGTTAGGTAATAAATGAAGAGTTAAAGGATTGTTGGAGTCGGTCAGGATTCATCCTCTGGGGATTATGATTGTCACAAAACTTCATGGCTATCCTTATACAACAGCTGTCAAGATATTTCTGTCTGAATCAAAAAACGACCGTGCAAGTGTGGCCTCGGGAACAACTTAGAGACATATCTGAGAAAGCGATCCCTTGAATTTAATGCGTAAAACGAGCTGTTTTCGTCATTCGCTCATTAGCTTCAGCAAGGAATCCCTTTCATAAACCTCGTATCTGCTTTGCATCGAGGAATACTTCAGCAGCCCCTTGATTCCCCCCTTCCATCTCCCTCATCCCTGCTGCGTCACGACAGCCCACTTGAGCATCCCTCTGTAACAATAGACCCCTTTGTGGACGCTCTTAGACCTGACAGAAGAGACACGAGAGCTCTGCAATAACATGTTTATCACTCAATAACGCAGCACTCCAACTGTTGATGAAGCATGCACTCGGGGGGGGTGGGGGCGAACACAGGAAGCCCGGGCCAAAGGAGAAACATACGCAGGAAGCAAGACGGGTGTGAGGAGGGGGAGGATGAGGGTGTGAGAAGAAGGTTGTGACATGGAGGAGGATGGGTGCGACTTAGATACTCAGATACGTTCTCCTCATCAGCACCAGATGTGTAAGGGGGGGAAATGTTAACACCTTGCACCACGAGGAACTCCTAGTGTTGATTGTTTATGTGATAACTATACTACTACTACTATTATTTAGAATTATTGGCGTACACATTTTTTGTGGGAATACGACACAGTCCTGGTGAAAACTGATGAAACCACTGAAGGGGAGTCAGAACCAAAGGATTTCAACTAATACTGGCTTCAAACATGATTATTTTTGGACTTTCTGACCCAAACTAAACAAAAAAAAATAGAAAATGGTAAATCCTGTTTACCCCAGGCTCACCCCTTTCCCCTGTTGTACACTAACATGCAAATATTTACTGTTTTTCCCTTTCACATGTCTTTGATAATCAATCATTCAGTGACTGTATGTACGACCTACGTGAGTAGCAGAGTCCCTACAGCGATATTTTCATATAATGATAATTAAAGATATAATATGTAAGAATTCGGCAATAAAATGTCTTGAAAACGACTGGACCTTGGTTATTTATTTTGTCCCAAATGTTTCCCACAATGTTCAAACCCAGAGAAAGTTTAGTTCAGGTGATGGTGTGCCGCCTGTCCGGCCCATCCGGGATAGCAAAATCAGCAAGGGAGACTAAACTTAGCACAAATAAAACTCTAAAACATTCCCTCATCTGTGAAGATTTGTGCCTGAGTTACGTCAGATAGATTTGATGGTGCTTTATTGTGTGTTCATCAACAACAGGGCGTTATGTGAGTTTTACCGCGGGATAATTTCAGTGTTTATTCGCGCCCAAACAGCCAAATTACCACACTACTGTTTGAATTCAGGTCAATTCCCACTAAACTCAGCACTCACCTGAGACTCTGGTTCTCTCTCTTCATTTCTGTAATGTCGCTCTTGTAATAAAGTACTTTCCCCCTCCGGCTTCAGTCAGCAGTCAACATCACAGAACATAAACACCCAACGATGGAGGTCACCTCTGCGGATCGCTGCTGCAGTCAGACTGATAAACAGGAGTGAAGATAATTTTACTTTTTCAATCCCAAGAGTTTAAAAGTAATCTCTGAGCTATCCTCACGTCATTAACGGCTCAGGATCAGAGCAGAATCCGCTGTGACTGCAGATGTTTATTCCTCCAGGAGTTCTGGCTCTGCACCTGACTCTCTCTCGCCGGCTCTGTGCCGCTGCAGTGGTTACGCCTCTCGCCGCAGGGATGACATATTGTGCATTTAAAGCAGAATATGGTAAATTGTGCAGGAGTACATTCACAGTGGACAGGCCTAACAATCTAACAGCTATTATATGCTGAATGTCTTAGTTCTGCAATTTGTATTCAGCCCACAGCCCACTTTATATTTCTTCAGTCTATCTGTTTAATGATTGGACCCAAGCAGCATTCATGATTAGAAAGAGAAGTATTCTCAGGGACTGCAGTCCCTCCTCATCAATATTTGCTGATAGAGTTGTGAAAAGTTTCTGTCGATAAAAGAACTTCATAAAAAATGTGTATTAGGACAAAAATATTTTCTCAAGCGAGGCATTACTGAGGCAAAAGATACAGAATGAAAATGAGCTTTATTTTGATTTGCAGAAAGAGGATTGTTGAATCAACTTTCCAGTCGGTTCTGCGCTATGCGGATGTAATTTACTGACACGCCGCTGCCTCCACACTTAGATTGTGTTTTCCCCCACTGAGGTCTATCACTGGAGCTTCAACGCCCACCACTTTGTCCTTTATGATAAGATTGGTTGGTCCTCTGTGACTGAAGAGCTCAATAAGTGTGGCGTCTGTATATCTATAAAGCTGATTGGAAAGGTGCTGTCAAACATCACTTCTGTGCTGCATTGGAAGCCCGGTCCACTTTTAACTCGCTCTCTCGACCCAGCAGTGACTTCTTCTTTAAAGGCCTCGAGCCGAGGCTGATCTTTACTGCAGCAGTCTCATGCAGTTTCTTTTAAAGAGGCATAAAACTGAAAACTATATCACCGCTTGACACTGTGAAAGTGTTCTCAATAACTTCAGTACCACCCCCGTAACTGCTTTAAGTTAATTTGGTTGTTGATCTGTATGGTTTTATTTCCCATGGTAACTATTTTACCTGATTTAGTCCGCGAATTAAATATATAGTTGTATTATTCCGTGGTGTAATCTCGGCATCATTGAAAACTGAAGAAGGATTTCTCAGAGAGTTTTAACTAAAGGTTTAAAAGAAATTTAATAAACGTGTAAGAAAATGGATGACTTGATTTATATGTGGGAGCTACGTGTATTATTTATTATTTAGGTTTACTTCTCTCGTTCCTGTGTTCGGTTGGGGTGGGAGATTTTCAGAAGCTGTGAGTTTGGAAAAACGCTTTGTTCTAAGTTGTTGATGTCATATTAGATTTAAAAATAAGAAGACAAATGTTAAAACTCTCAGGCACTGACTCGCAGAGCGTTGACCTGACTAAGATCGTTAACTAATTAAAAACCCGGAGGACTGCCAAAGTGACTACCATCCACGTCCGTGCCAAATTTGACAGCGAACCATCCCATAGTTTTTTCCCTCTGGAAGGTCGCTGGCGAGCTGGAGCTGTTTGCAGCTAACATTGGGCGAATGGCGAGGTAAACTTTGGGTCGCCGGTCAGTCCCAGGGCTGACATTTAAAACTTTTTAGAGTGACTACTGATTAGCCACAACCTGCATGTCTTTTGCATGTGAGAGGAAGCCGGAGAACAGCCGGCTTAACAATGCTAACCACTGCACCACCGTTCTGCCCTGATACAGTTCAGTTTGGACCGATGAACCTACATTGCCATCTGAGGGATTACAAGTCATAAAAGAAAAATGAAAACAGGGTGACCAGGTGTCCCACTTTATGTGAGACTGCACAGCTTTGATGTCCCTTGTCTCATGTCCCACATACTGAGACGATGTCCCACATTTTGTTTGGCTGTAGTTTTCCGAAAGTCAAGCCACTGCAGGGCGGACACTGTTGACACCATTTCTAATAAGGTCTGTCTGTGAAGAGAAACCGGGAAGGATGCATTTTGTTCCATTTCAATCAAACTGCACAAATGTAGGCAGAAGTTCAGGTTAATCGACCTCCCACTGCTGCGAGCTGTGATTTACTCCCCTGCAACTCCTGAGAAAAATGTGGCTTGTTACCTTCTTACATGTTTGACTTTCCCTCACTAGCTAGCTTTGCCAGTGCCGGGCTGGAAGCGTGCAGGGGGTCAATGAGAGCCTGCTCGCTGGAAAAAAGCTGGCTGCTGCAGCCGGAAACGATGTCAGGAGCTGTGAGGCTGAACCTTACATCCCATTTGCGGGGCAATAAAACCGAGATGATCTACAGGAGGGTAAAAAAGATGTAGGGAGCCGGGTGTTAATGACGTTTGTCGCATTGCACGGTCATTTAATCCGGTGCCACAGAAAGACACTGATTAAGCGCGTTTTAAGTTTGGGCGAGGGCAGAGGATTGCATCTTAATTCCCACTATACAACTCTGTCTGTTTCTCTCGCCTCAGAGGAACAATGCAGAAGCGTAACAGCAAACAAAACAAGCGCTTGGCAGGAAGGACTCGGGGGGGAGAGAGGAGGGGTTGGGGAGTGACAAATTACCTCTCCTCACAATGCCCTGCGACAATAGCACTGCCTGGGAACAAATAATGAATAAATAAAGTTCTCCGAGATTGGATGAGGGGAGCAATTTGCCAAGCAGTGGCTTTTGTTGAGCTCGTGAGCGAACGGGCCTTTCTTGCTCGTCTCCCTCAGATGAAACGACTCGATCCACGTTCCCTGTCCAATAAGGGCATCGATTCAGCATGAACGAACGCCTCGCTGAAGCCAGAAAAAGACTTTGAAATTGTCACCAGATGTGACACGGCCTGCTGTGGCGACGCGTACGAGACACCTCTGTACATTCACACTACTTGACTGGGAGGTTGAAATCAGATGGATCACACCCTTTACTCTCAGAGGGCCCTGCTCGCCACTTCCACGGCTCTCCACAGGTAATGACGTATCGGAGCTGAGGTGAGAGAAAAAGAAGAAAAAAAAGCGCGGAGAAGGAGGGTAAGGGGTGTAACCGCGTGAGCTCAGAACGAATTTCATCAAAGAGATGGAGGCATGAAAAAGGTGTGCTGATTGATGTTATAAGTGCACATAGGCTACTTTAAAGGCTTTGAAATTCCCTCTCTCCCCGTGTGCTCTTTTCTTTTTTTTTTTAAATGTGTTTTTCTTTTTTTTCACTTTTCCCTTCAGGCTATTTTTCTCAGCTTTTCCCCGGCAACAACCTTATATAAGGCTTGAAACATAGGGTGAACGGACAGCCCTGCCCCCTGGCTCCGTGCTGAAACTCTCCTCCAACCCCACGCTGCAAGGATGACTGATTTAATCTGCCTCCTTGCATTATTACTCTAGTTGTCTCGCGAGTGTCCAGGCTAGTCCAGCCTGCAAAACAGCATCCCTCATTTACTCTGCAATTTGACACTGCACATGCAGAACATGCAAGTTCCATCGTAGTTACCGGCTGCGAGGGGAGAACAAGAAGGATGTGGACGGCACAAAAAAGGAGGAAAATGAATGTCCCCAAAATGAAAGTGAATCAATATGGTCGCCCGAGGACGTGAAAAGGTGGAATGAGAACGAGAGCGGCAGAGGGAGGGGGGTTGAAACAGAGCTGGAATAAGATTAATGGTTCTTTAAAAAAGAACAGTATTCATCAGGAGCCGGCTTCAGGTGCAGAACGGCGTCCGTGTGTGTGTGTGTGAGAGAGTGTGTGTGTGTCCGAAAGTACACTCTGCAGTGAGTTTACACTTTGTCTTTAACTTTCTAACTTTCCCTCATGAATCTTTCAATAAATGGCCGACCAACCATAACACTTATTACTTTGTATTACTTTGCAAATGAGAGTGAGGCTCGATTTTCTTCTCTTCATTTAAACACAGGCCCGTGCACACACACACAAACACACACACACACACAGAGGAAATGATCCAACAGCACCACCTACAGGTTTGAGCTGTTTTTGATTTAATCCTTTTAAAAAATAAATAAATAAAGGCTTATATTAAGGAACGCATTAACTTGTGGCTTATTAGCATACATATTAGCAGCACATTGGCTCTTTAGACACATAACTGCAGGTATTTATAGTGTCCATATAACTCTAAAGTAAGTCTTTTAGAGTCTTTTTAACTTAGAATATGTTCCTTATTTTAAAGCAAGTCCTTGCTCATAACTAATTCACTAGTAGTTTAAGTTGGGTTTTTAAGTGTCACATCTGAATGTGCTAGATCCAGATATTTTTCTGCATCCACACCAAAAGTTAATGGGATCTATTCTGGGCTGAGACACATCCCCCATCCAAGTTTCGTGGAAAATCATTCAGCAGTTTTTGTGTAATCCTGGTCACAAACCAACTAAATGAGGAACAAAGGGACACAGGTGAAAAACAAAACCATAGGAGAGGTAATTATTTAAAAAATAATTCCCCCAAAAAAGGGCAGACTGTTAAAGAGGTAATGTTTATTCATGTCAAAAAATCGCCTCGAACATATTCAGCCTCCGTGCGTACAAAATAATGCTGCTCAAAAAGTAACTGTTATTACAAAATCATCTTCCCTACAGGCAACAAATGGAGCCAATCTTCCCAATAAATAATCAGTACGAAGTTAAAGGAATACAAGAAATAGCCTCACGGCTACATTCACACGCACACACATGTCTGTCCATCACTTGCACTTGTATGTGAGCTGTTTGCGATGATAGTGGATCCACGCAGGAGCGGCAACAAGCCCGGTCAGGTAACCAATCATAGCGCCCAGACTGCAGGAAACAGGCCAAACCTGCAGGAAAGAAGACAATTCAGTCAGATAGCACCCAACTGTGCAGTGATAGATCAAGAGGAGCTAAACTAATCGACGTGTTAACACTTCTTTTTTTCCCCCCTCCACTCCGACTCGCACGTCTCCACTTGTAATGTTCAGGTAATATAAAGAGGATCTTCAACAGCAACGAGTACAGCAGCCGTGTCGTTTAGACTTATGCTCCAATTACCACCGTCTTACTCTAATTTGCATTTAACTCCAGTCATCTTGCAGAGAACAGCCTTTGCAATTATAATTTTAATCTTTTCCCTTTTCAATTCCGCAATGTTGAATTCATTAAATAAAGAGAAAGATTTAATGTTACTGTGTTGCATTATAATTCCATGCTCGTGGAGGTTGTGTTCAATACTGTTTACAGAGGAATGGAAACAACTGGCTCCTTTTTAGCTGAGGAAATTGCGGAGAAACTGTTGATGAGATAAAATAAAAAATGAGAAAAACATTCCTTAATCTTCTCCCTTGTTAAATTGTTTCATTTGAATGCCTTTAGAGGTCTGAAGAGGTAATATTATACGGTAATTCACAAGCCAAACTCAAGTGTGTGACATTAATGTGTGTCTTTCAGGCCATCCTCAACAGTAACTATGTATAAATAAATACATTTAAACATCTGTATAGGTCATCTGTACACGCAGCTAAGAAATGAAAAAGAAATGAAATCTCACAAACACGTATCTCCTTGTGAACATGTCGGATCAGTTAAGCTTGCACCAGTGATTTACTGTACAAGCTCACAGAAAAAAAGGGAATCAGGGAGGCAAAAAATGTCTTTCCAGCAGTGTGTGGAAAGGTTTTCAGAGTGTGCTGACCTGCCACGGCCTGTCCCAGTCCAGAGGTATAGGAAAGGCTCCCACCCAGGCTCCCACCACCGTGCAGGCCACCGTGATCTGCAGACAGGTGTCCCACACAGACATGGCTCTGGAGCCGGAGACAGAGAAAATCAAGAGCAGTTAGTGTATTCATTGGACAAAAGTGTGTGAAACAGATGACATAAGGACAGGAAGCAGGTGAAAAAGACAAGCAGAATTTAGGCTCACCCATGCCGACTGAACACTCGTATCCAGGCCTGGACGTTGGGGCCGAGGACACAGAGACACCTCAGTGTGGTCAGAGAGGTCAGCAGCACAGCCAGGGAGAATGTCTCCAAAGCGGATCTGAAACACACGAGGAATTAAAGGCTCAGGGTAAAGTTATAGTGACACAAACATCTTGTAGAGGCAAAATCTTCCTCGATGGAGCAAAGTAAAGAAAACGCCATTTATTTGGGAGTCATTAATTACAGGATATAAACAGAGACTGAATGAAAATCAGCTTGTTAAAGTTAAAAAGTACATATCAATTGGCAAAATAATCTCACAAGAATGAAAATGTATGTAGTTGGCTGCTAACTACATCATTATTATCAAGCATTCAGTTAACGCTTCCTTTTTTCACATGTTTTCCCTGTATACCAACATGAAGCAGCAAATCCTCCTTCACTGTCCTGACTCCTGTGTATCTTTATATATTTTATTAACTTTGTGGTACGTCTCTATATTAAACATACATACAGGGACAGGACATGAGCATCACCGGCTACTCACTCAATCAGCGGAGCGCCGTAGAGAACCACCACAGTGTGGAAGAACAGGCACGACAGGAAGAAGTACAGACAGGAACGGACCAACCTGGACAGCTGCAGAAAGAAACATGCAAAGAGAGTTAAGGTACATAAATCATGTGAAGTATACAAAAGAAAAGTTAAATTGTAAAGACTAGAGCTTTTGATATCCAGGACTGAATGTTTGAATGCTGAAATAGTCTCGATTGGATGAAAGTATCCGGACGTGCACGTTCGCTCAGGTTTAGAAAGTTGGTACATTTCAAAGTCTTAAAGTTTTCACAACCCGCCATTTATTTCTATATGAGAACGACAGACATTTGACAAAATCTGAAATTCAAATCTCAGCACCGATCAGGTTTATTTAAAGTGTTCGTGCAGTACTTTAATCAACTTTTGTACCTTCTTGGGACATTTTATCTGCTTACTTGCGTATCATATTTGAAATTGCAAACACATCAAACATATTTTTGGGGACCGGATTTGCAGCCACACTGCACTGGTCTCCTTGATTTCTAATTATCGGTTTCAGTATCGGCCCTGAAAAAGCCACATCGATCAACCCCTGGTATCAAGCTACAACATTAAAATGCTACTTACACATTGATGCATCATTATTAACAGTCTAATAGTGTCACATATATTAATATATCAGTCACTTGGGGCATTTTACTTCAGACAGCAGTTTGATTTTTAAATACTTAACGTAGCTTTTGGTGCTAATACTTCTTAAGGCCCCTTTAATATTTATGAGTAGTATTTAGAGTATTTGGCAACATTCAACAGTTATTAGCCACAGTTAGCTCTCTGATGCTACAACAACAGTATCAATGAATGGAGGTCAGCACCTTGTAGCCCAGTGTGTGCTTCTTGGTGGGCGGCGTGATGCCGAGCAGCCAGAAGACGGCGACACTGACCCCGGTGACCGCTGCGGACACCGCGTAGAGCCACAGCAGGTGGGTGCCGTACACCGAGAAGCCCGGCACCAGCACCGCAGGTAGGACGGTCGCCATGAACACCGAGGCGGCGATGATGGCGTGAGTGGACGCCATGGCTCGGATTTCATGGTCCCACATTATGAATAATGTGCCTATCTACAACACGAGACTAAGACGAAATACAAATTCCTAATAAAGGACTGTTAAAGGAATGTTAATTTAGTAACCGAGGCACAGAGCAGGTTGAATCCATGGGTGAGCTTCGGTGACCTCTCTTCCGTAAACATGGAGCGACACTGACTTCCGCTTGGACTTCACAATAAAGGTCAAGTGGTTCACCTTGAAAATGCAGCTCTACTGTGATAAGAAAAAGGATAAATACTAGTTAATTTAATTCATGATATCTTAAATCCTTTAAATTTATTAGGTAAATGATCTGTTAATTTCTAGCTTCACTTCTAATCAATGCTTATATTGACCTCCTAAAACTGACACAAGCTGACTTTATGATTTGTTTGATAAATAGCAGCTACTATGCTCAGATAAGGGCTTGAAAATTGTGTCTATTTTTTCTTTTTTACTCTATCGACGGTGATATGTTGTGGTTTCTTTCTTGTGACAAATGAACTTATTGTAAGTCTCTTTGGACAAAAGTGCCTGCTAAATGCCCTAAATGTAAATGTAAATGTTATTTCTGTTTTTAAGTTGATGTGACGGCAATATTAATTTTGTATTATGTGTGTGGCATTTTCCTATCAATAAAAACAATTGAACATTTATAGTATATCAGTATCATGTAGTTTGAAAATATTCATTAAAAAAAACTTTATGCCTTGGGAAACTTTTTGTGTAAATACAACTGGACCTCTATTCTGAAGAAGGAATTCAAGTCTTCAGCAAACAGGAAGCATTATTTTATAGGTGTGTGCTTTACAGATGTTAAAGGTTTCCTCTAACCAATCGCCGAAGGCCAGTGAAGTTTTACCGGGACTTCCTGTGACGGACGTTAGTATCAGCCAATGAAATGTGAGCTTGTCACAGTTTTGACCAATCAATCTGTAGAAGGGGAGCGAGAGGAACAGAGAGGAAGACACGACCGGAAGTTTACAAACAACAACTGAGCAAGCTAGGATATAGCAACATTTTTGTGTTATTTTGACAAACTATCGAAAAGCTTTGGTCTAAACCAAGATGGTCTGTGAAAAGTGTACGTATCACACTGTTCAGATGCTCTCTATCTTCATACCTAACCAGCTGTCTGTGCGGGATAGCCTTCTAGAGCTAACGTAACGTTATGTTATGCTAACTGCTGCCATTACTGACCTCAACGTTTTATTACATTATTAGCTAAATAAATGTTATTTACTCCACAAATGTTGTGTTATTTATGATTTCAGGCGAGAAGAAGCTTGGTAAAGTCATCACACCTGACACCTGGAAGGATGGAGCACGGAATACAACAGGTGAACCCAATAAAACCAAACAAATTCAGTGTAAATATGGTTTTGTTAAATGATTGTGCGTACACCCTAGCTGAACTCGTATGTAGTATTTCGTATGTCGGATGTGGCTATAGTAGATCAGGTTTTATAATTTAAAATCATAACACGAGCCGAGCCAGACAAACACACAGTGGCGCAGTGGCAAAACCTCTGTATGCGAAGGACTCTTCATAATAAAATTCAGGCTGTAAATGACTGAGAAACCCTATTTTCAGGGCCATATTGAATAAATGACAAGCATCTACACAAATAATAAAATGTACGAGTAGTGTATTTGTCTGACCAACAGTCAAAGACTTGAAGATATTTCATTTATAATCACACGAGAAGGTAATAACAGAGAATGGTACGGTGGTTTAGGTCTTAGGTAAACTTTATTGTCACTTCCTCAATACAGTATGTTATAAACATACAGAGGTGTGAAATATTGTTTCTCTTTATCCCAACTACTAGTGCAACAGAGAAATTAAATATAGAAATTATTTAAGTTTACAGGATGAGGTATTAATGTGCAGGCTGAGGTGGCAAAGTAGCAATCAAGATAGTGGAAATAGTCCAAAGGTCCATAGCTTATGTGCTGGTATTATATCATGAAAACAGCAAAATAAACCAAACAGAAATCACTGTAGGCTAGTGGATAATTGCATGTGCCCTCCAGGCTGTTGGCAAGTCGTATTACCTTTGAAACCTTACTCGTTTTCTATTGACTGTCTTTGCATGTTTGAGGGAAACAAACAAAGAGCTTCATGTGGTTTAATTATTTGTGAGTAGCTTGACAGAGTAGTAGGCAGTTTTTCAAAACAGTCAGGTCACCACCTTCAGGCTCAGTTTGCTACCATTGTCCAGCAGTTTAACATATAAAAATGAATACTTTTTGTTATTCTGTTTTTTTCTGTCATTATGACATACAAACATACATACATAAGTTACCATCAGATACCCTTAAAACTAATCTAATCTACTGCTATATCTTGGTGGCTTGAGGCTGTTTCGTATTATATGCACATTAAACTATTTGTCATGGCTTTTTTTCTTTTAAATGTGACATATTAGGATGTTATGTTACTTTGATAACAATGTTTTACAGAGTTTTTTTTCCCTCTTCGTTCATTCAGAGGGTGGTGGGCGTAGGCTGAATGAAAACAAGCTCCTGACGTCTAAGAAAGCCAGGTGAGTGGCTCACTATAGCCTGACCCTAAATCCAAATGTTCTTTCATTGTTTCTGAGGGAATATCTCAAACAGTGTCTCTGTTATTATCTCCAACATGTCACACTGCTTCACTCTAATTGTTGCATGTTCATTTATTCCCTTAAGCTGCCAGCATGTTTAAAAAAAACACAGTGTTGGATCTCAAGTTATGGATCTGTGATGTATCCGTCTCTCTCAGGTTTGACCCCTACAGCAAGACAGGCTTTGCCACCTGCAGGATCTGTAAGAGTTCAGTTCATCAGTCTGGATCACACTACTGTCAGGGCTGTGCATACAAGAAAGGTATTAACTCTCTCACGCTGGATTCAATACCGAGTTGAAATTCTGATAAGTTTTATGTTGCACAAGTGAGTTTCCTTTGGTCTCTTCTGTACCACGCTATGGCCAAAACTCATGGAATTATAAAATAACAGTAATAACTAACAACCTTATAAGCTAATGATATGTCAGTTTAACTCACCGCTTCTTCCTGGTGCTCCCAAGTGACCAAAAATCAGCTAAAAAATGGACAGAAATGAATGGAATGGAGGCTTATCAAACTCTAAGCATGTTTAAATTATGTTATCATATATTTTTCATAAAGCGCAACTTCTGTAAGTTAAAAGCATAAACTCACAAAGGCACTAGAATCATTGTTTACATGCCATGTAACACAAGATTGCTCTTCTCTTTCGTCGGATGTTTTTTTCATCTATTTTCTCATTCTACACTCCGTTTTTGTCTTTCCAGGAATCTGTGCGATGTGTGGAAAGAAGGTTTTGGACACCAAGAACTACAAACAGACATCAGTGTGACAGCGTGACGGTCTGAGGGCAGTTCTACGAGTGAACAACAGATGTGAAGATGAGACTAATGGCGCATGTCATCTTGTCATCTTGTCACAGTTTCAATATTTTTCCACATTGTTCCGTCATTGACAGCTTGAACTGTTAACTGTTCATCTCCCCACCTTTGTGAAAGCGAGAGATTCTGAGGTGGTTTTGCCCTCTTATTATACACAGTAATAACATATAATGCTACTGGAACAGTGGCCGTAAACAGGGAAGCACTGTTGTCTCTCAACACACCACCAGTTATCACCTGTTTCGCAGATTTTTTGTATATTTTAAATTCAGTACTTTGACTTGATTCTCTGCTTTTTAAACTTTGATTTCTGTGTGTCTGTATGTATTTTTTGAGTGAATAAAGCATTCTATACAAGGACATTTGACAGGATTATTTTGTACCCCTGCCTGAGGCTATAAACGGTACAATTTTAGCCTCTTACGCACGACATACCCATATTTGTCATGTATGCCTGTAATAATTAGTTTACCCTTTCATAATCATATTTGAACACAGCATGGTACGCTGCTCCCTCCCCTCCCCCACCTGCTGTTGGAGATGGAGGTTATAGTTCACAGGTTCACTGACGACAGGCTCCTCCTTTGATATTTAAAGGCCTTGCACTCCCTCAGGCCTTTAACCACACATGCACACACTTACGTCTCTTTATTGATTTACTCTGTTGTACCACAGCACGAAACACAGCACCAGTCTCCAGATTAAACGGGTAGTGTACACTAGGTAATGTTTGGGTGAGGCGTTAAGTAGAGTAAGCTGCTCCTGTAAGAGATACAAAATCAAAGTAAATAAGCATCTACTTTGGTTGATTACAACTGTTTGTGTAATAGTCTGCTTGTTATGTCATTGCCCTTTTGCTCCTGAGTCTGTTGTGGTGCATTTAGGGACATCAGGATAATATCCCTGTTAAACCTGTCTGACGGGAGTGCAAAATGATATCAAGGCTCAATTTGATAGCTGTGTTCCCTGTCCATACTACATAGCGATAGTAAATATGATGTGCTATGTACGATGTATAGTGTTTATAGATTCATTGCCAGGAAAATTTGCACAGACATTAATGATCACCAGGAGATGAAGCACTCTCTGTATGAAGAATGGTCAAAATGTCCAGATCTAAAGAGTGAAGCCATTACGGAAGTGCCTTAAAACTACATTCTTTCTAATGGCCAGCAGGGGGCAGATCCACTGGTTTCAAAAAAGAGCTTATGAGAAAATAACCCTACTTCTCACTTGATTTATTACCTCAGTAAATAGTTTCCAGATTAGTTTATGGTCTCAATCGCTAGTTTCAAGTCTCCTTCAACACAACGTGATGTTCATTTAGTCAGTAATGGTTCCGTTTATAGTAAAATACACAATAAAGCAAGGTGTGTTTTAGGGCCTGGCTACCATGTGATTGGGTTCTCAGTCACATCCAATCAGCATTTCTCCTGAGCTGAAGTCAATGGGGACATGTTATATATAAAATGGCTCCATACAGCTTTAATCAAAGTCTCCAGAAGCCTCAAGACCCCAAATTGATTTGAAAAGACGTTATTTACGCCCTTTTCAAGCTGAAATCTTCACTGTAGCCGCTAAGCTAAAAGCGTTAGCTCGCACCCTATCTCAAGTGTGTCCAAGAGAACAACCAAGGGTTTAAATGACGTTTTTTCAAATCTTAGGGCTTCCCAAGACTCTGATTACACCAGACAAGCTGTATGGAGCCATTTTGTTTTATTAAGGTTGTTTTTTTTTTTTAGACCACATCTACTTAAGCTGTTTAGGAGAACACTGCAATGCTGTTGCAACGCTCCGTCCGACTTTCCATCGGCATTGGGATTGAGATTGAATTGTCATTTTTGGGTGAACTTATCCTTTAACATCAGCATTGTTAGCTACCATTATCACTTACCATGGCTGTACTGTCGTGTTTAGGTTACATTTAGCGGTGTGCACACATTACAAATTCAAAATCTATTAGAATTAGTACGTGGTAGGAAACATAGTCAGTGTGTTGTATAATATCATTAAATAAACACACCAAAACTTTACCTCAGCTGTTATCTGTTACTGAGACACACAAAGTAAACTTCACACATTTCATAATTTTTCCATCATTTTATTAAAGCAAAGAATCTTCAAAATACATGCTACAGTCGTCATTCATGAAACCAAATCAATCTATTCGGCACATCATTTAATTTAATCTTTGCGCTATAGATTCATATAATTTGATTTGTATCTTAAAAATGCACGTATATCACAAATATTTTATAAATGTATTTATAAATGACATAAAGCTTGTTTAAACAATCAAAATCAGCGGATTCTAGATACGATAATAAAACAAGCGAGGGCGTACAGCTGTGCAAATGCTCCGATTAATATCCCATAAAAAAAAAAAGGAGAAAATCTTAAGTATTGTCACGTTTCATACTTTGTAACAACAATATTGCCATGTAAGACTGTAAAATATCTACCAAAGGCACCAAGAAAGTGAGTCGCACATTTCCTGTTCAGCTCACAGTGATTTGAAATAACGGGTTTCTTCATGCAGCAGGACTTCGGTGTGTCGAGGTGAGCTCCAGAGTGGCGCGGAGCCTGCATCATACAGCACCTATTGTTTTGTGTGTTTTGCTTGAGATGCAGATCCACTGTTACTCTAGAGCTTTGTGAGTGTGTGAGTGTGTGTGTGCTACAGTATGGATGGCGTGTGACGTTTGTTAAACGCGCTGCGAAAGAGTCAGGAACTCCTCCCGAGTTTTGGGGTCCTCGAGGTAGACTCCCAACATGGTGCTCGTCACTGTGCGGCTGTTCATCTTCTGGACGCCACGCATGACCATACACATGTGCCTGCAAAACACACACACACACACACACACGTGGTTCAGATTTGCAGCTGGAGCGGATGACATGCTTTGGGAGGGTCTTTGACCTGTAGTGTTTAAAGGGGAACTCCACCAATCTAACATACGTGGAAAAAAGTCAGTATCTTTTGGGGCAAGATGGAAAATGACCAAAACAGAGTTAGAACCAAAGAATTGAGCTAACCAGACCCTTGTAGCCCTCTCTTCAGCTCTGCTAGAGGCTGCAGGCGCTACATTAGCCGCTACTGGTCTTTAAGTTTAAAAGTATTGGTGAAAAACATTGTGAGCATCACGGGGGAATATGTATTTGAGCCTCTGAGGTGTAAGGCAGCTTTAAATCAACCAGATGATAAGGATGATGATAAAGGTGGTGTGTGTGTGTACTTACGCCGCTTCAATAACCACAGCTACGCCCTTAGGCTGCAGAGCCTCTAATATTCCCATGGCGATCTGCTTGGTTAGACGCTCTTGAACTGAAGGAGACAAAGTATGACATGTAAATCCAGACTGCAATCGAATGCATGGGTAAACCAGAGGAAAAGTGCAAAGCGTGACAGCACCACATCGTTTCTTTTTGGATGCTTACCCTGAAGCCTCCGACTGTAGATCTCCACAATCCTGCAGAGGCAAGAGCACAAGCAGAGCACATCCGTTGTTAAAGCGATTCATCTTTTTTGTGATCGAAAGTTTTGCTTTTCAAGAAGATGTACACGTTTTCCAGGATATAACTCCAATTCATCCCTCTGTCGTTCACCCCTCGAATTCAACTTTCATCATTTGGGAGATATAACGGGAAAACCGTGCTGTGTTCTAGATTGCGAGTCGTATAAATGTATTGTTATCATTTCACCGCTTGACCAGCAACTGAAAAGATGATAGATATTGAAATATCTGGAGGGACATCAGGTCATATTTCGAGTTAAAACAACGTAGCTGATAGCTCATTAGCTAATGTGAGCACGCATCCACTTCACAGCTGACATGAACTTATCCTGAGCTCACGATCTGCGATAAATCTGCACCAGCATCCCATATTTTATGAATATTTCATATTACAGTGACAAGGCAGAACTGATCTGTTCTGTAGTATAAATTCAGCAGCAGCAGCAGCAGTTTTAGGACCCAGATCCTAATGATTAATCTTTCGTTAAACACAAACTGGCATCGGTCCGTGACCCCTGGCCTCTTCTCCGGACATCCAAACTGTACGCGACCCTTCATCTGTGAATGATTCACCCCACGGAACTCTCTGGATCTGTCGTTCAAGATTCAACAACAGCGAGTCCGTCTAAAAGCCCGGCGACTCTGTTACTGTGATTCTGGGGTTTTTGTGCTCAGAGATGGTGTGATATTTTAGGAAAGGGACAGAAGGAGACAGACAGAGAGGCTGTGATAATAACTGCTGATTCCCACAGGTCCGAAGGGATTTTCTCATGGCTCGAGGGCGGATAGAGTTTAGATTTGTGTCTGTGAGTGTGCTTGATGAGGGGACCAGATGATGGCCGCTGGGCTTAGACTTAAGCCTCCAGGTCAATGCACTGAGATAACAGAAGAACGCAGCCACCCGGCACTAACACCAGAAGCATACAGCCACAGTGGCAGCAGGAGGGTTTGATGTGAATGTGTCTGAGTGTGTAAGAGTGTGTGTGTGTGTGTGTGTGTGTGTTACCTTGCCAGCTTGCTCAGTCCCACCACTTTTTTGTTGGGAATATACCCGATGTGAACCTGGAAGAGAGACGGCAGCCAGTAAGAGCAGAGGTCAGATAATCAGAGCAAATGATTGTAAATATGAGCAATTCAGTGTCTCAGAGAGACACATCAGCTGACATGCAGAAACACAGGACAGCGACTTCCACGTGCACGGACTTGCTCAGTTGCTCAGTTTCGGGGCATTTAAGATTGATTTAATACTGAACCTAGAAACACTCCACACGCATCGACATTAAAACTCTTGGTTGAATTTGCGATATTTTTCTGGTTGCATCTCAATACAAAATATAAATCTCCCCTAAAGGGATCAATAAATGTGAAAGCTCTGTGATAAAATCAAATATTACAGTATTTCTGCAACAATCTTGTAGGAATGACCACTGGTACTTTCACTAAATATTAACCCAAGGAGATTTTTTGATGAATAATCATAACTAATGTGGATATAATAAGTTAGTGAGTGAAAGCAACTATTAGAACAAGTAGAACAGTTCAGAAAAGGACCTCGCTTTACTGTAACGCAGCCTTTAAAACAGGAAAACACAACACTGATGCTGTATCATCACTATGCCCAAAGACAGATATTTAGTCTCATATCAGGACTTACCTTGCCAAAAAAGGGCACCAGGTGATGTTCACACAGTGAAAACATGTCTATGTCCTTCACGATCACCATCTCATCGTGGTCTTCATCAAATATGGCATTGTTCAGGATGTCTGGAGGCGCAAACACACATAAACACACATTTTAAGAAATGTGATTCACTTAAAAGATTGAGTCTGACGTCATCAAATGCACAAAACAGATATGAATATATTCAAAAACACAATACGATCATGGCAAACTAAGATATCTTCACAGTTGCAAAGCTGGAACTGCTCAACTTTTGATAGTATTGCTGATAAAATAACTTTATAGGAACAGTTTATCCCAAAACTTCAAACAACTGAAGTAGATCGGGACCTGTTTCTTAACATGTCTGAGGCTGCTGAAGACTTGGATTACGCCTTTACGAGCTGTATGGACCCATTTTATATCTACTTCGGTTGTTTAGGAGAAGGCTGCATCGCTGTTTTGCTGCGAAGCTCCAGAAATGTTTCGTGGACTACGAAACTTCACCTGGCTTTCCATCAGCGTCGGGCTGAGCAGATAGTAACTTGATTTTTATTTTTTTGGGGTGAACTTATCCTTTAAAGATGTTGATGAAGGTTCTCAGTCCTCCAGGTCAAGGTAATTCTTAGTGCTGTATCGTAGGCAACTGGACTTGTTTCAGTTTCTTCGCCTCTCATCCTAGAGGCCCACGATACAGCACTTGTTGCAATTGTTGACTAATGGATTTACTGACTTGTAAGTGTGAAGTGTTGCCACTCTTAACTCATCTCCATCTTTTATAGCTGCTGTAATCTGACACATATGCCAAGAATAATATGTGAGGACGAATGCAGTTTTGTGGGGACTGGCTTTTTTCATTTAAACTGTACTTTAGGTCCTTAAATCACACAGCAAAGACATTTAAGAACGACACATTTCAGTCCCACAAACCTATTAAAAGTGATTCAACATCCCTCCAACACATGAAACCCAACATGAGCACGACAGAAATGACTCCTAGTGATTTAATGAGAGGCCTCATCACATTAATGACACAGGAGCATCTTCCACTAAAGAGGAGACCTGTCACTCACCCTCCACGGTCTCGTGGTAGCCCTTGGTGAGGAACTGCATGGCCTTGGCTGCGCGCAGCGGCGTGCGCAGCAGCCCCTGCCGGTCCGTGTCCTCCCCGAGCTCGCTGAGGATGCTGGTGTAGGCGGCCTCGAGCGCAGGTAAGCGGGACTTGTCCTCGGCCTCCTTGCGGGACGTCTCGCCCTTGCGGTGCGCGGCGGACTTCATGCTGTCTATGATGAGCTCGCTGAAGCTCTCGTTGATCGTCCCGTTGCAGTGGCCGTTCATGTCGGAGCGCTTTTTTTTGCTTTTGGTCTGACTCTGGAGGAAGAAGGAGACGAGACGAGGAGGTCCTGGAGGTCAGTCAGCCGGCAGGTTTTGGAGTCTTCTGCCGTTTCCAGCGCTCGGCGCGTTTTTAAAGCCTGTGCCCGCCGCAGCGCGCGCATCAGGCTCCCATTCGTCAAGGTGCAGCCTACGTCACGCACAATTTCGTCAGCAGGTTTAAATGTCATCAGAGAAAAGACCCCTCTCCTCCTCCCCCTTCTTCTTCAATTTTGAATTCTGAATTTCCAGGATCCCATCTCATGACAGATCATCCTCTCCACTCATGAGCTCTGATGTCACTTTACAAGCTGCACACCAGCTCAGCAGGCTCATTACAGCTCAGACAGTTATGCATATTAAGGCGATTTTGAGTTTACATTTACATCTAGGGCATTTAGCTGCTTTTGTCCAAAGACACTTATAATAATTTATCACAAGAAAGAAACCACAACATGTCACCGTCGATAGAGTAAGAATGCAACAAAACTGTTTTCAAGCCCTCATCTGAGCATCTTATCTGCTATTTATCAAGGATACCTGAAGTGCATAAGTGTTATGATTTAAGTGCATACAACTTGAACTTCCTTAAATCCTGCAGCTCTGTAAGATATGTCCTCATGAGCAGGGCCGTGCAGAGAGCTTTAGAGGGGCAGGGGCTGAACCTCATAATAAAAAAAAGTCACATGTAACTAGAGCTGAAACCATTAGTCAAATTATTGATAAGTTGATTCAGAGGAAATTGATTGCCTCACTGTTTTTGATGAAACTTTATTCGTTTCAGTCATTTTTGAAACAAAAATGTCAAACGTTTGTTGAGTTCCGCTACTTTTTCTTTTTGTTTTAATCTCCTCTCTTCCCGAGGCGTCGCTGGCGTGATGAACACAAGACGACAAACACGAAAACAACATAAAGATACACATGGTTCAAAGTGTGTAAATTCAGCGATCAATGACACAACAGTGTCAATTAATCAGTTTTAAATCAGCAATCTAGATTTGGCAAAAGCTTAAAAATTGTGGGCCTATTTTTCTCAAATATAAAGCTCCGCTGCAGGACAAAGCCTGTTAATCTGTTCTCCAAACTTGCAAAAAAAACACACAGAAGAACTATTTCCTACAACTTAGTCATGCTGTTTACCAGAACCACTGTCATTGTGTGACGCTGGCGCTACATTAGGTTAATTGCAATCTTATTCTTCTAGAAATACCTGCAAAACTGATAATATTCCCGTCACTCTGAGCTGTTCTTTTATGCTTGGTGCTCATTAGAAAATGTTATGGGACAGTTTTGAGTGCCTAAATTCAAGATGTCGACCCTTAACATGTCTGCTGCTGCTCCAATACAATGGAGGCAGTGCTCACAGCATGTAAAAACCCGTTGAAAAACTAAAAAGCAATTGACCTTTCCAGAAACAGCGTTAAAGTTACTCTAAATATTACACAAACCTCACTTTTCTTTGAATCAGATGGATCTGAACTCTTTAATTTGCCAATGTAGTTACTGGTAGATTGATATGACACCCAGTAGGTGATCATTAGCTTGAATAACAACATGACCTCTGAGAATAATCAACAGCATCACAATGTAGTCACTGCATCCAGAGATAAACCATACTCTCTCACACGGACATTTAGAAGTTGACAATGGGACAAAACAGTGTGAATACGGAGACTGAAGATGATGACATTAGTCGTGCCTGTTTCTTGGAATATGAATGACTGTGTTTTCTTAGGAGCCGACCTGTCACATCAGTCTCACATGCAAGCATGTAATTACCTTTACAGTTTTACCCTTTAATCAGCAAAGCAGAATAGTCTTGTGTCTATCATCACAGCGAACACTACAGCAAATTAATTAAAAAAAAAACTATTCTAACTCTAACTTTACATCTTGTAGATTGATCAATTTATAGAAAATGTGTGTAGTAATTGTGTAGTCACACGCTTAATGGTAAGACGCAGTAGCCTAACATTATGATTTGAAAATCTGGATTAACCTACAAAAACACACCATCCCTACAGCCTTCTATATGTCTCCTTTAATGGATGAATTTATTACTTTATTGCTCTTTATTGCTACTTTATTGCTCTTTGTAAGTTTCATGATAAAACCCCCAAATTACTTACTTACTTATTACTGCAATCTTTTACAGTTTTTCTTGATTGCTTTGACCCGCTTAAAGAAACTGGGATCCACTCGGTTTTCAGCATCACTGTCTCAGCAGAGCACAAGACACCTCTTGCAAATGCGTTAACCCTTTCTCATTGGATTGACACATCTTCCACACCCTTTCTCAGAACAGTTAACACGGATGTCATTCAAGCAGTCCAAACTCCATTGTTTTAGCTATGGTAACCAAACAGAAACCATCTGTTCCTAACTATTAGAAACTCCCTACATCAGTATGAAACCACTGAAGCACCTGTTTGACACTCCTTCACACAAATGTTCAATTAGCAGTCAGTCTGCAGGCCTTAAAAGGTGCAGCATCTGTGTTGTTCTTTGCCAACATGGATGGAAGAAGTCTAAGGCAGGTGAGAGTCCGAGTGCGAGTGCGAGGTGGAGGTTTAGTTGGATTATTGATCACGTTATCAATCATGGCCCTTTAGAGAGGAATGTCAAGGTTGGATAAGGCATGCAAGAAGATTTTTCCCTGGGTGCACTGTAAGAGAGGATATTGAACGTGATGTGGATGAGGCCATGTGGCCCCGTCGTCAAGACAGAGGAGACTGAGAATCAACAGTGGCTATTTCTTCTACTCTACAGTGACAGATTTTTATACTTTACTGTAATAGATTTTATTTTTATTTTCTTAATTTCTTATACTCTAATAGATTTTATTTTGGTTCACATGTATTTTGTGTAACATTTACAGTATTTCAGTTTTCAGCCACAGTTTGGAAAAAAGAATCAATGGAATCGATCAAATTTGCATCAAAGCATTTCTGATTCTGGATCCAATTCTTTGCAAGAAGGCAAATTTGACAACAAATGGCACTGGCATGAAAAACTACGTACAGTAAAAGGCTACAATGACAAGCAATGGTGCACCGATTCACACTGAGTGCTGTATTTTGTATTTTGTTGTCCACTGTGTAATGGTTGATTGGAAGAGCTCATACACTTGTTTGCAAGTTGTGTTGTTTGAAGGCAAAATTAGCTTTTGTTGCACATTTGAAATGTTTTGGCACGGTTAGAGCCTTTTGCAAACAAACTGTGTCATTTTGACCATCAGTGCCTCTGTTTCGGCCTGCGTGTTAACTGTTTTGAAAATGTGGAGTTTGAGTCAACTGCTGCATCAAAGCAATCAAGAAAAACTGTAATTGTTCTTAATTCAAAATAATTAATCATTTTATTTTGAAAACAAGTTTAATGATTGGAATTGATGAGAAGAAGAAGAAGAAGAAGAAGAAGAAGAAGAAGAAGAAGAAGAAGAAGAAGAAGAGCGTAGTTTTTTGGGGTCGTTTTAATGTATTCATTTACATTTTTTATTACCTTATCTTATTTTATTGTATTTTATCCTGTTTTATCTTATTTTATTGTATTTTATCATATCTTTTTAAAAAGTATTTAATTTAATTTAATTTAATTTAATTTAATTTAATTTAATTTAATTTAATTTAATTTTTTTTATCCCCATGCTACATACTCCGGTTCAGCAGGTGGCGGTATACACCGTAAAAGTAATCGTTTCAATCCGCCATTAAAAAAAAAAAAAAAAAGAAGAAGACGAAGAAGGAAGAACGTCATTTCCTGTTTGTTCCTGGCGGTGGCGGGAGATTCCAGCATGGCGGTGCAGCCGAAACAGAACCTGTCCATGGACAGTGCAGCCGAGCACGGCTTCCTAAACTTCATTTTCTCCATGCCGGAGAAACCGGACACCACTTTCAGGGTGTTCGACCGTAACGACTACTACACGGTTCACGGAAAAGACGCCATATTCGCGGCGAAGGAAGTTTTCAAGACGAATGGGGTCATCAAATATCTGGGCTCAGGTAATCTCCATAGCCTAGCTAAACCAAGAAGCTAGCTGGAGCTAGTGTTGGCAGGCTGCGTTTGCTGTTTCAAGCTAATTCAGTTGCATGGTGTTAATGCATGTACGCAAATGTTAAGATGTAGCCACAAGCTAATCCAGCTACAAGTGCATCTGTTAGCTGCAGTCCTGCTAGGACGCGTCATGGTGAGCTTTGCAGAAAATGTAGGCGCTGAGCTTGTTTCTAATGTTAATGTGTTGGTTTTACAGGGAGTCGTAAGCTGGAGAGTGTGGTGCTGAGCAAGTCGAACTTTGAGGCCTTTGTGAAAGACTTGCTGCTGGTGAGGCAGTACAGAGTGGAGGTGTTCAAGAACCAGAGCAAGAGCAGCAAGGAGCACGACTGGAGGATCGAGTACAAGGTGACGTGATTATGATGGAGGAGTGTCGCTGTGGAGTCTGTTTTTAAATGTAGATGGACGCTGTTGTTATTGACCTTCTGTATGTCTGCATGCCTTTATTTAGTGCTTTCACTGTCCAGTCTATACTGTCTGTTTTAAATACTGCCTCAAGCAGGGTGATATGGATCAACACAGGATGACAAATGTAAGCAAAGGTCAGAAGATTTTTCTTAGTTGTGTGCATCTATAAAACACACCAATCCAAGGCAGCCATGATACGTTTTGGCTTTGGGGAAGGCCCGATTAACAACTGTCGTCAGGTATGAAACCACTGTTGTTACCTGACGGCATATAAGTCAAGACAATTTGGAAGTCTGCAGAGAACACTGTTGGTCTTGTCTCCATGCTGCATGCATTAAAAAGCTCAGATTCATCACACAGTCTGAGAATTAGCAACTCCCTCACGATTGCATCAAACAAAAACGCTGTAAACAGGGCTGCAATTATCATTATTTTTATTAGAAGTTAGTGTAATTGTGGCTATAGAAAATATTCAACTGGCCATTGCAGTTTCTCAGGGCCAAAGGCAAAATCTTAAAACTGCTTGCGTTATCAGACAACAGTTTAAAATCCACAGACATTACATTATTGCAGGTTCCGATAAACCAGTAGTTATAATCTCTCTCTCCTTCTGTCTTTCTCTCAGGCCTCTCCAGGAAACTTGACTCAGTTTGAAGACATTCTGTTTGGCGCTGGAACCGGAGGCGAGGGCTGTGCAGGAGTTGTGGCGGTGCGGTTTGCCACAGGCGCTGACGGTCAGCGCGTGGTCGGGGTCGGCTATGTGGACGCGGCCCAGAGGACGATGGGAGTTTGCGAGTTTCCTGACAACGAGATCTTCTCCAACCTGGAGTCTCTGCTCGTCCAGATCAGCCCCAAAGAGTGTCTCCTAGCTCAGGGTGAAGGCAACACCGACGGCAGTAAACTTCGGGAGGTATGTGTCGAGCACCTGTGCTCCGCCTCAGAGGTTTTTCACAGGCAGCTGTTTGTTCAGTAAATACACAAACCAGCGAACACTTGTTTAATGACACTCGCTTTAACTGAACTTCATGGTGCGAAGACATTATTGTTGTGTTTGTGCAGGTGGTCCAGCGTGGAGGCGTGCTGGTCTCTGACAGGAAGAGAGCCGAGTTTAGCAGCAAGGACATGGTCCAGGATCTCAACAGGCTGCTGAGGGCCAAGAAAGGACAGACTGTGGCGAGCAACACTCTCCCTGAGCTTGACAAACAGGTGAACAACACAAAGAGCTTCCTGACACTTAAGACTGTCCTACTTGAGACGAGCAAGAAAGACTAAAATCACCTGAGATTCTGTCTCATGTGATAATATCAAGGATAGGCAATAATGACACAGAGCTCTTATCCGAGGAGGTAATTTAATCGCAGGTACACAACTCTTTTATGTTTTTGCTTCACTGAACAGGACGACCTGATTCCTCTTATCGTTTTTTTTTTAATACAAAATTTAATAGGTCTGTTAAACACTTGTACATGTTACACAAGTTTATCTACCAATATCCAATAAAGAACGTGTGAGCTGCTTCGTGTCCAGTTAGTTTTCTTGCTAAATAGTAAACACGCATGATGAAATGGTCCAACATCTGAAAATGTAAAGAAAAAAAAAAGCTCTGAATGGAAGGTGGCTTTTCTGCATAAACAACACCAGGAGAACGGTTGAATAAAATCAAAGTTGAGTAAATTAAACGTCCGTGCGTTGTTGCATTCTCAGGTGGCCATGTCCTGCTTGGCTGCAGTGGTGCGTTTCCTGGAGCTGCTCTCTGACGAGTCCAACTTCAACTCCTTCAGTCTGACCACCCTGGACCTGGGTCAGTACATGAGGCTGGACAACGCTGCTGTGAGGGCTCTGAACCTCTTCCAGGTCAGTGACAGGAACCAGGCCTCCTTTGTCTTACATCCAACTGGTGTCTACCAATTCATTGTAGTCTAGTTAGTCCTGGTTTTTAAATCTGTACTTCTGAGAGATATTAAAAAAATGAACCGAAGTCAAAGTTACAAGTCCTGAGGTAGGACTACATGTATGGAAGCTGAGAGGGGGCAGAGAAGACTGACTGCCGGTTACACTCTGCAGCTTTAATCAATTTACTTTTGCAGAATTTAATTAGAAACTATGGCGCCATGTTTGTTCCTGACGTTAATGACTTTGAAACTCACTGTTTGGATCGTCTCCTGCAGGGATCGCCTGAGGACACCAGTGGAGCTCATTCGTTGGCCGGTCTGTTGAACAAATGTCGTACGCCGCAGGGTCAGCGGCTGGTCAACCAGTGGATCAAACAGCCACTCATGGACAAAACCAAAATAGAGGAGAGGTAATACAATGATGGGAATCAACTGTCGAGATCAAGAGATGTCCAGAAGCATATTTAAATAGATGGTATTGGCTAAATAAAAGCTGACAGTTGTTTCTTAACGGAACTCTACTGTTGAAGTCTTTGGTTTAGTTACCTTGAAAGTGCTTTAAACGTTCTCCTAAGAAGTTGAACATAATGTGCGTATAATTAAAGTTTCAAACTTGTTGAACCAGACTTTCTGGGTCAAGAAGCTTGTGAAAGTTGAGGTCTTTTAGATTTAGAAGCTACAGCTGTTATTTTGATGTGTCAGATAGATATTGATCATTCATTTGGGTTTAAGTATTGAATTTGACTCGTTTTGGGCTGCTACCAGATATTAAAGGAATCGGATCGGGATCAAATCTCGTCCAGGACATTTAAAATGATAGACATACTTTCATGATTTGTGTGTCTTGTTGTTTTATTTCTTGATTTTTGCTGCACATATAAGCTCTAACTTCTTCTATGGACATTCATTACTCTTGCAGGAGAAAAAATTGAGGATAATTGTGACTTTTTCCTGTGTGTGTTTGAGGCTGGACCTGGTGGAGAGCTTCGTGTGCGACTCGGAGCTCAGGCAGACCTGTCAGGAGGACCTGCTGCGGCGGTTTCCCGATCTTCACCGTCTGGCCAAGAAGTTCCACCGCCACACCGCGACGCTGCAGGACTGCTACCGCGTCTACCAGGCTGTGAGCCACATCCCTGCCCTCGTCACTGCCCTGGAGAGATACTCAGGTAAAGTGCTCTACAGCGTGTTCTTCTGATCAGTGTTTTATTACAAACATACAGCTGAATGTATTTTCCATTTAAAAAGGTTATAAAATGTTTGTGTATTATAGATCGTAGAAGGAAATATGATCAGAATTGGCAGGTCAGACTCTGAAATACTCCGTAATTGGACACGGCCAGGAAAATCGCAATCGGTGTATCTCTGTCTTCTATGGAAAAAGAAGCCTGGTTTTATTTTCCTGCTCCCATTAGAGACATTCTTATCAAGCAGGATGAATCTGAGGGGCAGGGTTTTACGGAACGAGCGTGATACAATGTGATCATGAAGCTCCACGCTCTTGAATATAGACAGTAAACCTCGTACTAAATTGGTTTCATAGTGCAGGCTGAAGAAGACAGCCGTTTAGGATCGAGTTTTGATGTGATCAGTGAGAATCTTCAAGGAATAATTTAAAGACCTTTTGGGAACTCTTCTGCTGAGAGTCACATGAGAAGATACATGATCTCTCACGTCTGTATGCTGTTTATGACGCTAAAGCACAGGGGCCATCATCTTACACTTGTATAATCGGCCTGTTCGTATTTGTTGTGTGTCGTAGGAAGCTACCAGGTCCTGCTGGAGGCCGCGTTCCTGTCTCCTCTCAGAGACATGCAGAACGACTTCATGAAGTACCAGGAGATGATTGAAACCACTCTGGACATGAATCAGGTCTTTCCTCAACGACGCATGTCCATCACATTTGCACATCACCGATACTCCGTGTTGTTTTACGTGGTTTTCTTCTCTTTGCGTGTCGTGCGTCACGTGCAGATCGACCACCACGAGTTCCTGGTGAAGCCGTCGTTCGATCCGGTGCTGAGCGAGCTGAGGGAAAAGATGGACGAACTGGAAAAGAGCATGCAGGCCGTGCTGAACAGTGCAGCCAGAGAGCTAGGTGATTACACACACACACACACACACACACCTCCAGCACCAAGGTAATCTATTAATCTAAATAAATCCTTCTCTGTGCTGAGTCAGCATTGTCTTCAAACTCAAAACTTTAAGCGATATACAAGCTTACAGTACAAGCTCATTCTCTTTATTTACCAGAAGATGAATCAGTTGAGGTCACGCTACAGACACACAGCTTCTCTTCTCTTGCTTTGTCAACATAAACACGATATTTCTTCAAATAAAAACAGACCTTTTGGGCGACTTACCAGGGTGAAGATATTCAGAAACTGCATTTTCAGTGTTTTTTTTGTGGAAACGGTGACACAAACACACAAGTTAATTTCTTAGTGGGGTTGTGTCGGTGCATGTGTTTGTTGGCACATGTGAAGTTGGAGTAGTCGTGTTGTGCATTGACAGAACGGGTGGTATATTGTCTATACCGTGTTCCAGTACCCATGCTACCATACTATTTAGTATGCCAGAAAAATATTCAGTATGTCCCAATACCAGTGTATTGTCGTGTTTTTGCTGCATGCAAGCCGCCTGCACGCTCCACAATCATCAGAGCAGTGGAATATGTGTCACATATGTCACAGTCTGTCGCAAATGTAAACAAAGCCTAGAGAGCGCAGGCATGTGACGGCTCATTTCACAGACTGACAGACACGGCAATTACAGATTAAAGCACTTTTAAGTGCGAGTACGACGTCCTTTGTACAAACTTCACGGTGGCTTCACACCTATTATGATCTTCTGACTTACAGTCATGCGCTTTGGTTTTGACCTATATGACACTGAGTGGTAGCCGTACACATGTGGCTTGATGGATGGTCAGATGAAGTGGACCAGTCTTTGTGTTTTGATGCTTGAATGTTGTCTGAGTCTCAGTTTGAACTCATCCGAGTGACGTCGTGTTTCAGGTCTGGATGCTGGTAAGACGGTGAAGCTGGAGTCGAACGCCATGCTGGGCTTTTACCTGAGAGTCACCTGCAAGGAGGAGAAGAGTCTGAGGAACAACAAGAAATTCACCACGCTGGACGTGCAGAAGAACGGAGTGCGCTTCACAAACAGGTCCGTCTGACGCCTGATGTCAGCCTCGGTAAACCCTCTGCCCCTCCTGTCAGCTGACGGTCTGTTCTCTCTCACATGTCTGCAGCAAGCTGAGCTCCGTAAATGAGGAGTATTCCAAGAACAGGGAGGAGTACGAGGAGGCGCAGAATGCCATCGTCAAAGAGATCATCAACATTGCCTCAGGTGAGAGTGGCTCATCACATGGTGCTCACTGTGTCTCATCAGCATGACATTGATTGGACAGACAGACAGACAAAGGCTGATCATCTCTTAATTGGAAGGAATTTGCCTTTTGTGACCTTTTTTATTAATTGATTTCATTCAGTTCAGCACACAGAGGAAGACTTTGTGCAACACGCAGCGGCCTCTGTAATAATTCCTGTGTGGAACTCTTTGAACCACCAGGTTACGTGGATCCCCTCCAGACGCTGAGCGACGTGATAGCGCAGCTGGACGCGGTGGTGAGTTTCGCCGTGGCGTCCGTCTCGGCTCCGGTGCCCTACGTTCGACCCCGTCTGTTGGCCGACGGCTGCAGGCGCATGGAGCTGCAGCAGGCCAGACATCCCTGCATGGAGACGGACGCGGACACCGCCTTCATACCCAACGACATCGCCTTCGTCCAGGGAGAGAAGAGCTTCTATATTATCACAGGTGCCGAAACACTTGGATTGCTGTTATTGTGATAAGAGTATCAAAGCTAACGGCGGGTGAATTTGGGATGTTGATGATAAGAAATTTTGACAGATTTAAAACCCAGTCTACACAAACAGGAGGACAAATTCTTGGTCCCTGAGGTGGAAAATGCTCTGTGAGAGCCCAATGTTATAACTACAAAAATAAGACTATCAAAACAGCGTTCCCTCAACATATTACTGTGTAAAATCCTTCGTTTCTCTCTATCTTGTACCTCACCATCACTCAGGATACACTTCATTACACCTCTTCTCTTCTTCTTGTCTGTAGGACCAAATATGGGCGGCAAGTCTACGTTTATCCGTCAGGTGGGTGTCATCGCCCTGATGGCTCAGATCGGCTGCTTCGTGCCATGCGAGAAGGCGGAGCTCAGCGTGATTGACAGCGTCCTGGCCAGGGTGGGAGCGGGAGACAGCCAGGTCAAAGGAGTCTCCACCTTCATGTCGGAGATGCTGGAGACGGCTGCCATTCTGCGGTAAGATGAGGCACACGAGAGCTTGTTCAAACCAAAGCTGACAAACGAGCCTTTTCTCATCATCCCTGCTCGTCCCCCTCCTCCTCCTCCAGCTCGGCCACGGAGAACTCGCTCATCATAATCGACGAGCTCGGCAGAGGCACGTCCACGTACGACGGCTTCGGTCTGGCCTGGGCCATCAGCGAACACATCGCCTCCAAAATCGGCTCCTTCTGCCTGTTCGCCACACACTTCCACGAGCTGACGGCGCTGGCAGCGCAGCAGCCCACCGTCCACAACCTGCACGTCACCGCGCTGACCTCCCACAACACGCTGACCATGCTGTACCGAGTCAAACCAGGTCAGACCACAACACACATTCACGTGTTTTTAGTGCAGGTTTATACATTTCCAAGGCACGAGACAGATAATTGGATATAAAGGAAGAACTCTTTACAGTTAGATTTGTTTCGTTAGCTCTCTGGACTCTGAGCTTCTTTTGTTTTACTGTGTAGTTTTAATGTGTAAGATAGCGTTAAGTGTGGAGGAGAGGCTGCCTCTGAAATATGAAGCTACACTTGGCTGGTGAGGAAGACTGGAAACAGGGGGAACAGCTTGCCTAGCTCTGACAGAAGGACACAAAATCAACCTACCAGCACCCCTAAAGCTCATTTATTAACATTTTATATATTGTTTGTGGCAGGTTGTGGCGTTGCGGTTGGTTATTTTCTTGGCTAACCTCTTTCTATCCCTTCTTTTTAAAGGTTTTAAACAGTACCAGAATATTTTACTGAGTAAAGTTTGAGTTAAAAAATGTTTTGTTGTGTCCGTCAATTTGTTAATGTTTAAACAAAACAAGTAAACTAAAACTAAGCAGAAAAAGCAAGTAGGTGGACCTTGAGTCAAGATTATTGTTGCTAAAAATTCTCTTTAACCGCGTTTCCTTGTCTAAGTCTGAATCTTCGGCTCTAACTGTACGTCCAGGTGTGTGCGACCAGAGTTTCGGGATCCACGTTGCCGAGCTGGCTGCCTTCCCGCCAGCGGTGGTTGCCATGGCGAAGGAGAAGGCGGAGGAGCTGGAGGAGTTCCAGGAACCTGCAGGGGAGAAGTCGGAGCAGGCGGAGGAGCCCGAGGCCAAGAGACGACGGACTGACAGACAAGTAGGGCTCCGTTTTCCCACAATCCACCGCCATCACTTCTTATGATAAATGGTCGTACATAGTAGACGAGTTGGTCCTTTAAGGGTCATTGTTGTAACTCCTCCGGTTGTTTCTTGTAAACCTGGTGCACTGTCTGTCCCTTCAGGCGGGGGAAAGCCTGATCCAAGACTTCCTGGCGAAGGTGAAGTCACTCCCTTCCGACACCATGAGTGAAGAGGAGGTGAAGACGGAGCTCAGGAAGATGAAGAAAGAGCTCGTCGCCAAGAACAACACGTACATCACAGAGTTGCTTTCACGCTGCGCTCCACGTTAAAACAGCTTGATATTTAGACTCTCACTCATGTATTCATCCTGATCTGCAAAGGTCAGAGATCATTTACTGTAGACAGCCACACTAAAGCTCTTATACTGTATAGTTTTTCAATAAAGAATCGTTACTCGATGTGCTGTGAGTTTGTTTTTTGAGCGTCATGAGCTGGGTAATCTCATTAGAAACGTCAAAAATAACCCTCGGTCACATTACGTCATATGTGACAGTCACATCCAGTGTTATTTCATGCAGATATTCTCAGTGTCACGTTAAAATTCAGCCAATATCTCCCATTAATCACGCCTGGACATGTATCTACAGACACCAGATACTGTCAAGTGTTTACATAAACCTCTCCCTACTCCTTTAAAGCACTAGGATTTAAGGAGTAGGAACAAAACCTGAAGCTATTCAATTTGCTGTCAGAGTAGGAAAGAAATCAAATCAAAGTAATTCAAATCGATGAATCTATTATCAAAACAATTGGCGGTCAATCTACTTCAGAGCAGCGATGTGTCTTCTGTATTTTGTTGCTGAAAAGCTTCTATCAGGGCAACACAACTGAACAGGAGCAACAGCAAGTCAGTTTAGAAATCAATAGGTTCATGTTTCCACAGAAAATACTTCCTCACTTGAACATTAAAATGGATGCTGCGATCACCACAACCCAAGAGATCATCAGCTGTTAGAGGACTGATGCAGGTAAGGGTCTATTTTCAGTGAAGTGAATAATGCTTCCGATGCAATTATTCACCTGCTGAACATCCCCCGAGGTTCTTCAGCAGCATTTTGTCTTAGAAAACCAGTCATTTGTCAGTTCTGTGGGATGTGAATTTAAAGACAGACACCTCTGATCTAATAAAGTTTTATTTTCTTAGAAATGGCCAGTTTCCTGTTTTCTTTTTTGTCTTTCTAAGAAAGTATACCCCTTTTTGAATTCCAACTAGCATCTACATAATGGTTATTGAATACTTCACAATATATTAAGTCTAGATGTTATGGTACATGCATACGATTCAGGCTGCATGAGGAGCCACAGTCACCACGATACACGGGGGAGAGAAGGGGGACGGGGACGGGACGGGGGGCGGGAATGGGGGACTGCAGATTGACTTGTCCGTTCCAGTACGAAGGAGCTCTGACGCCCCCTATTGAAACCCTCTCCACGAAACACTGACTGCATCAACTTATAAACATATACACGCACACACACAACTTCCACTGTACACAACACACATTTACACACTCACATACGCACCTTTATACAACTGTGGAGCCCCTCCACCTGCCATTTAAGCTAATATGCTGGAGAGGGTTTTTTAGTGTTTAAACGAGATTCTCTTTCACAGAAAGAACTTCACCACTGGGACGTCGGAGTGTCTGCAGTTTGCCTCTGTGTCGGGGTGGGAGGGGGGGACGCTAACCAAAGAAAATAATAATAATTATAATAATATATAATAAAATAAAAGACATTCAAATACAGTCAGCTTTTTGCTTGAAAATACAAAACTACATGAGAAAGCATTGAAATAAAATCCATTGATCAGAACATATTTTTTTTTTTTTTAAAAAAGCCCAAGTGCTCCATCACACACACAACCTTGCTCCTTTATCCACACACAACAGAGCAACATCCGCCCATCCGTTGCCTAGTTACAACTGCCCGGGCAGCCAATGGGGATGACAGCTGCGAGGAAGCAGGAAGTCTCTTTGACAGCAGTTCTTGTGAATAAGAAGAAATGGGCCGAGGATTAACGCCGAGGGGGGGGAGGGATCTTCACGCGCTGGCTGCCGATCGACAGCCCTTCTCTTCCCATCTTCACTTTGTCTACAGACTGCATTAAGAAATACTCGTGAGGAATCTCTTGTGGCCGTTCTGTCGGCTCCACTGCTCCCTCTAGTGGAGTCGGGCCCCGCCGCAGCCGGGAAGCTGCTTCCTCTGCAGCCTCTTTCACCCCGAGCCCGTCTGAGAGCGCCGCAATCGCAGAGTCTCTCTGGGTCCTTATGGCTGCGAGTGGATGTGTGTATGTAACTGCATGTGTGTGAGTATATGTGTGTGTGTGTGTGTGTGTGTCTGTGTGCGGTGTAATGTGTTTGTATGCTAATGTGAGAGTGTAACTAAGGCCGATGCCTTCAGTTATGTTGCAGCGTGTTGGACTCGATGGGCGGCGCTGAGTCATACAGAGTGTCTGTGTCGTGTGTGGGCTCTCCGGCCAGCGTGCATGGGTTGGACAACGTTCCGGCTCCGCAGTCACAGAAAAACCTGCAGGGGGGGGCAGACGTCAGGGATTATGAACCAGAGCGCCTTTAAATGAGTGAATGAAAATCAGGAACAACCCCAGATTCCATAACAGCTGGAACGCTGTGTTTTCTGAGCTCATCTTCATTAAATATATCATCTTTGTACTGTTTTTAAATTGTCAAGAAGGATTAACGAATGATCAAATTCTGTTGTTTTTTTATGTTATACACAGCATCCAAAGCTTATTTGGATTCAGGGTTGTATAGAAGAGGAGTAATGGCTTTGCAAACTGGCATTTTTCCACTGTTCTTCCAGGAGCAGAAATCAACACAATTGGGCAACTTACAAATAAAAACAATGTCTGAAAAGAAGCAGAATGTCTTACCGATCGTGCCGTATAAACTCTACATCGTGCCCTTGGTGGCACTTTTTGATGCAGTTTACACAGATGGCGTTCCTATCTGTTGTATTACAGGTGTGACATCTGGAGAGAGGAGACAAAACAGAGTTAGAGAAGACAATGTGTACGTGTAACTGACCAATGAGATGGGTGCAGGTGAGTTTGGGTTCTTTTCAGCTCTGATTAACGCACCAATATCACTGTTGACCTTTAATGCGACTCAGTTTACCTGTAGAAGTCGTGCATGGGGTAACTGGTGTAGCTGGAGATCTTGTAGAGACACTGTCCTCTGCTCACCGCCTTCTCAATGGCATCCTGGTTATTCAGGATCTTGTTATCTGGAGGAGGAGGGGCAGAGAGGAAACACGGGAGATCGGTGAGACTGCAGATACAGCCAGATCGTAACCAGACGGGGCAAAGCTCGACTGCACGCAAAGTTACCTTTCATGGTGACGTTGACTCCCGAGGCCAGAAACAGGCCTCCGAAGCGATTGTTGAAGATCTGGTTGCCCTCCAGCGTGGCTGTGGCGTGGTTAGTGATCTCAATACCTGGAGAGGAAAAAGAAAATCAGCACCACGAGGAGATGAAAACTAAGACACTGGTTACTTTTTCAAAATTAAAAAGAAACCTAATTCAAACTAAACTGTGTAAAAAGTTCCTAGAAATATCAGGAAAACTGATGCAATATCGACAGGAAACAGTCTGCTCACAAAGTAACAAATCACCTATTTCAAACCACATTCTGACAGTTATTACATCCACTATTTGTTCAGTTTATAAGCCGTGTTGTTCTGGCATTTTATGGACTAAGTATAATATGAGCTATCCATAAAATATGTCAAGGGTCGTTAACGACTCTGCTCACTGCAATAAACCAAGTCCTTTAATAAAAAGGTTGGGAGCCACTGAATTATGATGTTACGTGTTCTGATGGAGTTGATTTTGACAGCTAACCTGCAGCGAAGCCGTCAAAAATGCGGTTCTTGCGGAGTATTGGATGGCTGTTGGTGCTGATGAGCACGCCGGCCTGAGCGTTCCTGAAGATATCGTTCTCTTCCAGCAGACCTGCAGAGAAAAAGATCGCAGATTGGATAAACACATCGGATAAATAATGAGAACAAATACCAACGTAACAGGTAAAGAGATGCCCTAATTCTAGTATGTGACTCTAAACAGTGAAGTGCAATAATAAGTTAAAGTTTCAGACAGATACCGAACAAAAAGGAAGAAAACGTCAGGCTCGTACCTCTGCCTCCATTGAAGATGCAGATGCCTCCGTCTCTGCCGTCATGAATCTTATTCCGTCTCAGCGTGGGGTTGCTGTCCGTCTTGATCCACACCCCGGCCATGGCGTTGTCAAAGATCTCATTGTCCTCGATAAAGCCCAGACCTGCGATGTCAAACAGCAGGACTGTAAGTGTCTCACACATGTACGTGTCTTATGTGTACTTACAAAGAGTGAGAAATACAGACCTGAGTTGTAGACTAAAATCCCTCCATTCTGGCCTCCCCAGATCTTGTTGCGCCTGATCTTTGGGTTGCTCCCCGTCCTGTTGAGATCCAACAATCATGTGAGTCGAATAGAAAACGAGAGAAGTCCTTAACGTGCTGAAGTTTTCCATGTAGGATCGTGTAGTTCTGTTCGTTGATTAAACTGCTTGAAGGGGGAAATCGTTACCTTATTTGTACGCCAGAGTACATGTGATTATAGATGTCGTTGTCTTCCAACACACCGTGACCGTTGTCATAGAAATACACACCAACCTAAAAAAAATAAAGCCAGATGATCATGCTGTAGATTCGATGCAAGGTTATTTATTAAGTTACCTTTACACAAATGTATATAGCCTTTACAATGTTACCTGTTTGCCACTGTGGATGCGGTTCTTGCGGAGGACAGGAGTGCTGCCCGTGGTCACCCAGACTCCAGCCAGTGTGTTGCTGTAAACCTCGTTCTCCTCAATCACCCCCTGGCCTTTCTCGTGCTGAAACACAAAGCGGGATCAGCTGTCGAACATGCCTTCGACGAGGAGAGTTCCAACTTTTTACATGAACTCAACACCATGCAGATATTTAGAAAGACATTTACCACATAGATGCCGCCGTGCTGTCCATCGTGGATCTTGTTGTGCCGTACGATGGGGCAGCTGTTGGTTCGGATCTGGATCCCCGCCAGGGCGTTACCATAGATGTCGTTACTCTCTATCAAACCTCGGCCATCTCCAAATATGTACACGCCTCCTTGGTTACCGTTGAAAATAGCATTTCCCCTAGAAACAAAAGAAAGTAACAATCAGTCTTGGAATAGATGCCAAAAATTTCGATAGCTGTTAGCTTCATTAGCCAAACACACTGCATGACTCACGGCTAATGACTAACTAGCTCTCCTCCTGAGTTTTCAACTCAGATTTATTGCTCATAATTATTATCGGGGAAAAAATAAGGTGGGTTTCCCGTCGATGAGGAGTTTACTATGTCCTCTGAACTTTAAAGCATCATATTTGGGACATCTTATGGCCAAGCAGCTGGCAAGTACAAGCACTCGTGTCCAGAGACATCCCAGGAAAGATTGCCATTCGTCTCAGGCCCTGATGTTGACCTTTTTCGTAATTTGCAGTCCTCAGTAAGACGTCATTTTGCACCCACTCCATCACTTGAATATTTTTCTGAGATTCCTGTGTGTGGTGTCCTCACCGTATCGTAGGGTCACTGTTGGATGTGATCCACACACCGGCGAAGTTATTGGCATAGATTTTGTTCTCTATAAACTGTCCCCTGCCCTTCTCGTGGACGTAGATTCCCCCCGTTTGTCCGTGATGGATCTCGCAGCGCACCACCGTGGGGTTGGCGTAGGCTTTCACCTCGAAGCCTGCGATACGGTTTCTATGGATGTTGCAGTTCTCAAAGTAACCCTGAAACACAGAAGAGGACATGTTAGACGGTCTGTGATGTTTCTTCACACAATAATATGTGACAGGACATACGTGATGTGCACTTACCATGCCGTGATCAAAGGTGAACACTCCGACATCTCGTCCGTGGTGGATGTGGTTACGTCTAATGATGGGATTACCGTGGTTCTTCACCCAAATTCCTGCTAGCGCGTTGTTGCTGATTTCATTGTCTTCATAAATGCCCTGAAACAGACAACGAGACGTGGAGTCACACACACTCTAAGGAAAATGTCTGTGTATTACTGTGCATTCATTGCAACACAAGTTATTTTTTACCTGTGCGTGATCCGTAATGTACAGACCGACGTTCTCACAGTCACTTATGTTGCAGTGTTTGATGGTTGGACAGGCTCCCTGGCCGCTCACACACACAGCTGAACCCACTGAACACAGAAGGAAAACACAAGCGTCACATCACAGTAGAGCTGCAAGTGATGACCGCTTACTTTATCAAATGGACAACAGTCAAAAAACCCTCAAAAGATATTTAACAGACAAAAAAAAATCCATGCATTTTCATGAATTTCCAGCATCCACACCAACTCTAATGTACATGTACATGTTCATACAGTGTGTTCAGACCCGTGGATCAACAGCTCCGCCAATCATGTGGATACTATAAGATCCAATTTAAATGCATATGATTCCCTTGAACCAAGTAACCTGTATTTACCAGCTAGAAAGCTAAGATTTCTGTGCAACACATAGATAAAAAAAATAACACTGGAATCCCACTGCTGCCAACACTGTAGTCATTAAGGTTTAAAAGGTTTCCAAGGTAAATTTATAATGTTTTTATTTTTATTCTTTACAACAATCAGGTTTAAAAGAACTAAACCTAAACTAAAGGATAGGATTGCAGATTGGTTACACTCCAAATTAGAAATTACTCCCAAGGCATGGGTTTAACTGATGCTGCATGTGGTGTGACATCTCATGACACGGTATCAGAGTCACATGACACTGCTGCCCACCTGTCCTGCTTCCTGCTAACAGCTAGCTGTTAGCTCTGCAAGCTGTTATTGCCCTAAGCCATACATACTGCACGACTCTGCCGTCTACCAGCTGCTGAATGCAAACAGCTAACCAACTCTCCTGACGATTTGAGCACAGAGGTGATGTACAGAATATATTGTTATACATGTAGTACCAATTTTTTCAGGTTTTCTATTGCTGTGACCCAACAAGATGAAGTTTTCCATCCGAGAGAGCAAACCATCTCAATGAAGGCAAAAGAGAAAAACTGCTCATTTGTTTTTGTTTTTTCCTGGGAGACAACATTTACAGAATTCCTTTATACCAGCAGCAATCGATGTGTGCCCTCACTTTATTTTACTTAATGTTCAGATCATGAGTATTTCATTCTTGCCAATTTTGATGCATGGAGACAAACAAATATGACGACAAGATTATTTCATGTCAAATATTACAAGATGTTTGGTTTGCATGAGTGACTGTGTCGAAACACCCGATTGTGTTGAAAATCAAGCATTTATGAAGGAGTATTTTCTGAAAAGTCAAGCACATTCTTAACCTTAACCTTCCTACCTTAACCTTGTTAATGATAAAACTTAAATGAGGGACTATGTGTGCTTTGGCTAACTTACTTTGGCTCTAAATGTTACACGGAGTACAAACGCGTACACCTGTGCAGTATTATGTAAAACAATGTAACTAATTTTTAGAAGCTAATGTTGCATCAGTCAACAAAGCGCTGATTCAACTTTGTTATTTTTAAGGCTGTACAGGTGTTCATGTGTGGTCAGCGTGTGCGGTCGGGCACCTGTGCATGTGGAGCGGATGATGCAGTGGTCGATGTTGGGGCTGCAGTTGACGGTGATCTCCAGACAGTGGTGGGCGTTATGGTGCTGTGCCGACTTATCATCAGGATTAAACTGAGGAGAGAGAGGCAGCAGAGTTCAGACAGAGGCTGTGCTTACTGACAACACATCGAGCTTCTTTCCACCCACCACATCCACACCGGACTCTCCTCACTGGAGGCAGCAGTGCCACTAATACTTGTAACGGAAAACAGGAATTCAGTCAGGAAACAGTGATGTCTGACACCACGAGAGACTTTGTAAGTATTTGCAAAAGATGGAAAACCTTTTTATTTTGTATTCCTGAATAATATTGTCTCATAAAATGTTACAGTTGGTCAAATTCTATATGCAAAACTACCGAGACAACCAACAGAGGTGTTTTTCTACCAAAAAAACATCAGTCAAACATGAACCCAAATCTAATATTTTGTACAATGCAACTGGGACTGTATGACATCAAGTCAAACTCGTAAAGTGGTCTGATTACAGTCAACACATCCGCTTCCTGAGCTCTTTGATGATAGAGCGGACATTTCTAGATAGGGCTGCAGCTAATGATCTTCATTAGCGATTAATCTACAGATTCTTTTCACGATTAATCGTTTATAAAATGACACAATTTCCAAGACCTCAAAGCTGACGTCTTCAAATTGCTTCTTTTTTCCAACGACAGTCAAAAATACCAAAGACTCTTCATTTACATTATGATGACAAAGAAAAACAGCAAATCCTGACTTTTAAGAAACTGGAACCAGCAGATGTTTGGCATCTTTGCTATTAAAATAGTTGGCACCTAATAGGGGTGTAACGATTTTTATTTGGAAATCAAGAATCAATTGAAATGAGCTTTCAATTTTGATGATCGAAATGGGACGCATATCGAACTGTGTAAGAAACTGAATTTCTATCTTTTGTTGTTTATTGTCGCATCTTTGAAGGGTGGTATTTTGTTTTTGAACAAATAATAATTGAAGCAAGCGATGTTTGTAAAATAGCCCCATCTTCTGTCTGAATGATTGTCCAACAGTGGTACATGGATAAGTGCTAGAAAGTGTTTCAATCAAAAATCTAATTGAATAGTGGATTTGGAGAAGAGTGACACCCCTAGCAGCCCATTTTCTCTTGATAAACTAATATTTGCTTCTCTAGTTGGAGCTTTAATCAAAAACAAAAAAACTGCAAATGGAAAAATTCTTAATCCAAAACGATGTAGCAGCTTTGAGCTGTACAAATATCTCTTATAAGTCACAGTGTCATTTTCCACTTATCAAAGATGCAGACTAATTTTCTCGTCGATCAGATAATTTTGTTATCAGGAGCGGATGAGCATCACTACAAAGCCCGTGTTTGACATGTCTGACTCATTTGTCATTCTTGCTTACATGCAGCATATTCTCCTCAACCACACATTAACTCCACTTGGTAAATAAGAGACTTATCCTCAACTATGGATAAATAACAAAATTAGAAACTAAGCTGGTACTTCCCGCTGAGACCACATAACTGAACACTGGAGCCCTCAGATCGGACTATAAAACAGGGTTTTCACTAAACAACCATTCTTCAAGTTTGTTTAAAAAGGTGTATAAATCAGGGGAAAGATGAGATCTGTGCTTACCTTGATGGTCATGTATCCCACATAGGCATCCTCTGAGCCCTCCATGAAGACAAACGTCGAGTCTCTAGTATTCTCTATCACCACCTTATCTGCTACTTTACCCGGAGCTGAGGGGGAAGAAGAGAAAACCACATCAACACCCTCAAACATATGGACATAAACACAGCTGGGAGAGTATCTCTCTTTAAAAGAGCTATTGATTGCATGCGGCACAGGCACCGAGGTAATGTCTTAAGCACTTTTCAGTGAACATGCTTACCTGCGCCAATCATGGTGATGGGAGACTCTATATAAATCCACTCATCTGTATAGATGCCAGAGTGGACGAAGATTAGACCGTCAAAGTGGGCCTCCTGCACTCCTCCCAGCGCATCCTCAATGGTGTCATAATACTGCAGGAGAAAGGCACAAACACTTTCAGGCTAAATAGACATGCCTACAATTCATCAGAGGGCAGTTAGGAAAAAGCTAGCAGGTGTTTACATTAGCTGTGTTTTGCAATGTGACCGGTGCGGTAGATCCTGAGAGGGTTTCTCTTAAGCGTTGACGTTAAGACTTACCAGCATGTTCTCTCTGCCTTTGTATCTGCCAGGGTTACTGTAGAAATGCTCGGCAAAGCCTGGTTTTACATGAGCACCTTTGTACTGCAAGACAGACAGCATCAAGGTCAGAATAGTGTGCTGGTGATCATTTCAAACATGAACGTGGACCTAATGCGACAAAGGCGTCCGACCAGCCTTCTCTAACAGTAAAGGTTGACCCAAAAGCATCTTTTCTTTAGCTGCTAAAGTCAGGGCTACAGTTTTATAACATAGTATGAAAAGTCGTGGTTATCGTACTGTTGAGGCATGGGACGATATGAAAATTTCATGTAATGATTAGTCCGTCCGACATCATCCAATTCACAATTGTGAAATCATCAAAACATTCTTCAAACTTAAAAATAAAAACTACAGTTGCACTTAAACATACTGGAATCACTTTTACCTTATATTTAGTCAGAAAACTAATATTTTCATTGCATCAATTATAGGAAATGCATTTTTTTGTGAAAAACAACCAAAAGAGTCTTAAATAGGTATAGACAAGTCCTCAATAAGCAAATGGAGGAAACCTCATCCGCCCAGTCTGTTTCTTTATGTTTTTAAATCGGAATGGGTAGTTTTTACACATCAGGGTGCAAGCCATGCCTTCAGCCACGGTCCCAGGGTTAGGCAATTCACAGAACATCAGGAAACCAATACATGACTGTATATCAACAAGCTAGACAGCTTTCTCAAGTCATAAATGTGAGGATATCCTGATTTTTGTGTACATTTGCTTATCTACAGTATATAATTCTACCATACAGATTATTAAAAATCTATACATTTCACGCTTCAAGTAACTGATAATAATTGTAAAGTGCTGCATATTGTGATGCCATTAAACTGTCATATTTTCTGTGGTGGTTACTGTACTGTGAAGTTGTAAGGTTTGCGAAAAACAAACGTGTAGTAAAGATAATGTGATACACCATAAAAAGGCACACAGTGTACATCAGTGCTTCTTGTGACCCTTTAAAACAAAGCAGTGTTTCGACTGGCGGTAAAATCATTCAACTCACTGGGGAAAAATAATCTCATTTTGTGTCTTTTCAGGCTTATGTGAGCCCCGAACCACAATTTAGGAACCACGGGCATTCATAAATGTATGCAGGCCACAAACCAAGCAAAGGCAAGGCAAAACACTGCATTCTTCTCTTCCTCAACGTCACAATTACAAGCCACAAACAATAGGTAGGACTCCATGATCATTACACAAACAAACTGTGATCAATGTTTTGTTTTCACTTTGAATTTTCCTACCACATCATAATTGGTAAAGCAAACATGTCTGTCCTCCATTAGCCTCAGGACCCATGACGATGTTTAGTCTGAGGAAATCCTTGGATTTATATCATTAGATAATGAGATCGACTCAACAGTAAGGAATCTTACACATCCTATTGTTGACATAGGCCTTAGAACAACATCGCAATCAAAAGTTCACATATGAAACTGATCTGACTGCGGATGAACTGAAAGCTTTGGTTGTGAGACTGAACTTCTGAGACATACCATATATGTAGTTCTAAAGAAAAGAAGCAGAAGAAGAGTTCTGACATATACTGGTCATAAATCTGCCAGACCAAAGTCAAGCTCAGGAGCAGCTTTTGAGAAGTTCTGTGTCTGTGTCTCCAGAAAATACTGACAAGTTTTAACATGCACTTTAAAAAAAAAAAAGTGTTTCTACTAAAGTCATTTACCGTTACATTTTCCCATGCGCTTGTCCAAGTTATACTGTCAAGTAATAGCCAAGCTTCCATCTCTCAGAGGACATATTGTGACATTCAAAAATAAATACACAGACCTTGGTTTGATTTCTAATGTGTGTTTTATCTTTATAGACCCTCTTTTCCCAGTGGCAGATATTATTACCCTAATGAGTAACATACATTTTACTGCAAAACCATATACGACTGAACCAAGTCTTTAGCACTTTCTACTTTATTTTTTTTTTTTTACTCAATTTTTATTTACTTTTTCAACAACAGTACAGTATAATTCCATACAATCATCTTTCTTTTCAGCTGTATCCATATTAATTTATGCATATTCATATGTTCATCAAACCCTTAGATTGTTAAATGTCCACTACAAGACCCACAAAGTGGTTGAAAAAACAACAACAAGTTCAACCAAGCAGCAAACAAACAGGGAAAAAAGAATGGAGGATAGGAGAAGCAAAGGGGGAGGTGGAGTTTATATCACTTTCTACTTTATGAAAACAAACCATGGTTATGTTCAGACTGCAGGCCATTCAGATGTCTATCTTAAATCAGATCTTTGAGATAGACTGTCCACACTATTATTTGTAAGTGATCAATTTTTTTGTGGATTTCTGTGTCCAGACAACCAAAATCCGCCTGCGTTGCTGTGGTTAACAACCTTAGCCAGTCACTACATATACTAGTTCCAACACAGAGAAAGGAAATAGAGAACCATCACCTCGCTCTCCAAACAATCACACTGTCAAGCTGAGAACTCTGAATTCCAATAAAGCCCAGGGACGTGTCCGTAAAAATCCGACTTGAATCGCTTCTCAAGTTACCTCCAAATGTTGTTGGATCCAATTTGCAAAGATCACATTTCATATAGTTTTCTGCTGCTCGGGCTTCATAAAATCAATCTGGATAAAATCTGAATATTCCTTTTGAAAAAAAACTGGGTGGGCTGGCAGCCTGAGCAAGGTTTATCAGAGCAGACTTACCAGCTGTTGGAAGCTCTCCTTCCAGGGGTTTGGGTGTTCATGCTCCTCTGGGCTGACCTGGTAGAACCTGCCTGGCTCAGGGTGCATCATGGGACGCGTGTACTCAAACACCTCCATGTATAGGCGCTTCCTAGAATATTAAATGCCACACAAAACTAATTTCAGTTGTCTGCCTTTAAAATGACATTCAAAACAGGAACAGACAGGTTTCGATCTCGACAGCGGTACTGACCATAGGATGGGGTCGTTGGCTAGCTGGCTGAATCTCTTGCAAACACAAGCTGCCTGACAAAGGTCCTGTTCCAGTAAGTAGGAGAAGATCTTCAAAACTACCTCATCTGGAAGCTTCTGTTGCAGATATTGCTCTGCTGGGGCTGCTGAAAAAAAACAACACACAAATACACATGCACACACACGATTTAAGCTTTAGGAAACATCTTTACCCACCAAGGAGCCATGCTATTTAATGGATTTATCCGCTCACAGTGAAAAATCAATAAGGATAAAAAAAAAAAAAAGCTATCACTCTCCTTGCCCTAGTTGGAGATTTAACACACACCTGGCAGGTCGTGGCTCTTACCGGACACTCGTGCCCGCTTGGCTCGATGGCCAAAGGCCTCTGTTGATGAAGTGGAAGCTCCCTGCAAAGGAGAGGAAATAGGATATCAGCTTCATGCCAAGATTCAAGCACTAAGTAATCAACTGGGAAATTTACTGCCCTGTCACAAAATCATTGTTCCTTCAGAGAAGGACTTAATCAATCAGCAATTCTCTCTCATCCACAATCATACACACACAAAAATGCACTTGAAATGTTTCAGTCTTACCTCCATTGGGCCCTTGCTGGGGCAGGCAGAGGCGGTGGCAGAGGCAGCAGCGGTTCTCTTGGGAAGCAGGGTCTTGCGTCGAAGCTGGTAGGGACTGTTCTGAGCTCCTGGACCGGATTCCTCAATAGCCATCTCTGCTGCAGCTGCTGCAGGAGCCTCCTCATCTGGACAGAAAGGCACACAGATTTCCTATACATACACAATGTTTCTGAACAGGCACAAAGCAAGCAAGAAATACCTGACAATAAAAGCCCAATCATCTCTCTTTTGCTCAGTTGCAGGACTAAAATTTCTCCAGCAAACCCTCAACAGCACTCACACTTTTGACCATTAATGACACAATGGTGTGCATTCAGCTCACATGCAGTATTCTCACTGCGCAGGCTAACAGACAGGGGTAATAGTTGGTAAGGCAGACAAAGGTTAGTGATTGATAATGGCAGATGCACCCCCTGCAGCCACATTTACCAGCCTTTCATGTCTAGTCATTGCCCACTGACATCGGGCTGTGTGCATTCGAGCCTGGGGTCCTACATGAGCAGAATCACACTCATCTTCTGCGGGGCTGTCAAATAAAAAGGGCCGCAGATGAAGTCGATCAGACGTGCGGCTAATGGCTAAAAACTGAACTGCGTAGCTGGCAAATCCGCGGTGTAAACAAATCGAGCTACGGCTAGCCACCGCCGCGAACAAGGAAGGGGACACGGCTTCGATCTGATCGCTGCGTTAAGCTTCAAACTTACAGCCACGGGCGCAGAAAATAGACACGGTGAATTCATCCTAATCACATCCGTATCATCTATCACAGCTGATCCGTGTGGCCTCTTTGAAGCTGGGGGCAGCTAGCTAGCATTGCCCCCGTTCGCTGCTAATGTTTTTGTTAACGTTACACCCCAAAAATGGCAGTCCAAAGACACCGCAGATTTACACCCTCGGAATCGGTAGTGACAGCTGGGAATGCAACGGCCGAGCCGACACGCAGATTGTGGTCTGAGCGTGTCAAGTCGACCCCTTTGCCTCCAGCTGAGGTTACCTGAATAAGGGCTATTAATGTTGGCCGTATAGCTACATACGCATTACGTTAGGTGAAGACAACCCCCAACATCCACATATCCTGCTAAGCTAGCTAGCGGCGTTAGCTAACCCCGATCACTCAAGCCAAACAAAGCGCGGCCTGGCCTAAGCCACAGAGCAAGAAGCCTCGGGTTTTCCTGCCGAACCCGCCGTCTCTTGGAGTGGGGAACAGGCCGGTGGCATAATACGAGGGTTGCGCGAAGGCTGTTATCGCCTGACACGGCTTCGTCTTTAATCATTAGCTGGCCGCGGCCTAGCTTACCTCTATCCCCGTTGTTCCGTTCGGGCTGCACCGGGCGCGGCCTCGACACTCGCCTGGGTCTCCTGTTGGTGGCTCTGACGGAGTTCATCTGGGGAGTTGGTTGTCGAAAAATAGACTGCTATCCTCGACCGCCCGCTGCTAAATTTAGCCCTCGACCCAAACTACCACCCGGACAGCCTTTTTCCCAGCTACACCCAAACAATTGCGATCAGAAACCCGCTGGTATTTGGGGTGTAATCGCTTTTTTTCCTCCGTGGTGATACAGCTCCCCCCGTATCGCCGCTCGGTGCCAGCTCCGTCTCAGACTGTAGCAGGAGGAGCCATTAACCCACACGGGAAACAATCGCGAGAAAAAAGAAAGAGCAGAACGTCGCTTCGACCAATCACACCTCGCGTTTTATGATTTCCTCCCGCAGCGGCCAATCAGGAGCAGCGTAGCAGACGACTTGACAGACCTTTCTGTTGGGGTTCGGGATCGGTCAAGCGGCGATTTAATCAATGCTTTGGCTCCCTAATGGACTCCACAGTCACCAAAATACTGTTTATTTTTACAGCTGCATAATGACTGAGCTAAATGCTAGTGCAGTTTGTTAACAGCATGCATTACTGTACAATCAATAGTCAAAATATAAGGGCATCTCAACACTCTCTGCCACTTAATAACCAACAAAGAGCAGTGCAATGAACACATGTAATTGTCTGGCTATCTAATTGAGAATTTTCAGATTCATGTTCAGACAACTTTATTTATCCCATCATGGGCAACATGGGAACAGCTTGCAGTGCTCACATACTAGAACATACAGTAAGAGGTGGACACAAAAATAGGTGAGTAATAAATAGAATAGGACTAAAATACAATTGAGTAAGATGTGCCAAGGAGTTCAGTGGAACCAAGGAATCCATTGTGAATAGAAGATGTTAATACATTATTTGATCACCATTAATAATATAAGAATAAAAAACAATAGGAGCGATAAAAACATCTACAGAGAATTTTAAAGGTAAACCGCAGAGGGAATAAATGATTTTGAACAGCAGCTGGTTTTACAGGCAGGTAAGATGTAACAACGTCCTGATGGTGACATTATTATTTGCCATATTTATTTGAAAATTTTTTTTTTAGAACATACTGAGCGTATAAAGGTCAGAGTCTTGGTTTATGTTCCAAAAAGAAGAAGAAATACAAACTCAGAATTTTAATATTTATAACATTAATGAGGTAATTATACAAACTCAGACAGTTTACTTGTCTTTAACTGATAAACACGCTTTTCTCAGAAGCAAATAAAGTCCCCAGGACACAGTTTGAAGCTAGAAAGATGGCAGGGTCCGCCACATATAAACAAAGTGAAACAGTATGAAATTGTGTTGTCCTTTAAGGTCAGTTTGTTTTGTTCAGTTTATTCAGTCATGAAAATAAATGAAGATCTTTCTCCTCTCATGAAAATGTCTACCCCAAAATTACATATTGCACCTTTAAGAGATTTGTTTTGTGTGTTTTTACACCTAATTTCTTTAAGTTAAATGGAAAAATGAGTGTAAAAGCTGAGGAAACACATGCCTAGTGAGATGGAGGACTTAAAGCACAGGAATATACATTTGTAAATGAAAAGGCCTTTCATTAAATTTAATAAATTCATTATTACTTAATTATTTAAAAGTGGACAGTGGGTTATGTGTAAATATGAGTGTTTTTCTTAGAACAATACTGAGCACATGGAAGGCAGAGTCTCAGGTTATGCTCCAGGTAATGTTTATAATAAGAGATTTTTATGTTCCCACCCTGTCATATTTTTGTGAGATCAAAATAGTTTGTCGTTTGTGAATGGAAGAGGAATGTAGAGAAGTAAATGGGGGGAAAAGTAAAATGAAAATGATTACTTAGCCTAAAAACAGAAACTGTCAAAATGCAACTTTTCCCCCTTTGATTGTTGTTATTTTGAGTTTTTTAATGCTTCATTAAATTTGCAAATTGAATGAATACATTTATGATAAAAAATGTTAAAGGTACTAATCAGTTATAATGAAACACTGAACAACTACTTCACGTGCTTCACATACAACTGGTTTCCGTTTTAACTCCCACGACAAGCTGAAGCCGAAACTAAACTACAGTGTTTGTTATGCTCACAGGCGGTGGGTGTTCTAAATGATAGATTTTTGGGCGGAGTATCGCTTTAATAAACACTTTCAGTTAATTAGTATTGTTTTATGTAATTGGACCACCAGATGGCATTGTTTGGCTGCGAAAGATTATGATCTGGAGGTGCTTAGCAGACACCAGCACTGCACTGAGACTGTGATTGTGTCTGGAGAGGATCTGCACCACACCTTTCAACATTCAGCAACAGCAGCGATTCATCATTTTTCTTTAGCAATCAGTGCATGAAAGTTTGTGGTTGATAATATTTTAAATTAAGAATATTGCATATGGGAGAAAAAAAACAGTAGAAATAGTTGAATGTCTGATAAACAGTGTGACTGCAGGGCTGCAGGGGATGTTATTACTTTTCTAATGTGATCTTTTTCTTTTATTGGATTGTTTTTCAGTGAAGGCGGGGAGGGGGAATAGGAGAGAGAGAGAGGAGGGTGACATGCAGCAAATTAAGGTCAACAAGATGCCCTGAATGTTATGAAAAAGAAACAAACCAGCCGTACTGTCAGTGAGCTTGTGACTGTGATTTTGCGCCTGTTCGAAGATAAAATTCACAACAAAGGATTTATCTAACAGATTTTGCCATCGTGTTAAGATTAATGCTCGAAATGGGACGCCACGAGATGCTGCTTCAGGGACACCTTTCGCAGCAAAACCAACTGCAAAAAAATTGGGGATAAATCTGTCCCGCGGTGCTGCTGGTGTGTCTAGACACTTAAAAGCGCGTGCTGTCTGCGTGAGCAGGTGAGGAGAAGAAGTTCTGTCGCTGTCTCCACTCCTGAGCTGCAAAGCGACATCAAACTGAGGCCGTATCAGTCAACTTCAGCAGTCTGTCTCAGATATAACATTATTTATAGTCGCAGACAGTGACAGTGATGTGCTCAATACACCTGTATGCAACCTTTGGCTGTTATGTTTTTTTAAAGGTGCACTACGCAGTTTTGGGGAGGACATTTTGTTCAAACGAGAAAGAACTAAATAAACAAACTCTCTTGGTTTTCATGACTGAAAAAAACGAATAAACAAACTGACCTTAAAGGACGACACAGTTTCATAGTGATTTACTTTGTTTATATGTGGCGGACCCTGCCACCTTTCTAGCTTCAAACAGTGTTCTGGGACCTTATTTTCCTCTGAGAACAGCTTGTTTATTCAGTTATGGAAAAGCTAAATATTTCTGAGTTTGTATCATTACCTTATTAAGATTGTAAATATTACAATTCTGAGTTTGACTTTCTTCTCAAAAACTACATAGTGCCCCTTTAAATATAAGACACTGATAGTTTGACGTCTCTGCTTCGCATCAAATCCCGTTTTTACGAACATGTTATGAAAGAATTCCACCCACCTGATGTTAGCTCTAACCCTAACCCACCATTATTCACTACACTTTGTCAGTCTCTTGTAAAGCACACTGAAATTGCATTTTATCAGTTTGAAAGGTCCTATATGAATAAAGATTGTTTGATTAACTGATCTGGTAAAGTACTAATACCAAACTGAGTTAAAATGCCAAACAAAAACAAACAAAAGTGCCTACATTCAAACAGTTAAACGCAGTCAAAGTATCAAAAGTAAAAGCTCTCATGGGTCAGTGGTCCCTGTTGAACTTGACTATTATATAGGATGTTTTTTTGTTAACACTGCATGAATGTTGCTGGGTAGTTAGTTTTATCTACAGCATTGCATCGTGATGTTATGTTTGTATAACCGCTGATCTTTTCATGAGCTCAGAAAACCATTCTTCAAATTTCAAATAGTTTATTTAGCTTAAGAAGTACAACAATTATCCCAACCCCCTTCAACAGGCCCGTCCAAACTTTTTCTCTTGCAGGGCCAAAACTGAAACACAACCTGTATTGTATTGTAATTTTTTGGTTTCAATGCAGAAATGGTACTAATGTCTTAATATCTGAAGTTCCAAATTCAGTAATTGACAGATTCTTCCTGTGCAAAATGTTTCAAGACATTGTTTGTAATTCTTTTCACCCGCACAAAGATCTTGCAGGCGGATGTGATCCTTGTGGTGGGCCACCTTTGACCTGACCTGTTCCCATAAAAAAAATTATTAAACAATTGTTCATTGTAAAGTTGCTACTGATGTTTATAAACCTTTTAAAATGGGTTAATAAATGTTTTTTAAAACAGCGAAATGTATTTTAACAAAAGTTTAGCTAACCATAAATCTGAGTAAATATACCTAGTTACTTAGTTACATTACATCACTGCCACTGCTGTAGCAGAGATCACAGTAACTCCTGCAGCAGCAGCTCCACCTGGTGGTTCGAGAGCATAACTGCATGCACATGTTCAATGTCGACATGTAGGAGGCAGTGTCTCCATATCAATGAGGTGCACTCGGATTCTTCTTGCAGCTGCAGCCTTGAAACGCTGTGTTGCTTGCTTCTCACTGTGTGTGTGTGTGTGTGTCTTATCTAGTTGCCATTTCCATCCTCCTGTAATAAGCAGGAAGAGCAGCTGTGTCGTCTCCCCCTCCAGATCCACCCACAGAGCAGAGGTCGATGGGGTCACTCTGTCCTTGAAAAGCTTTGGATGCTCTCAAGGACGGCATTTCTAGATAAAGACAGCTCAATTTATTGTGTGTGTGTGTGTGTGAGAGAGTTTTACCTTTTCTTACTACTCCTTATATACTCATTCAACATATAGAGATGATTTAATAAACACATTTATAACTGAAAAAACACCACAAAAACACACAGATATATAAAAAAGTGCCACAATAATACCTCCATTCACAAACATAATAACACGTCCTTCATATATAAAAAAGAAAACAGGCAAACTGAAGGGTAACAGAGACGTGGTGAGCCACAGCAGACAGAGTATATGAGGAGATTATTAATCAGAAGGTCCCTGCGGTGTGTTTCTTAATGAATATCATTCAATCGTGATGCTGAATGTTAAACGAAAGTTGTTTTTTTCTTGATGTGCGTACGCTGATATCCCGGGTGTCGAAACCTTTATTAAACTGTTTCAAAGCACTTGGGTTCGTTTCATCATCTCGGGACACCAGCTGGATGGCATTTCTGAGCGCGCAAGACGATGAGCGAGAGTGAAAAATCAGTTTACTCCTTGCTTCTGCTCTTCCCGCCTGCAAACTCAGTTGCTGTGATGCGGCGGACTCCACCCATCTGGCCTTTTCAATCGACTTAAAACAAACGCTGGGAATTATCTGGGACAGCTATTTGACCTAGATCTGGTCAAAGTGTCTGCAGTTGTTCTATCTCTATATGGATTTCTTTGGGCACTGTACATATAGGCGAGTTTACCCATGTGTCACAGTGGACACTTGTGCCCTCCGTATTTGCATGCCTGAGGTCAGGCCCGAACAGTGAGCAGCTGTCGTACAGGCCAAAGATACTGGCAACAAATCAGAGATGCATCCGATGTCATCCAAAGCGTAAGGGCCGAGTCAGCTTTTGGCCAATGTCGGGCCGTCGATGAGCGTCTGTGGCATGTTGAATCGGTAACCCGAGCCTGTTCAGAGCTCCAGGACGCGACTGTTTTAGTTGCACATGTGACCAAAAACAACCTAATCGCCACGATACATGTGAGCTAAATACGTTTTTGCACATTCAAAGTAAACATTTCTTCATGTTGCAACTTCTAATCCACTCTTCTATTTCTCTGTTGTCACGGCACTGTGCTTAGGTTAAGGTATGAAAACCACTCGGTTAGGGTTAGTAAACGTCATGGTTAAGCTTAAAATACCTGTTTGGGTCGCCACAAAATTGCCTGGAGATGGTCCGAAATGTCCCCATAAACAAGCCTTGTAGCTTGTAATGATGCTACCTCCTTCCCCTCCATCTCCCAATGTGATAGTCAGCTATTAACTATATAGTATGAATGTGATATGCCACGTCTGGTACAAATGTCAACCTTGGTCGTATCTTTGCAGAAACATCTGTCAGGTGCGAGGGTGATTTAGTTGGTCAAGCACTCGCTAACTTTATTTTGTAAACAACTGCTGTATCGCAATTTTCCTCGTACCTGTTTATAATCATTGACACAATGTGTTAAGACATCTAATTAAAATGTATTGTTGGGTGCAACCAAACTATGCGTTAGTCCACCTGCAAATGAGAAAGTTAGGCCACAGATTTTGCCATCGTGTTAAGATTAATGCATAAAATATCAATGCAAGACTTTTTTGGCCGAGACACGGTTGTAGGGAGGCGACACAAAAGTCGGCCTTCATTGCCATGATTTCTTTGATGCCGTTTGGGCCAACAGAACGATGACCCAGCAGTCTGTTCACATTGCACAGATGGAAACAAATGCACCTCCTCAGCAAAGTTTCTTGTAACTTTAAGGACTTCTGTGTGGACAAAAATACGACCCTCCTCTTGAAAATCCAGCATAAAGTCTGTGTCTGTTTTTGAAGGACAGTCAACCCTCGTGTTTCCCGTCCGGACTCAGTGCATTGGCCAATGAGCACAGCATCACATGGCTGCTCTTCGGAGAGATCCACGTCGGGTGCTTACAGGTTGAACTCTCTGTCCGGTAGATCTGCGCCCGGGTCTTAAACAGGCCGAATCGAGCCGAGAGGAGAAAGAACTCTCGCCTGAAGGTGCGGGTGCTGAAGGCGTACAGGATGGGGTTGGAGCAGGAGTTGATCGGGTAGAAGAGGACCAGCAGGATTTTGGCGTCGGAGACGGTGATGAGAGGGAGCTTGAGGGCGGCTGAGACGGCGAAGAAGGAGATGGGAGCCATGCAGACGAAGTCGGTGAAGATGAGGACGGCCATGCGCTGGGCCACGCTGGTGTCGGCGTGGGCCGGCGCGGACGAGGGGTTGCGGACGGTCAGGTAGATCCTGAGGTAGCAGCCGCACACGCAGAAGAAGGCCAGGATGTTGAGGAGGAGGAGAGACACCACGTAGACCTGAGACGCCAGAGACTCCACGTCCATGGGCAGGCAGATGCTCACCTGCACATACAAAGCAATGCACCATTTTGCATCCCCAACCACTTGAACAACTTCTAAAAGTAAATTGCTGTCACAAACTGGAGCCGGACGGAGAATGAAGCGCTCACCTTGCCGTAGCTGCTCACCCCGACTGTGGGCAGCAGAGCGGCGAGGGAGGAGAAGATCCACCCCGCTGTCATGACGATGCACGCGTGTCTCAGGCGAAGCTTGCGGTCGAGCCGCAGAGCGTGCGTGATGGTGTACCAGCGCTCCAGGGTGATCGCTGTCAACGTGAACACTGACAGCTCACTGGCAAAGACCTGCACGGACACACAAACACACACATTTCCAGTGTTCAAGCTGCGTTTTTATGTTTCTTTATTTATGCAGAGTCACACACACCGTGAAGAAGCCCGCGGCGCTGCAGCCCAGGCCCGTCTGCCAGTCTATGGCGTGGTTGTAGTACCGCCCACGAGTGACTGTGTCTACAGTTGCTATGACGACCAGGTAGATGCCCATGCAGAGGTCAGAAAAGGCCAAGTGGCACATGAGGAAGCGGGGAACAGTCAGTTTGGAGCGGCTGCCTGCAAAACAGACGGACAAAGTGTGAGAAAAAATAAAGTTTCCATGTGTTCTCAGGTCGATATTCTACTGTAGGAGAGAGTAAAAGTCAGTTTTGCTGTTGTGTGAAGCCATATAATTCCAAGAAATAGAAGTATATGAGAAAGGATATACGCAAAAAAGCAAGGAGCTGTTTGAAGGAAGACAATTACGAAAGAATGTAGAAAGAAAGAAAGAAATAACACAAGGAAGGAAAGCAGGAAAATAATATGGCAAAATGGGGAGAGAAAAGTAGGACATGAGGCAAGTAAAGAAGGAAAGCAGTAAAGAAATGCTAAAAGTCGGAAGCTAAATTATTCAGCAATCTCGTGTTGAATCTCTAAATGTTTTATCTACAAAGCAGAGACGGAGTAAAGAGAAGATTTGCTTCTTAAATGCAGTGGAAGAAAAGTTTAAAGTCTCGTAAAAAAAGGGAAAATAATAGAGAAAGTGCACTCCACACAGAATGGTTTCATGAAAAACGTATGATTTGACTGTTCAGATTCGTACCCAGCAGGACCAGAAGCACCGCTGCGTTCCCCAGCAGGGCCAGGATGGAGATGATCCAGATGAGGACCCGTAGCGGGATGGCGGACATGATGTCCTCGCACGGGTTGAACTCGTCTTGGGTCGGGGTGCAGATGATGGCGGTGGAGTTGGAGCAGTGGTCCTTGTAGAAGTGAGGCATGTCCGGAGCGTCGGGGTGTGAGCAGAGGAGGGGGTTCCAACTGGATCTAGCACAAACAAAAAAATACCTTTAAAGGTGCTGTATAAATAAAGTTTGATTGATTGAATTATGGAATTATGGTTAAATCTTACACATTGTACTTGATTATTTATTGTAAATATTCTGTGATGAAGATGATATAAGTAAAGAAGTAAAGTGTGTTTAAATGTTATTAATTAGAAAAATTAAAAGCTGTGTACGAAAAATACAACCAGGCCGTTGAATAACTCTTAGAAAATGGAGATTTGTTGTTGTTTTTTAGCAAGCATTAAACAAAAAAGGCTAAAGTGTTATAAATATTGAGTAGTTTTTAGCTTTGGACAAAGCCAGGCTAGCTGTTTCCCCCTGTTTCCAGTCTTTATGCTAAGCTAAGCTAACTGTCTGTCTTTTGGTTCTAGCTTCATAGTTACCTCCTTCCTTCCTTCCTTCCTTCCTTCCTTCCTTCCTTACCTACTTCGATCTGTCCCTTTCATAGTAAAGTGCTGGGACACCTGTCTGTGATACCTGTTCCTGTGCACGTTGTGGAAGGCGCAGCAGTGCGACGGGTACGTCAGACGGGCCTCCTGGAGTTTGGTGAAGAGCTGCAGCGGAGGGAGCTCCTTCAGATGGAAGACGGACTCTGCGATCAGCTTCTGGAGCCCACCGAGGATGTTGTCCGGCAGCGAGCTGAGGGCTGTGTGGGAAATGTCCCTGCAGACACAAATACAAACACCTTGGTATTGAAAGAGGAGTCATTTAAAGGAACAGTTCACCCTAAAATCAAAAACATACTTTTCCTCTTACCTGTAGTGCTACTGATCCATCTAGACTGTTTCTGGTGGGAGTTGCTGAGTTATGGAGATGTCAACCATTAGAGGAGTGAATCTGCACTCGCCTTTGCTATTTTATTGCAAACAGCTACTCTGTCGTCATTTAATACAAGCAGTAAGATAAATCTAAATCCCCTTTTTATCCAGAGAGTCCTTTAAAAATCAAATTACGACAGTTTACATCAGAAAAAGCAGCATCTTTTCAACCCCAGTATCTGTGTGACCGTCCTCAGTGCATAAACGGTACAAAAACAAAACGACTGACTCGTTTAGTTCGTGCTTTTCCCACAAGTTCGTGAAATCAATCATGAGCCACAAAATGTCATGCTTTTTTTTTTATCGCTCACTGCTGATATTTCTCTGACATATCTCCTGACATGAGCCTAATGTCTGCTCACAGTTTAAAGCATGAGAGCGAAGTTGTGACGCTTATTGTCAACGAGATCTGTCTCTGCATCAATGAAGAAACCTCCACGTACTCATCCTGGTAGATCTTATAATCGAGACATTTCCATACATCGATCAGCCTTAGAGACGTCTGCCTCCTTTCGAATAAAATGTAAATGCAAAAATGCAAAAGAAATCATTTTAAAAACTCAAACTCGGTGTCTGAGCTAATCTCTACGGCAGATATCTCCAAAACTCTGAAAACCCTCTAGATGGATAAATAGCTCAAGAAGTGAGGGAAAAATGTGTGTTTTTGATTTCGGGGTGAACTGTCCCTTTAACTTTCAGGCTCCATGCCATTCTGAAACAGATGTCCTCACTGTTTGTTACATGATTTCCCTGATTGAGAGAAGAAGTTATATCAACAAAGTCCCAGTTTTGCGCAGTAAAAAAAACACTAAATCTGAAATTTCCTGAACAGAAGATTCATAGGAGGAGCCGCTGTTTGATTGCCAAGTGATTACGAGGATGTCGAGCGAAAAAAACATTACAGCAGTGACAGCCAGAAAGGAAAAACAAACACGTTTCTTTTTCTCTCTGATTGCTACTTCAATAGAAATAGGTGTCTCTTCGGGAATACACAGGTTTAAAAGAAAAGTAATAAAAAATAGTCCCTCTCTCTCCCGTTAATGAGTTCACCTGCTCTCGGTTTATTTTTACCGTAAATCTGGCACGTTTTGTGCGTTTTTCTTTTTTTTATAGCCACCCCACACACACACGCCACGCTGCTCCTCTCTCTCCTACACCCTGAGATTAATAAGTGATGACGACGATGGGGACGGTGAATCACGTAGCCATGAGTTTACTGTTGGATGTCATGCTTACAGTACCACCAACTCACTGGAACCCACAAAGGCGTCGGGGTTGATGTGAGTAAGCTGTTGGTTGCCGCTTAGGCGCCTGACAGAGAGAGAGAGAAAAAAAAATCAAATATGAGCGCTGTCTTTCGGTAAATCTTCTGTTTGTAATTGTGTCTCCGCCTGTGACTCACAATCTGTGCATCTTTGTGCCGTTGAAGGCGTCACTTGCCACCTCCTTGATTCCATTTCTGGTGAGCCGTCTGTCATTAGAGAGAGAAGCCAAATTACAGTCATGTGGCTGCAGGACAGAACGGTCCCAGCAGCAAACTTAACTGAACTATCAAAGCTTTTTTTAGTGTGTGAAGTCCTTCTGCTCTCTCAAGCTGCGTGCATGCGGAAAATAAATCGTATTTCGCATTACGCGAGACCTCTTCTTGATCTCCTTTTTTCTTCCTTTTCTCGCCATTTAGCGGAACATTACTTTCACGGGTCTGGACCCGGAAGCTGTAGCTAAGCTGGATCCTGCTAAAGTAAAAGCAAGAGCGAAAAGTAAACAGGCATTTTAGCATTTTGGGAAACGCACTTCTTGCCGAGAGTTGGATGAGATGGTTGATATCACTCTCATACCTGCCAGGTAAATGTGAACCTACAGGCAGCGGCCTGTTAGCTTAGCCTAGCTCAATGACCATAAACAAAGGGGAAATGTACCTGTAAAGCTTGCTAATTAACACATTATATCTTAATATGTACAATAAACAAACTGTATACTGATATTACTAATACTAATATTAGTGGACGTTGTAGTTGCTGGTTTAAACTAGCTGTAGTTTAAGGTTTGTTCTATTTCAAGCACTTTTCTGTTGTTGTTTGTTAATCAGCTGTAATTAACAGAAGTTATTTTCAGCCTGTCAGCCCGTTCAAGGACCGTCGGCCATGAGAGACAACACAGTAATGAACCGCGCATTGAAAATAGCGCTTTTGACTAATTGGCCACAGGAAAAAAGGGAAAACATAATTTTCTGCAACAGTATTTTGGTTGGTGTGAGACGTAACACCAGAGTAAAGATGAGCCTCGTGTCTCAGCGGAGCAACCGATCAACAACACGGCTTTACTATCAAACTAATTAGCAGAGCTGGTGCAACACCGCCCAGTGAAACCAAGGATTGTAGTGTGTTAAATTTCAGTTCGTGTCGAGATTAAACAAAAGAGATGTGACGTGTTAGTGAGTGAGCTTTAGAGCTGCTGGTTGGTGTATTTGTTGACCTTTTGACAGGGCCAGGCTAGCTGTTTCCCCGTTTCCAGTCTTTGTGCTAAGCTAAGCTAACTAGCCTCTGGAAGTAACTTCATAAATGAGTCTTTCCATCAAACTCTTTTTTTTTCTTAGAAAAAGCATATTAACCTAAATGTATGAATTTAGCTTGAAGTAAAGGCAACAATGCTAGAATTTAAAAGTGGTCTAGGTAAGTCAGGTAAAAGCAATAACAGCAGGTATCATCAGCAAAATGCATGTAAAGTATTAAAGGTATGTGGAAGAACTGTGCCTGACAGTGTGTTATCAAAATATATACCATATATATTGGATTGTTATCACTAATGCAACGCCATTAAAGCTGCTTTTAAATGTTTCAAAACTATTTCACGCTCTATTTGGCAGTTTAATATATAACACTGCATCATATTTGATAAGCGAATGACATGAATTGTACATTAAACATATATATTTTAAATTATTCAATGCCAATTACATCCACATACAACCTCTGTCAATAATGTAACATATAGAGGTATACCAGGGTATTAATAGACTGGTAAAAAAAATAAATAATACCATAAAATACATTCATTTTTATTCAATTTGAAAGGAAATTGTAGTGCAGTTTTTGTAGTAGTTTGTAGTATGATGGAGTAGAAGTAAAGATAACCTCTGAGAATTAGCAGTAGTAGTAGAAGTAGTTATTATTAGTTACTATCTGTGGACATTTGAGTCATTTTTTCAAACATTTTTTCCATTTAATTTAGTATTTTTCACCAAAGAAGAACAATTAATGAGGAACATATGTGAGCCAGACTAAGAAACATGCCACTCTGATGTATTGACTCTGGTTCAGTCGGCCTACATATATTCACCTGTGTGTGGTTTTACAGCGGCTTCAAAGAGGGACAATGAAAAAAAAATGAAGTGGCAATTTTTAGCAGTAAGACTGTTGAGAGATGTAGGAGACGACAGAACTCGGTAAAGAGGGCAGGGAGCATCTCAGGGAAACATTCATCAGTGCGCATGTGGAGCCCACTCGGAGCTGTGTCAGGGCGGAGCGTATGTTTCTAAAAAAGCGGCGAATCTCTCACATCTCGCTGATAGTTTGAGTGCAGAGGCCTCGGAAAGCGTTGACGGGGACTCTCTCGATGTGGCTGTTCTCCTGCAGGCCACTACATACATACAGAACACATGATAAACAACACATACTGAGCAGTTAACACCATGTTTTCAAGTAGAAAAACAACAGATATATGTATGTATGTATGAGACAGGTTGAAGATGGATTTGTAAAGGCTGGATATTCTGTTCAGCAAAGTGCGTAGGTTTTAACTGCAGTGTTACATGTTTATTGGTGTTATTTCCTCTGGGCATAATTAAATGGTTGTGCATACAGCTATATGCTGAAATGCATGTGGGAATAATGCTGTGTGGATGTTTACTTCAGCGTGTATTCGTATATATATATATACATATAAATACATTGGGGTATACTGTGTTGACCTACAAAAGAAAGTCAGGGGCCGTCGAGTGGATCTTGGTGAAGTCTGGAAAAATTCTCAGTCCCGTGTTGGAGATGATCCTGTGATGTGCAGATTTAAGCACCAAATGTTACCGCTCTCACACTTCAACCTCTGAAAAACAGACACTCTGTGCGGTGAGTCACCGCGATAAAATCAGACAATGTAACATTCATTGTGTCGAACCGAGAAGAGTGAAGAGTTTCCTAGACGTTTCGGAGAGGAGCTCAGCTGGCTGAAAGATAAATCGGAGACATTTAGAGAGCGACGCGCTCCAAACAACTGTCCTGTTTTTTTGGCAATAACAAATTCAACGTTCATTATTTAATCATCAGACTGTTAAACACGGATTAATTGATTCAATTTGGGAATGTGATTATTTCAGAATGAGAGTAAAGGCTCATTCATGCTTGTATTAAGAGCAGAAAGTCAGATAGGAAAAAGGCACAGGACCACTGTTAGTGTCCAGTGCGAAACCAAAAGTCAGTGGTGAGTTATTTTAACTTCCTGACATAATTAAGTGACATCACGTAGCTTAAGCTCTGTATGTTACGTTGGTACGTTTGACCTGATAGCGGCACCAGATGAAAAGTCAGGGTCATGGATTCATCCTCATGGGATCATGAGAACCTGCACAAAATTTCATGGCAGTTCACCCCGTAGTTGTCGGGATATTTCTGACGTCAGCCGTTGGTTTGCTGACTGGCGCTTTAAAGCCTCGAGTTTGGTTTTATGGTTGCCAGTCACAGGGTAGCCACACCCCTAAAGAAAGCCCAACCTGCTTTATCGTCAATTTTACTCTAAATGGGACAAAAAATAAACACAATACTCTGTTGAAGAAGGGTTCAAAATAGTCATTGAGAGCATAAACTCATTAGGAAACTGTTTACTGGGGTAATAAATCAAGTGAGAAGTAGGGTCATTTTCTCATAAGTTTACATACAATCAGATTTCTTGTTGCAACCAGTTGAGTCGCCCTCTGCTTGCCATTAGAAAGACTGCAGGTTAAAGGCATATGGATATCAAACTACATTTTAGTACAAAACTGTGATATTTTGAACTAAATAACAGGTTTTTTTTTCACGAGCGCGTTTCAGAACGTGTCTGAAAAGCAATCAAATAGGCATATTTTCTTTTTTCATGCAACATTTACTGGCTTCCTTTTAGACGTTAGACGTCTTTTGTATTCAACCTTCGAGAGAACTCGCATAACTTTTTCTGAAATAAATTATGAAACCAGGTTCAAGATCACTTTGGGGGGAGCAACATCGTGGACATTTAATCGTACAAATCAGAAATATTTGAGGTCTAATTCAAAACACATCGTCCTTGTGCTAAAGTGCTCTGGTTTTAAAGTTAAAATTTCCACCATAAAGGTTTCTTTTTATGTGTCCCAGTTCTCACAAATTGGGACATACTTAACAGTAATAGTTCCGATAATGACTGTAAAGAATTTCGGTGGTGTGCTTTCCTTTATAAATGGTCACTTTGAGACCGGTTGAAAAGCCTTTTTTCTTCTGCAGCGGACAGATTTAACATGGCTGACATGATGGTTAGCTCTTTTCACAGATGAAGTGTGACACTTGATTTCTCTTCCAGGGGATCTGAGCTCATTAAAAAATCATGTCTCCGGTCGTGTGGGGGCCCCTTCAGAAGTAGGCCTGTCACCCATGACCCATTTTGGACTCACAATCAGTTTGACAAACACAAATTGAAGAAGAAAGTATTCCTCCCCGCTGCACTCTCGCTGCGCACTCACAGAATCCGAAGTTTCACGATGTTCCTGAATGCGTCTGGATGGATGTGTCGCAGGTGTTTTGACTTTGTTATAGTCCTAAAAAGAAACACATTTGGTCACATGGTCATTTATTATGAATGACTTACAATGACTGGCTTTCACCACTGCCATCATCCTGCCAGTAATACTCACATCTCGGTGAGTTCAGGGAGATCAGAGAAAGCAAACGCTCCGATACTCGCTAACTCCACATTCTCAGAGATGAAGCTGAGGGAAACATAAACGCATGCTGTTAGTTCATTCACATTTATACTACATACTACACATATGACATCTCGTCTCCACCACCCTCTATCTGGGTCTTCTGCAGCTGCATGTATACTCACATATTGGTGAGCTGAGGGAGGCCGGCGAAGGCGAACTCACCGATGCTCTCCAGCACGTCGTTCTCGGATATGATGCTATACGGTAGTGGAGAAACATTTGCTGTCGGTCACATGTTGTTGTGTGAGAGTGTAAGTGTAATCTCGCTGCTTCAAACAACAGTCAAGTAGGGGAATACCTGTTCTTTTTGCATGCAAGTATGCATAGAAAGTGTGTAGTGGAAGAGCAACAGATCAATACAAAAGCTATCAAGAAGTCAAAACTATAAAAGTCTCAGCAGCTTTGGGATCGCTCTCTCTCATTGGCTGTTGATTTTGAATCCTAGATATGAAACACATTGGATATTTATCCGGGCAGCCCTGATGAGTTTAAGACTGGATCTGTGCGCACGTCACATTAGATAACCTGGGCTGACCTTCGGGCCTGACCAAGCGCCCGGATCAGATGTCAGCGTACCGGGGCTTAAATCTGCCCGATGCTCCTACAGAATGAGCCAAGCTGGAGACAAACTGGTACTGTCTTGGCTTGCAGTAAGTAAAGTAAAGTAACAGTGTGTTTTTTTTATTTATTTAACCTCGAAAAACCATTGAGGATGAATCCTCATTTACAACAAGACAAAATAAGGTCTCACGGGCAGGAACCTCACCTCTCAATTCTTACATGCTTCCTTTGGATTTAAGTTTGCAGAGCCTTACTTTTGGAGCGGAAATCATTAATCTGTGGCTAATTTTTAGAATCAATTTAATTTTTCATGCAAAAATGAAAAACAAAACATTGACTGGTTCACGCTTTGACACTAAGGTGACTTTCCACTTTCTACTTTTCTCTGTAAACTGAATATATTTTGGGGTTTCGCTGGTTTTCAAGACTTCGTGTTTGGAAAATTGTCAAGGTTATTTTCAAAGACAGACTATGCGATTATAAACGACACATGAATTAATAATGAGGGCAATCGTTCAGGGTTCCCCTCAGGAGAAAAACACACACATTGGAACTTTTTGATAGAGAATATAAACCAAATTACTATCTAAGATAAAGAAACAAAAACAAAGAAAAACGTAGTGAGGCTATAAATACATGGATTCATCTATAAAATCATATTTGTGCCTTAATTTTGAGCTTGCCGTTGGACATTTTGCACGCAAATAAATCACCTGTTGCAGATTTGCTGTTATCCACATAAACACACAATAAAAGACAAATAGTACATGTATAATTCTATATGTTAAGCTCTTTTGTTCTGCTCTAGTTCCAGGATATATAGTTGATGATATATAGTTTAAACTCGTGTATAACATAGGAGATCATGTTCATGCACTGTGTATAAATCCAGCTAAATATAAAGCAGTATTAGCACCAAATTCCCTTTTTTGAATCAGAAGGAATAACACAATCTAAAGAGGCTTTTGCCGACGAGGTCTGAAGAAAAAGACTCTTCGCCCTCCTCCGCACTTCTCCTTTGGTTTTGGATGATCCAACTCCGCAGTGTTTTGACCTCCTCAGTTCGTCGTGTTCCACCCCAAAGAGCGAACATGAACAACAGACACACTCACGTACAGTATCCTGAGGTGCTGCAGGCGGCTGAGGGCGCCCCGGGGAATCACTCCGATCTGCGTCTGCTTAACTTCCCTGTTGGTACAGAAACAGCCACTCACATCCCATCCCATCACATCACATCACATCACATCACATCGCATCAGCTCTCAGCGGTACACAGACAGCAGGAATGTATTCGCTGAAATGAAAAACTTAGAAATCATCAGGGCCTCAGCGAGGACAAGTTGGCTCATGTAGGGGATTTTCTTTTCATGTAAGATGCATGTTTTGCGTACGCAGTGCTAAGCTCTTTTTGCGTGTGGTCGCCTGAAATGGCCGTCTAGTGCTGCATACTTTCAGATATCCGCACTGTTCCTGAGCCTTGACCTTTGAGCAGAGCAGAGCATAGCAGAGCAGAACAGATGAGAGGACACACCTGGGAGTTCACAATACGTCTCCTGAGAATATGCTGCTTCTGCCACAAAGTGAGTCCTTGTTTGTGTTTCCGTGTCGACTGTAGGCCTTTTTTCGTTTGTATGGCCTTCTTTTATTTCATTTCAATAAAAAAATGCCCTCTATTCTCGTGTATGTAAGGTAGTGTTTGTGCAAAAGCTTGAGTCAGTCTTCATCGTCATGCGGACCCCACGGCCACCATCCCACCTCCTCCTCTCTTCTGGCCCTGAGATTCCTTCAAAACATCTCAGCGGCCAAAACAACAAGTCAGTGTTCACTCCACTTGGCAACCATCCTCTGTTGCCTCATCCAGCTGCGTGTCGCTCTGTCAAAACACCTAAGTCCTTGAATCACACCTGTGGAGGCGACACAGGTGTGATGTTACAAACAACATTATCTAATAGCTTAAAGCTGCAATAAGTAAGAATTGACCACCTGTTGTATTCATACTCAAAACAAATAGCATATTATGAGAATAACCGCTATCTGCTGCTAAATGTAGCTGGCTAGTTAGCACTGTTAGCTCTGCAGGTTGCCATCCTGACTGGGAGCTCGGGAAGTTGTTGTTGTTTACAACGCCAGCAAAGAAACTTTGGACCGGTGAGGAACGGAGTTAGCTAGTTAGCATGCTAACTTCTCTGCAACATCTCTCTTACGTCAAAACTGTTATTCACATTCTATTAAAAATGTGTTAAATGTGGATTTTTTTTTTGCTTATTGCACCTTTGAAGAAAACGTTAGAAGTATGAAGCTACAGCCAGTAGTCGGCTATCTAATTAGCTTAGCATAATGTCGGGAAACAGAGGGACACAGCTAGCCTGACTCGTCCAAAGGTAGCTCTCTAACAAGCTTAAAAACAACAATTCCACAGAGGTTAGCATCTTAGCTCGGTACAAAGACAAGGAACAGGGGGACATCCTGTTTCTTGTCTTTGTACCGAGCTAAGATAGCTGGCTGCTAGTGTTAGCTTCATCATTTCTCCACATACATGAGAGGAGTATCAACTACTCATCTAACTCTTGGCAAGAAACCATATCAGCGTGATTCCAAACATGCAATCCTTCCAATGAATCATTTCAATACGAAATCAGCCTCCTAGGACGTGGTGTATAAGTATGTATTGTGGATATAATGCGTACAAATATTGTATATTCTATCAAGTATGTGCATCCCTTTCCCTATTTAAATGGTAAGTGGACTTACCTTGGACTTATCTTGCTCAAGGACAACTTGCCATGAGCAACAGCCACTACAAAGCTACTATAATTGGGGTGTCACTCCTTGTATTTCTGTACATACGCTTTAGGTCAAGGCTCTTGTTGGCATCCACAGTAGTAATGGTAAATTCATAAGCAATAAAACACACCCTTTCTAAATTCAAAACATGTCAATTAGGGAGGCTACTGTTCCCCAATGATGGCAAACGTTAGCTATGTGTGATAGTCGTGTGGGGGGCGCGCTTTGCTGTTTTCGGTACTGTGATGCTAACTTTTAGCATTTAGCGAACACGGGGACAACGCAATACACAGTCCTGCCACCAGTTTCACTCTATTCTGCGTTTCAGAAATACCCTGTCAACAGTTTCAGACACAAACACTTGCACAATTTAAAATATTCCCCCAAAAATTCACTTTGCAAACGTTCTATGAGGAAGAAAAACTAATTTGATGCGTTTGTTAGACTTCAAGGACAAACACGAACATGTTTTTTGGTGAGACAAACTGAAAGTAAACAGTAACTTCTGTGTACATGAAGTTTTTTCTGTAGATAGCCACTGGTTCGCCAAGGACAAACAAGACGTGCTGTGCATACATCTCCTGAGCGAATGAATGTTTACAGTAATAAAACCAGAATTGGCGAGTTTAGAGCGAAATTCAGCCAAGAGGAGATGAGCGAGGATTAGAGAGGAATTATCTAAATGATGGGTCTAAATGACTGCATGCTCATGAGATGGGATTTTAATTGTCTTCACTGCATATTCCATTAATCTGTACTGGTGCAAAATGGTCAGTGGGCTTTACTATTTTAGGACGTAACCGCTGTAATATTGATCTACGTCAGTTGCTTTAGTTAAGTGGAGGGACGCAACATCAATTTTCATCAGGAGTTCTACTCGTACTCTGAAAACATCTGTTTAATTTATCCCGTTACTCTACAGACAGCTCTCCAAAGTCTCAAAGAATAACTCTGACTGGAGGATACCTAGAGGTAAAGACTACCAAATATGTTGGTATTGACCCATCACTAAGGCTGTTGCATTGTGGGAAATGTAGGATCCCCTGACTTTGGTTTTGATTTTCATATTTGAGACCCACGTGTCAGGATATCTTTGACTTTACTGCTTAAATTTTGGCCTCATTTAAAACTGTTATCGTCACACTCTGTTAAACACTACGCAAGATATGTGGCAGGCGATTCAAAATATCATATAAGACTGTAAAGTTGATATCCACACTGCCTTCACACATCACCGGAATAAGAACCCTCATTTTATTTCTGGAGTGCGTCTCTTACAGCAGAAATTAGTATGTAAAATACAGCAATATCCAACTAGAACAATTCAAACGAAGGAGAAGGAGATACCAGGAGAGAGCCACCATCGCATTCACAGCAGGCCGTTAAAAATTAGAGGAGAGAGGAGAAGAAAAATTGGCCGGAGCATGTTGTTGTTGTTGTTGCTGCTCTCCTGTTTTCTGGCATATAAGTACGCTGGGAACGATTTCACATAAAGCTTTAAAAAGCGAGTTTTCTGTGGAGTTGCAGACCAGAAGGGGGAATGAATCAGGAGATAATGAGCATTGTCATAACAAAGTAATGGCACAAATCAGCTCGCAGTATTAATATGCATGGATATTCAACCTTCTCTGAGATTTGAGAAGGCAAGTGACATAAAAACATCTACAATGGATGCAGCAACTTCTGCATTTGTAGATGTAGAAGTGTGTGTGTGTGTTTGTCTGTACTCACAGGCATTCGGTGTCACTGGAGATGCCGGAGGGCATTTCTGTGACCTCGGGTGGCAGCCGGTTGCAGACTGACAGGGTTTGTTCGGCCAAGGCGGGCTCATCAGCCCCGGGTTTAACGTCCGTCTCGGTGTCGGGCGCCGAGGCTGCTGCCATCTTTATCATCACAATTGCTGACATTATGAGAATCATCACCATCATCACTGCAGTCTTGTCCCACAGTCCAGATTGTCAGGTTTCCAACTTTTTCAAATATTCTTTTGTCTGTGTTGTCTTGTCTGTGTTGACATGTGTGCAGGCGTACCAGAGGAGGGTCCACACAGTCCTGTCCACACAGTCCTGTCCACTCTGGGCTCACCGGTCGAGAAGAGCGTGAGATGCTTATGTTCTTCCTGCTAGACAGTGGTGAGTGATGGGGGCGTGTGAAAAAGCTTTATGGGTGTAGGAGGATGTAGGAGGTCTTTGCCGAGTTGTGTGCAAGTGTGTGTGTGTGAGCTCTAAATCTTTTGGGATGCTCTCTCCTTCAAATTAAATAAAAATCTAATCTAATCACAGAAGTATTCATGCTTCAGTCAGTGAATATAGAAGGCTTATATAGGCCTGCTGGATCCACTGAAATGTCACTTATTTGTAGAAAACTCCCTTTTTTTTTAACATGTTTATTTCCTATTCAAGACAAAATTTGACTCTTATTCAAATAAAGTCAAAAATCTAATATACAGGGTTTAAAATCACGTAATCTCAGAGCATTTTTGTTAATTTGACTTAACAAAAGTACAATTTAAACTGTTTGTCTGGAGCCCCAAAGTTTATGTTACAGCAGTGTGTGCATGGACGATTAGCAGATCCTAGCCTACTATGGGTGGTGTAGTTTTATTAGCGTAGTTAGCCTTATCGAGGTGGCTAGCTACTGTTTTCAGCCACATAACTGCTCCGCTGATGATAAACAGTTAAAAGTGTTGCCAAGATAAGAACAAAAATAGGAAAACACAGGAGCCGAAAAATGAAATACTAACGCGTGATAAGAAGAAGATCTGAATTAATTCATTTGTTTGTGTATTTTATGAACTGATTTGCGGTAAAGGATAAGAAAAAAAAGAAGCTTTATTGTCATAATACATCGTGATAACGTTTGATAAGTTTCTGGGGTCCGTTAAGCTACATTAACATTTGAAAATAGGCCCTAATGACGTTTTAATGCCAAGTAATTCTGCTTTATTTACAGGTTTGGAGTAAAATAGAGGCTGCAGGGAGTTACTTATTTCTGGCTGATTGCCCAACTTCAAAGTGATGTCAACAAATAGAATACTAGAAAGAATACTAATAAAAAAAAATGCCATAATTGGGAACGCAGGAGCGAATCTGTTTTGTCTCCCGCCTCATGTTTGTGTTGAAAGATGAGAACAGTTTGATACCGTTGGACATAATATTCCCTTCCACTCCCCACACGTCAGCAGGACGGCCAGCTTGCAAGGACGCTCTTTCTGCATTCTCACGCACACACACGCATAACAAACACGCACACACACACACACACGCGCATTTATATAACAATCGCTTTTGTCGTTTTTTTCTCCGTTGTGCATCCACCGTTTCTGCTCTCCACATGCGCCGCCGTCTCTGGTAGTGATACAGTTGTGTGTGTGTGTTGTTCATGTGGAGAAACAGAGCTCTTTATGATTTATTAAAGCAGGACCTTGAGCTCCTGACATGACCACACACACACTCTCTCTCCCTCGAGTATACACTGTCTCATAGTTGTGCTGAGACACAAGGCATGAAAGAAAGATGGGCACATGGACAGTCTGGCAACATGCAGGTGCAGGCAGGAGTGAAAATGAAGGACTGAGGAACGGGAAAGATCTGTGGCGTCTCTGTGTGTGTGTGTGTGTGTGTGTGTGTGTGTGTGCTGGTGCATGATATGAATTTGTAGATTAAACTGTTGCTGATCGTTCTGCACCTGTGGAGGGGAGCTGTGGATGAATATACCCGACTAGTTTTTAACAAGAAGAACGGCCGATAAAAAGCATTAAATGCGAGGATATCTGGAGCATTTTCATTCATTGTGATCTCCTACTGGGGCACTTTAATGGACCACAGCCACGTTAATGTTATTAGAAATATATATATATATATGCCAGTAGCGGCTAATTGTCTCGAGCCGTTAGTCTCATGCAGAGCAGACTAAAGAGGTCTTGTAACAGGATGAGACTCGAGGCGAAGACACTAATGCGATGTTAAGATCCCTAACCCGATCGCCAGGATAAATGTTGGCAATGTATGTTTCTGAAATCCACGAATATGTTGCAGCTGTGCATTTTACATTGTGACAATGCTGTGCTCATTTGGTTAGGGCTAAAAGATCATCAAGATTTGGCTTACCTGGTTCTGTCACCACGAACACGGCTGCAAATTTCCCCCCTCGTTAAAAAACCAAACAGTTTTGTTGCCACTAAAAGGACGGAAAATTGTCCAGACATCTAGTTTCAACACAAAGTTTTCGGGCTTCAAATTGCCCTGTCATCTCCTCAAAGATGTCTGACTTGTTTTTGCCACTGACACAGCTGCAAATCGTCCTCACGTCTTGCTAAAAGTACCTGGTGATTGGCTGCAAATGGTGCTGACGTCTCATGAAAAACATCTGGTTTTGTTGCAACTAACACGGCTGGAAACTGTCCCGACGTCTCATTACAAATGACTGGCTTTTGACTGCAGATTGTACAGACGTCTCATTCGAAATATCTGGTTTTGATGCAGCTAACATGCCTGGAATTTGCCCCGACATCTCGTTTCAAATATCCTGACGTCTCGTCAAAAAAAGTCTGGTTTTGTTGCCACAAATGCAGCTGCAAATTCTCAGCGTCTCATCCAAACCCAGTTTTCGGCTGCAAGTCTCGTCAGAAATAGCTTGTTTAGCTGCCTCGAGCGTGGTTATAAACCGTCTCGACATCTCGTTTCAAATACACAGTTTTCGGCCGCAAATTGTCCTGATGTCTCATCAAAGAAAATCTGCCTTTGTTGCCTCTAACACAGCTGCAAATTGTGCTGACGTCTTGTTAAAAGACCCAGTGGTGGTTTCTTGCTTACAAGTGTTGAGAGTGTGCAGAACAGTGAACGTATATAAAGATCCTGTGGTAACGCGAGCGATGATGTTAACACACTGACGGTAAGATTCAACTCTGAGCCCATCCAAGTCTGACAGTGGATGAGCTGTCCTAAAATGGCCACTGGCTTTTAATCAAGTGGCGCCCTGAGGCTAAAACTTCCCATGTTTTATTCCACCAGTAAAAAGGCTCAGATGATTGTAATTCTGTCTCTCCAGTTTTCATCCCTCCGAGTTTTATCTGTCTGGTGTGTGATGAACATCGCTGCTTCATGGAGCTGCTGCCGTGGGTTCGCTCTCTCTGTAGACTAAACGTTGGAGGTGTATGCTACCTCCACATCGCTGATTGTTTCTTATTTACCACATAAATACAGCAGGGCCGAGTCTTTATCTATGTTCTAGCTGGCTCTGGTCAAGGACGGCGCAGCGGCAGATGGCTACAGCCTAACACAAGCCTTTTGTTCGGGCTGTTCAGCAACAGACAAAAAAAAAACAGAAAGCAGAATGGAGAGAGGGAGAGACAGCGAGGGAGCGGGGGAACAGACTTGGGAGGTGTTTATTGAAATAGCAGGTCCTTGTAGCTCCTCTCACCTGAGGACGCGAGCTCCTCTCTGCAGTCTCGGGGATCTTTTCATCCGGCAAACAGCAACTCTGCAGAGACTTACACCGTTCACTGCACTGAGTCATACTTCAAAGCCCCGTTCGGTGTGTGTGCGACGGGGTATTTATGTGTGTCTACTGTCCCAGTTCGGCAGAAAGGGGCTCGGAAAAAGAAAAGGTGGTGCTTTTCTTACTTTGATAAAGCGAGAGGTGAAAGGGGAATAAGAGGCGCGTAGGGGGATCCGACACGTTCAGAAGCTATAAGGAATATCCCGGGGAAATATATCGCACCACTCCTGCGTGCTTCTGTTAAATACGGGCTGTAGCTAACGGTAATTAGCATCATAAAGTCGTCCAATCACTCTTGTTTTTCATTTGTCTTCTTTTAATTGTTCTGAGTTCAAATTACATAAGAGCCCAGAATGCCACCAAGCTCGTACGTTTAATTGGAGCTGTAGGTCAATTTCTTCTCGCAGCTGCTGCATTTGTGAACATGAAAAGTCAGGAACACGCTTGATTCTTTTAAGGAGAGATAAAAAAAAACATCAACAACAGGATCTTGTTATTCAGTTCATGGTAAAAATGGGCTTTGTTGTATTTCTTTAGTGCTCTTCCAGTCTATTGGACGCCCAAAGCGCTTTACTACACTCGAACCGGTGACCCTCCAATTACCGGATGACCCGCTCTGCCTCCTGAGCTACAGCCACCCCAGTTTACTTCCATAGACTGCACTTGCATGTGCACAGGTATCCTGGATATATGGCGTTTACATGGAACAACCTGGTTTATTCACCTCCCTGTGTTAAAATACTCAAGCGTATGTAAATGTGCTCATAAAAGACCAAGAAAAAACAGAAGATATTTCCATTTTTGCTTACTTAGTTCACCCCCCAAATCAAAAACACTTATTTTTCCTCTCACCCAGAGTTGTGGAGATACCAGCCGTAGAGATGTCTGCCCTCTCTTGAATATAATGGAGCTAGATGGCCCTCAGCTTGTGGTGTTCAAAGCAACAACAAAAAAAAAGGTATTTGAAAAACTCAACAGTAATAAAAATCATGACCCGCTTATTCGAGATAGTCCACAGACCTTGTCGTGAGCAGTTCCATGTGGGGACTTCTTACTACCAGATTAAACGCACAGGCAGAATAGTGCATCCACTCGTAGACGAGAGGCTCGTGCTCGTGACTTCATGGGTATGTAAACTTTAAAGACGTCCTCCACGGCCGAGCCGAGACCCCAGGAAGACCGCAAAGCTTTGAAGCCAGCTTTCATAGTGGCCAAACTCTATTATAACGTCACGTGAAGCACTTGGGCCCAAAAAGGACCTATAAACTTACATTGTGAAAGAAGCATCTGTAAAATGCAGCAGAATGATCAATTCCATCCAATAAAGTGTGGAAAGTCTAGAAGAGCCACACGAGGAATTAATTTAATCTGTACTCAAGTTGAACCGGAAGTTAGCCGGCTTGGTTGGCGGAAGTCTCTCATGTGCACGATCTATGGGTCACACAACACGGATGATCATTTTATTGCCATGAAGTCGAGTTTGTTTGGCTTCATGCACCACTGAGCAGCTTTCATAGGAATGAACGGGGCTCCCTCTCCTACACTGTATCCAGGTTTCACCTGTAACGTTAGCCAGCTTAGTTAGCTAAACCCCTCGTCCGTGAGATGGATGCTTCCTGCTGTGCAGTGATCCAGTAAGCGAGTGTAGTTCGGTAGATAGAAAATAGTTTCTACATGAACCTGCTCACAGTAAGGTCTGTGGATTATCTTGAGTAACTGGGTCATGATTTCTGGAAAGAGACATTGCTGTCTAACATTTTATTATTGTTATTTTTTGGTACCTTGAGCTCCACAAGCTGAATGTGTCTAGTTCCATTATATTCAAGAGAAGGCAGACATCTCTACAGCTGATATCTCCAAAACTCTGCAACTTGATTTTCATGTGAACTGTCCCTTTAAACATCTGTTATCGTCAGACTTTTTTTTTTTTTTTTTTACTGTTGATAGACGTTTAATCGTTGCAGCTCAGTCCAAGTTCGAAAAAGGTAAAATTGAAAATTTGCTGATTTTCAAGAAGTTATGTTTACTACGTCTTGGTTCTGAACAGGTGAATGTTTAGAGCCAGAGTAGCTGTTTCCAGTCCTAATGCTAAGCTAAGCTAACTGGCCTCTGGCAGCAGCAGTATGTCTCTAACAGACAGCTCATCATCAAACTTCCCTGCCAGAAATTGTAGAATATTTCCCAGAATTCCTGTTCCTTTAAGATCTGCGCCCTAGCATCATGTGGGCTGGTATTAGCTTGTCTTAATTAGACACTGATCTGCTCTGGTGGTGGTGGGCGATGTGAGACACACACACACACACACACATACACACACACACAGTATTGTTGGGAGGAAAAACCACATAGAAAAACACACTCCAGGCTCACTTGGGTAATATTTTATTTACTCGTTAATCTTCAAAACTATTTTTCATAATAAATTTCCACTTTATGTTCATCAAAGAACCGTAACAATAAAAATAAAAGTAAATACTGTAGAAAAATTGTACATATAGAAAATAAACATGGTTAATGAACACCTAGATGTAGAATCCCATTGGTTTGAGACACCTCCTTTTTGTTTCAGATGGCAACACAACAGAGAGAGAGAGAGGGAAAAGAAAGCGATAGACACGGAGGGCAGAGAGGGAAACGTACGAAACAAGGGGGAAACAACGGAAAAGGAGGTCAGAAAGGCCAGTTAAGGACGGAGAGAATACGGGAATATGTTCAGTTAATTTTGACATTATACTTTGAAATCTCACACACAGTCCTTTTCATGTCCTCTCTTGTCATTTTGCATGCATCTGACTGGTTGCTTGGAAGAACTAGAGGGGGCTTGTTCATGTCATGGCACTGTTTGTATTGATATATCGTGGAGCTACAATTCTTCAGCTGCGGAGGGCTACGGACCAGTCCATAAACAGATAATTATGCTGTAGCCCGATCGGAAAACCCATCCGTCTGTCCTGTGTTGGCCACGAGTATTGATAAATCAGTCAACCAATAGCATGAAGACAAAAGGACGCGAGGAGAGAAAAGGGAGAGCCGATGAAAAGCAACTCAAGTTGTCGTATAGCCAATGGCGTCATGGACTGGACTTTTCTATCTATTAGCAACACATGGTAACATTTATTTGATCTGTTTTTGATTCTTTTCCTCGGCTGGTTTTTGCTATAAAAGGTGGTCGATTAGAGCAGGTATAGTGGGTGTGGCCTATAAGACATCAGGCTAGAAAACAGGACGTGGCCTGTGGTGGGCGCACACATCCTGGCGTTGCACTGGAGTTACATCGCAACCCCGCAACAACACCCCATCACCCTCCTCCGCCTCCGAACAAACAAACAAACAAACAAACCTACCACCTCTGGACTTCGTGGGACACGCCACCACTTTCACAGCACAGCTCGGAGACTCAGGCATGCAGCAACACTCGAGATGGTCACACTTTTTTTGTCAATGAGGATTTGATTAAAATCGTTTTTCGGATCCCACACACTGAAAACCATTTTTATTTAGGAATACTTCAAGCCAAGGTGGTAAGTTTATGATGGTGGTGCGTCACGGTGTAACCTCTGGAGTTTCAACGCAGTATAAATCACACGGAGTAAGATAATTCACGTGCAATAAGACCCCCCCTCCCTTCCCCAAAGAGTCTATACTGCCCAAATGTTCTTCATATTCATCAGTATCATTGCCATAACAATTATCATAATGGTCTTTGTCATTTTCACCATAGTCTTCTGGTATAGTCTTCAGTCTTATGAAGATATGGTGGTCTTTAGCATTGCAGGTACGTGTATGTCTGCATGTGTTTATATTTTTAGTGTGTGTGCGTGTGTGTGTGTGACACCGCAGTGTCTGTAGGTAGCATCTGAAGTCTCAAGTATCCTGTCCAGGAAAATATCCGCTGATTCCACCCTTTGTGATTTACAGCGTCGCTGTAAAACATCAGCTCTACAGCCCGTTCATTATATTAACGACACCAGCCCTGCCTCCGCCCACTCGCTCGTAATTCACCGTCTCTATGGCTACACCCTGATTTTCTGTCCCGTTGGTGTGCTTGTTTCTCCGGCGTCCTCAGTGCTTCGTCGAGTCCCGTCTGCTAACAGGGAGGAAGGCCAAGAAGCTTGGAAGAGACACTTAGTGCTTTTTTTCTAAATCATCTTTGTTCTGGTGCTCTGCCCTCTCGCTCAACACAGTCTGCCATGTGCTTCACTTAAAGTCTTCCTCGACCTCTGTGAGTCCAACAGGAGAGGTCCGTCTGTGGCAGGGGAGTTCACTGGTCTTTTTTAATCGTGCTGGCCCCAAAATGGTTCTTAACTGGGAGTTGAACTGGTGCTTCTTTAAATCATTTGGAATGGTGTTTATGTTCATAAAACGAGCCTCTCTCAGAGGCTCTTCTCATTGGTAAATACTGTACAATAAGGGTCCATGCCCTTGGGCCAGTCTGTATATGTGTGTGTGTGTGTCTGTGTGTATGTTTGTGCTTCAATGTATGTGTGTGTGCTTGAATGTGTTGATGTTTGTGCTTGCCAGCATGTGTGCATGTGTGATTATTGGAGAGTAAACATTAACATCAGCATGTCTATGTCAGTGTGTATGTGTGTATTTTTTTTTTTTTTAGAATATATCTATTTATGTACATATACCGTTATATATAAAGGTGTATGCGTATATGTCTGTGTGTCAGACGCCTTCCGCCTCAGACGTAGTACTCCTTGTCTTTGTTCTTCTTGTTCTTGGAGATCTTGGCGATGCCCAGCGGCTTGTCCTTGGCGCTGCCGTTGGGCTGCGTGGCCGAGTTGCTGATGTAGTTGCGGCTCTCGTCCACGTGGTACGAGCCCTCGTCGCGGTTGCGGTACTTGTACATGGCGTAGAGGAGGATGAGGATGCAGAGGGCCGCGGCCGCCACGATGCCCACCACCATGCCCGTGGTGCTGCTGCTCTCCCGCACCACCTCGGACGGACCCGGGAACACCTTACCTACATCCGATATGGGAGGGCGGGCTGTGACGGGAGAGAGGAAGCACGTGATGTTACATTACAGTTTACTGCATGTATTATTCATTCGTACTGCATGTCAAGGTGATGGGTGGAGAGCCGGAGCGAGGAAATACAATGCATCATCATGATGAATTAGTTGACATGCATTTTGCATAATTCTACAAGCTGGCGAGGGAAGGCTGCAGCTCAGAGCCAAAGCTGTTTCTGTATTATCACATAATGTGTAAACAGATTACATTACAACGTGTTGAGAGGAGGGCCGGAGCACAGGTGCACATTATATCACTTTTTATTACATACATTTGACACTTTATGACGTGCACAGGCAGCCAGGGCTGCAGGGCCGTGATATATGACATCGTATTAAAAGATTGTTGGTGAAAGAATTTGCATGTGAATTCTCTGAGCTGGATGGAGATGAGGTGAGGGAGGGAAGAGGAGAAGAAAGGATGACTGTGAAGGGACAAGGGAAGGTGAAGGAAGAGATGGAGACGGAGATTGTGGAAGCGGATGGAGAGTGTTAGGTAATGCCTCGAGGCAGAAACCTAAGTGGAAATGAAAAATTCATCACAGCGAGCGACAAAGTGGCAGGAAAAGTGACGCTGAATGTGGAGACACATGGAAAAAAAAAGTCACAAAGGCAGCGTGATGTTTGGAGTCGGAGGGGGCTGTAACTGCTCGACATCCCATGTCTTGGACAGTTCGGTACGGCAACACCACTTGGACAAAATCCATGAACAGAACTGCAGTAAAACTGGAATTTCTTTTTTTAGTTTATTTATGACTATGATTATATGCTTATTTTCTAAGATAACAACAAACAAGAAAGCTTTTAAGACCTCTCAAATATTTGAGAGATTGTTGTTTAATAAAGATAAATAAGTCATAATCATTTTTATTTTTCAATCTCCCACGTACAGTCTGATATTGTATGTGGTGGTGTCTTGTAGAGCCCGACTGATATTCGGGTGGTTGTTGTAAAAGGTTCTGATACCCTTACGGGCAAATATATGTAATGGATATTTTACAGTTCTACAGTAAAAAAAATGTATACAAAATTAAATCACTGCACTGAAAAAGTTATGAATCATGTAATGTATGCATTGTGTCTAAAAAACAAAAGTTTCATATCAGCGCATATGGACAACATATAGGTCGATACCGATATGATATCGGGAAACCAAGTCGAGCTCTGGTTTATTGTACTATATTTTCTTTTTTTTATCCTTTTGGTTCTTCTGTTTGTTTCAAGCATGTGTATGAGCTGCAGAAATGATGGTGTGAAGTGGTGTGCCTTACTTTTTTTTCTTTCCAGCCCATAAAGTAGATGCACCCAATAATACATTTTACTTGAATTTTCTGAATTGCCAACAGGAATTACGATGCAAACACGTTATTTCATTTAAATCACAGCACATGCAACAAGACAGACTTTTGGGTGCAAATGCGACGAGAATAGTCACACCCTAGAGCCTTGATATGAACTACAATATATGAATAATATTATTGGACAAATGAGAAGTAAATATTTTAATATACAGATTAATACATAATTCATTAAGTAGTGTTGAAGGGGTAGGATTAAATTAGTCTATACTTCTTCTTTTCGAGCATGAAAACTGGAGTTTTTTGAAAATGTCTTTATTGAATTTGTGAATTATTTTAAGTTGTTTTTATTTGATAGTTTGTTGTCTTTGGTTTTTAAATGTTTGAAAAAATAAATTCAACAAATATGAGTTGTACTGCAGTCTGGCAGGTTGTTTGTCCAAGTGGTGTTGCCGTCCAAGAGGGCGGACGTGCTCAAGAATGCGACACTCTGATCTGGCAGCCGCTCAGATCGGGCGGTGGCAGGTTCATCTCACCTGAACTGGGGTCACAGGGGTCGATGTCTTCGTCATCACTGGGACACTCAGCCGACGCCACCAGCAGGTCGTCTGCCGACTGTGGAGAGAGGAAAAACCAGAAAAACTCACATATATATAGACACAAACTCACTATCCACAATCATCTCCAAGAAAGAAACAGCCTGTCCTCCACACCCCTTCTGTTTATTTTCTACAGCACAAAATCCATCGCCCACCCGTTCTCCAGTTTGCCACAAACACTTTTGCCTATTACGGCCCCCAGCGATGGCAGGCGGCCAGAGCGAGAGAAGAAGAAAGGAGGAGGGAGGAGAGAAACACTGAATCCTATTTCAAACCACAAGGGGAAAGCCAGTTATCATCTCCTACTCTCTTGACCCTCCCCCTCTTTTTCTCTCCTCTTCCACACCTCCTCCTGTTCTTCTCTCCATCTGATATTGGCTGGTGCTGATATGTGTTGTGGAGAATGCGCAGTGAGGAGGAATAAAAACCACTTTTTCTTCCCCCCCCTCCGGATTTCATTAAGTTTTTCATTAAGTATTCCAACCAAACACTTCATGGCTCATTTAAATCTCCTTTAGTTAACACCTCTCCATAAGCACCCTGCCAATAACCCACTTACATCAAACCTCTAACCTAACGAATCTAACCTAAAATCTCAACCACTGCTCTTTTCTTCCGCGCTCCGCTCCCTCTCTATGGAAAAGGAGCCCTTTTCCTCTCCATCCTTGCTCCTCTTGTTGCCATGGCAACTCTAAGTTCAGGCTGTTAAAAATGATGGGGAATAAAAAAAATAAATAAATAAAAAGCAGGAAAAAGGAGTGTACACCCTCAGTGGGGACCTGTGCATTGATTTGCCATTCCGGCCAGAGTGTGAGGAGGGGGAGAGAGGGGGAGGGAGGAAAAAAGAGGAAGGAAAAGAAAGATGGATACATTTTAGGAGAAGCCAATTGGGGAGAAAGAGAGAGAAAAGAAGACAGAGGAGAGAGGGAGGAGGAGGAGGACTTCAAAGTGCTGCGGTCTTTACTTAACACCGTGCTAATGTCCTCCGCATATTCATGAACCACTGTTAAACATCGCCCGCCATGGCGCTCCGGCATGAGAGATATGAACGTGTGTGTGTGCGTGTGTGTGTGATTTAACCACACTGGGCGCTCAGTGCCAGCACTAAATTAAAATTGGATTGTGATGCATTGCAGTAGATGTTAGTAACCCACAGAATAAAAGGAGAGAGCAGCAGCAGCGGCTATAAAAGACAAGAGCTCTAGAGGCAGATTACAACCGGACCAGAAGAGATTCTGAACCAAATCAAAGTGCTAAGTGGTCGATGATGTCTCAGCTAAAACCTACAGGCAGTATTTCAAGCTGGAATTCATTAAGCTTCCTCTCTGTCCTTGGTTTCTCTACTTCCTCTCCACCTCGTCTTTGTAAGATTACATAAGGTTAGAGAAGCACTTAGTTTATTTGTCTGAAGGAGCCCACACTGGTCTTGCATGGTGTGGTCGTGGTCCTGACAAGTCTACTGTGGGTATAGTTTGCCCTGAAACATACATTAGGTTATTGAAGCTTGACTCCGTCTCTTTCCTCCACTGCCTTTCCAATCAGTTCTGCCCATTGGGCTGTCAAATGCTGCTAGGGTGAGCTTAGCCTCTGGAATCCAGCCAGTCAATAAGCCTCGCTGCCTTTGCCAGGATCCAAATAGCACAAGAACCAATCAGCCGGTAGGAAACACATCACCCCCTGACTGTCAGCGATCAATGTCGCGCCACCATGCTTGATTATCGATCCGGAGGCACCTATGTGCCCTCCGCGGGAACCTGTTTTGAATCCTGATTCCAGCCAAAACAAAAGCAGACAAGTACATTTGCCAAGGCCCCTCCTCTGATCTGTGACACCCCACTTGTCAGCTGACCGACCCCATTCAACCGGGGAAGGTGTCAATTGGACTATTGATCCACCTATCACACGGGACACAATAAACACGAGAGGAAAGTCGAGACATGCCAAACTTAAATCACGTCAATGAACTGCAGAAGTTTTACTAAAGAGACCTCTGCCCCTCCTTCTGTCCCTCCCTCTTTGTCCCCCATCTCTTCACAGTCTATTAACGGAGCATGCTGACACAATCATGGACACAGATGCACGCACAAAAAGAGAGCAAAGACAAAGGAAGTGTGAGCATGCTGAAAGAGCAAAATCTCTACCTGAGCAGCCGAACAGTGCCAACGACCGTCCATGCCTCCCTGACTGCCTAGTTCACACATAGTAGCTGCACTCTGTCCACACACACTCTTGCAGAAGATTCAACAGCTTGTCTGCTACTTTCACAACTGGAGAAAAAAAATCAAACACGCGTGCACATACACGAGCTCTATAACAGACAAACGTGCTCCATTGGTCTCTTTCGATTTAGACACAGTTACACAGACACACAGGCTGAAGTTGGCAGGCTGATGAATAGATCCTGACGAGAGAGGAGAGAAACTAGCTCCACTACTGCAGATGGTGAGATAGAGTCATACACCGCCTGCATTAACAGCCTATCACTGAAGCTCAACCACAGAGAGAGAGGGTGGAGGGAGGGAGGGTGGGTAGGATGGAGAGGAGAGGAGGGGGGGGAGTGACGGGTAAATATGGAAAGATATGGAGGGAGAGAGAGCAAAGGAGAGTGAGAAGAAAGGAAAAGAGAAAAGTGAAGCGAGGGAGGAGGGAGAAAGTATCTCCAGAAGATGGATAGCAGGCGGAGGGAGGGCAAAGAGGGAGAAAAAGATGTGAAAGATGTGCAGAGAGGAGCGAAGAAGAAGAGGAAGAAAAAAACAGACAGGGAGGGAGGATGGGAGCGAATGAGAGATAGATGTTCAGAGTGGAAGTGTCTGGGTCAGCTGATTCCTGGGAGCCAATCGGGGCGCCGCTGTGAGCCTCAGGTTTTCTTCTATCAGTCTTGCCATCAAACACAGGTACCCACACACACCTGAGCGCACACGAACACGCACACAGACAGATACCAAACATCAAAAACCAAACTCGAAGCTCTGTGACTCAGAGCAGCCTCTAGCATAAACACACACACACACACGCATGCACACACGCACACGCACACACACACACACACACACACACACACACACACTCTCTCTCTCTCACCGAATCTCTCCCTCTCTTCTCCTCGCTGGTGCTCAGCTGTCATGCATTATTAATCCCTTCCACTTTTTCAACAGGAATAAAAAAAAAACCAAGGAAATTCAATAAACTGTGGACTTCAGGAGGAGGCACATAACACATTCTCACTGCACAAAAAAAAAACTAACCGTAGGAGTAAACCCGCGGGGCGACTTAGGCAGATCAACGCGCACCCCGAACCCAGGCGGGCGCCTGAAAATCGATACGTTTCTTGGACCCGACGCCCCTCTGGAAGACATCCCTCACTGCCCCTCCTCTGATGCAACGTGCTGCAATTCAAGCCTATTGTTCTCAATCCACCTGAGTGTTTGTGTGTGCGCGCGCGTGTGTGTGTGTGTGTGTTCGCCTCTACATCGCATGTGTGCACCGGTTGAGGCCAGGTTTGGTTGCCAGGCAACACTAGGCAGCCTCAATGGAGATGCTGTAGATCCTTCTTAAACAAGACAAACACACGGAGAGAGTTTGGGGGCCGGCAGGAGCGATTCGCCTTTCTGCCAAACACACACACACACACACATTCTGCAGCATGTTGAGCCTATAGCGGGTCTGACCTAGTTCTCATGCAGTGATATTGACTCCGGTGCACACGACTCTGCATCCCAGATTTAGCACCGTCATCAGCATAGGGTAAGAGCAGGAATAGTTTGGTTAAAACGCCCCAACTGGGACAGATTGAGAGGTGAAGTGTGAAAACAAGCCACTGTGACAACGCTGTCACTCCGCAGCACCATCCATCCTCTTCTCATATCCATTATTGATGCCTGAGGCTTAGCTCACAGCTCTCTGCGTTCTATTATTTATGTCTGAAACAGCTGGCGGTTGATACACAGAGGAGCTATTCTCTATGGGAGTCTGGAATGGGAGAGAGCAAGCGAGCAGCAGGGGTAGTGGGGCTCACTATCTCCATGGCAACTTGTATCATCGGGATGGAGAGAGAGAGAGAGAGAGGGAAAAAAAAAAGTCTCTTTTCGGTGCGGCAGGCAGGCGGGCACAGTTTTATAACACAGAAGAAGAACTGCAGCACACACAGACGCCCACAAAGAGCCTGACAACATCTCACTAGTGATCCGAACAAAAGAGTCTGTGGCGCTGATAATGTATCCTCTGACATTAGCATCGACTCTGCAGTCAGATCCACTATAAATACGCCTCAATAACACTTACGCATTTCTACTGTAGAGTCCCATTTGCATCAGTTTACTAGACGCGTGTTATGGAAAAGCTATTACGGCCTCCATTAACACAAACATCTCTCCTCCTATAATTTAACGGGTAGGGGCCACTTAGTCAAGAGTTCGTCATCTAATCCATTCATGTGGATGTGCTGGAGCAGAAAGATTATATGTGAGCGGTGTATTGACGTTTCTGGCTCCGTCTTTTTAACAACATTTGATTTAGATGTAAGTTTTGATATAGATCAAATACTCTTAATCACTCAAGGCAGTTTTTTCTCGCCACTGTCGCCAGCGCGCTCGTTCATGAGGGAACGTTTTTGCCTCTGTAAGTTAAAGCGTATAGACTCTGCTCTGAATAAAAAGCGCCATGAGACAAATTTTCATTCTGATTTGGTGAGGAGATACAATTTGTTGTGCTTTTTATAGATTTTAAAAAGCTGCCTACGTAGAAATGAAATGGGATATTGCTCTGACTCTATCATCTGATCATTAAAAAGGCTGTGGGGGGAAAACAAGAAAGAATGACATACATAAGCCTTCATATTTCAACATGGTAAAAATCAAAATTCTCCCATTTAAAACAACGCTTGTGGCCATTTCAGTATCGATTTCTGAGTTTATGAGGTGCACTTGATTGAGAGTCCATGTGAAATTTCCCGTGTTAACGCCTCGACATACTAAACTGACATTAAAGAATTAGCTGCATCGTCTCCTGTGTCTCAGCCACAAAGCTGCCCTTGAACACACCCCAAAGACTACAGCCGACAACCAACACGCTCTTATGTTTAGCGCCTGCGTAAATGGAAATACAAGCATTTTTTGACACCACTCCCTCTAATATAGCGGCTTCTAATCGAGAATATGTCTGATAAAAAGTTGCAAATGGCCCCTGCGAAGAGGCAGAGGAGAGAAATAAGGACAAGCCGCAACAAAAAGGAGAAAAAAGCCAGCAACAAGGGCTGTCCAGTGCCAACTAGAGCCGCAGATGCTCACTGACCGCCCTGACCGTCGGCCTGGTGTGTCAGGGCCTTTAGATCCACAGTCAGCGCCCAGACGCTTTACAATACCAACTGAAGTAGAAGTTGGAGTTTACACGGTGCACATGAACGCACATGAAGCAGCTCACCCGTGAATGAGAAAATGTCGTAGAGACTCTCAGCAAAGGTTTTTATTACGTGACTACGACCCTGGTCACATGTCAGAAGTAACAAAACCTTTCAGCCGTGGATTATCTGTAACTTAAGATATCAGATAAATGTAGTAAAATGGAGGTATCAAGTTGCAGAAAATGGAAATGCTCAAGTAAAGTAGCTCAAAATCATACTTAAGTACACTGTAATTAGTTACATTAGATTTCTAATTTTACTGCAAATTTATGTTGTTTCCAAATTAGATTAATTGGCAGCGTTGGAATGTAACTAAGTACATTTACTCAAGTACTCTACTTAAGGCAGATATTGTTCTTCTTCTTCACTACATCTACATTTACTGGATAACCTTAGTTACTTGTTACTTTGCAGATTACTCGCTGCATCAGAGCCGAATGGAACATTTTTAAATCTATTTAATCTATTTCTAAGAGAACTGATGCTTAAGTACATTTAATATCAGATACTTTCAGACTTTTACTCTACACTACTATTCGTACGTCTGAAAGTAATATTTAAACACAATATCTTTACTTCTGCTCAAGTACGTCTTTTGGTTACTTTTACAACACTCGTTAATGCAGATTACTTAAAATCTGCATTAGCTGATCCCTTATTTGGCGCTATATAGATAAAATTAACTGGACTCGCCTCAACAGAAACAAGAAAACATCAGATGAAGGTTAAACTTATCTTATATTTATGTGTTGTGCAATATTTTGATCGGCTGTGTGAGATGAGACGCTCTTGCTTCTCATTACAGTAATAAGTCGACTTTCCAGATATCTGCTCTTTCATTTCATAAATTCCTACATCAGTGATTAAAGCCTTATTTAGTTCTCCTGCTCCCACGAGCTGGAGCAAAGTGATATAAGACTTTTAAATCAAGGTTTTAAACTTTGATGTCAGAGCATCCCAGTGGCCTGAGGGTCTAAAAATAACTCCTCTGCCTTTGACTGAATCTTGAGCATTCATTATTCTCCACCTTCTGCTTCAAACTACCTTCTACATCTCTTTGTAATTTATTTCAAAATGTTCTTCAATAACTCTGATTCAGGCTTTTAACGGCTTCTGCTTTTCTGTTTTTGATGTCTTATGTAAAACAGCTCGAGTCGTCTTTGTGTACAGAATGTGCGACATAAATAAACTCGCCTTGCCTTGAGTGGAGTTTAAAACAATCCCACTCCTCCAGACATATCTCGCAATCCTCGAGTCCTTGATTAGTGGGCTCTGTGCTTGCTAATCCTCTTACTGATTCCGAAAAAGAAACTTATCAAAGCGAATTAACACTTTTTAATTACCCATTGTCACGCCAACAGGAGGGCCGATAGGAAACATGTACAAGATATCTGAGGCATTACATACAAGTCAATCTGTGACCACACGCAGGAAGGATTTAGTGAGTTCTTTAATGTTCACAAACCTGCTGTGTGGTGCCTTGTTTCCTGTTGGTGGCCGTGGTGGTTGTGATGTCACTGATGGAGGGGGCGGAGTCAGAGCGGTTGCCTCCAGCTGCAGCGCTGGACTGCGGGGTGATAGAGGAGGACGGCATGTCGCCGACCAGCCTCGCGCTGCCGTCCACCCTGATGTGCGGGTGCCCCTCGGCGGCCATGTTGAGGATGCGGAGCCCGTTGTAGTAGAGGCCGGACAGCTGACCCTGGAACATGCCCGTGCCTCGCTCGCCTCCACCCACACGCACCGTCGTCTGGCTGTTGAAGATGGTCAGCTGGCGACCTGCATGCACACACACATACACAAACACACACGCACCCAACACGCACCAAACACGCACACACGTGCACCAGGAAGGAAGGCGGACGGACACACGCAAAATACAGCCACACGCACACACATACCAGTGGTCACATACGCGCATACATACACACACAAGAGTGTTTGAGTGTTACACAATTCACCACCCCCAAGCCATGGTGAAAGGATGGGATAGATTAAGCATGGCAGAGCAAAAATCGAAGCCGTGGAGAACCGTGGAGAGGGCTGAGACTGAGAGAGTGGAGACGGAGAGAGGAAGAAGAGGCAGACGGGTGAAGAGAAGTCGAGGAGGAGGATGAAGAGGGAGAGAACAGAAGGAAGGAGGAAGAGGCAGCAGATGAGAGGAGTCAGAGGGCCCTGAGAAGACGGGGCTGACAGATGGCTGCTGTGGTGATGGCTGTGCGGCACGACATTGTATTTGAAGGAGCAACAGACAGGCAGACAGAGAGACAGAGATCTAGAGAACTGTTGTAACAGCCCTATGAAGCATGCACAGGTTATAAGCTCTAGCACTGCTCACTGTTAAAGGGACTAGAGGCTAATTTAAGGAGCTCTGCTGAAGTTTAGGAGGAAAACTTTTACATTTTTTTCAAAAAAAGGAAAAAAAGCATTGCTCTATTAAGTCATTTCAAATTTACATAATTCTTACATGTCGCAATACTTTTCATGCATTTTAATTTGATTACAAAAATTTGTTTTTCAACATATAATCTTTAGGAAATGCTTTATCGTTTACAATTTGATAATAAACACAATTATTTACCAGTCTTAATAAAGCATCTTTTATCAGTACTTCTTTTTCTATTTTCCGATTTATTCACATTTAAATCTCTCCATCGTCCCTTTAACCTGATATTATCAGATACACACTAACAAGATACGTTCACAGGCACTACAGTTTACACAGTATTACACACTACAGCTGCCCAACTTTTAAATACTTAGTTATGGATTTAGATTTTTAGATGTTAGTTGATGGTGCACAATAAAGTAGATTCAACTGTCTTCAAATTGTATTTTTTAAAGCTGAAAGTTTTAAGGAATTTTAATCAGGGTTTTTACCTTTGTCGAGTAGCCAATCGTCAACTACTCGACCGAGCCGATAGGGGATTCGCTGTCTGGCGATGGCCAGGCGCTCGTTATCAATGTTGCCTTTAATTTAGAGATGAAAACACAGTAGTAATTACGCACATCCAAACGTGGTACAGGAGCTGGATACAAAAAGAACAGCAATGAAAAGAAAGTAATGGTCTGCTCATTGTTAGCATGTCACTGCGTTAAGGTAAGCTTGATGAGGAGCTGAATTCACTATGTTTCCAGTGAGCGGACTCTTACTCTCTGTTCATTGGGTTTAATTTAAAGAGACATTTCAGGGGTTAACATCTGCAAGAGCACAGGGAAATAATGTTACAGCTGCCACATACTGTCTATATGACTGACTGAGTTTAGAGTTACATACATATAGGAAGAACCCTCACACACACCTCACAACAACTAGCATTTAGCATTTTAGCTATCAGCTGTCTCATTGTGTTAAAGACTGCTACCTAAGATTACCACTTTAAATATGAAAAAACAACAAATGTAAAAACAAAGACTATGTTCAACAAAATACACTTTTACACTTTTTTTCTTATTTTTTCACTCTAGTTAAACATTTAACTCACAATATGACATGTTTTTAAATTATTGTTTGACCAAAAATGCACCAACTGTTATTATTATAATCTTTTATGGTGAGAAAAACAACCTGGCTAATTGACTATTTTCATAAATTACCTTTAACACTATTTAACAGGCCTAACATGACATAGCTGGCTACTATACAAGCTATTGTAATAAACTATCTCATTTTATGGTTTAAAAAGTCATGTTTCATATCAGATCACACATATTTCATTTCAAACACAATAACATAAAACAAAGCTGCAATTAAATTTCTCAACCTTCAGTGTTTGAATATAAACATTGATAGGAACAATCAATAATCAGGAGGTGGGTTGATTTGGACTAAGGTGTAGTTAGCTCTGTCCCAGGACAGGCAGTGCTGTGGTGGCCTGGAGGGTTGGGCTTCTGTGGGCGGGGCAGGGCCTACCTGAGGGGTAACGCTCTATGACCGGCAGGTCGTCCAGTTGGAGGGTCGCATTGCCTCCGCTGCGGGTGAACCGAATTATGTGGTACTTCCCATCGTTGACAAACTTGGAGCTCTCCTCGATGTTGATGTCATCAGTGCCAACATTAAACACTACTCTAATGTTGCCTTTGTCCTGAGGAGGAGGAGGAGGAGGAGAGAGAAATGCTTCAGGGTGAATGTGACTGGCAGGCAAGGATACAGTTTTGTTTTTAAGGTCCTAGTTTATGGTGCTTGATGCCTAACAATCCGTTCAACCAACTGAGTTATTTGCATCGGTACGTGGAAGTGGCTGCGCTTTAAGCGAATCCATTGCACTTGGAATGTGGAAAATAAGGACCTCCGACAGGGAAAAGTGCAGTTGAACAGGCGTAAAAGTCGATTTCCAAGTCGGAAATTTGGCCAAGATCCACCAAGCCCGACACGGATGACATCACAGAGGTATGGTGGCACACATAGTGAACATTTACCTTTACCTTTTCATCACTTTTCACTTCATGCACTGTTTGTGCTGTGAAGCGTGCTGTAACAACAACTTTGTGGTTGCCATTATCATTCCCACTCAGTGGATTTATGCTTAATAGAAGTCTCTGTAAGCAAGCGGCACAAACTTACTCTTCCTGTCTCCCTTTTAGTGCCCCTAACTGTTAAATCTGCTGCTGCAGTGGCTCTTGAAGTTCACAGACTTGCCACACAAACATCCGTTTGCTTCAGGCACAAACACTGAGACGCATTTAGACTGGAAGTCGGGGATACCGACTCAGAGATATCGACTTTCGTCTTGCAATGCACTGCAGCATATCCAGAAGTTGTTGATTTAAGCCTGCCAACTATAAAATGATGTGGGTTGATCAGAAGTTGCTAAGGTTATTAGAAAACTTAAGACAACTACCAGACAACAGTTTCATGAAGTGTTCCCGAGCCCATGTAGAATTTTTCTTTATACAGCGATCCTCGCCTCGTCCTTGATTGGTGCTGACCTAAAACGAAGATTTCATACCCAATCATGATACTAATGCCTGTTATCAGTCAGGGTTGTATAAAGGTTTTATGTGGCTTCAGAGGGAGCTGCACAAATTCTGATAAATCTCCTGAAGTGATGTTTCTTTTCTCCTGAAGTTTGGAAATAAAGAAATCTGGAGGTGTGGGCTTACCAGACCTCTGTGACCTCATACCTGCTTGTGACTAGCAGCTCAAGTACATCAGCTGCTAGTATAACACATCTGAATCTCCGACGGAACTGTCTTTGGTGAAATTGCATTATGGGTAATGTAGGCACCAGGTTTTGACAAGAATGAAGAATGCAGGGAATAGAAAAGACGATACATCTTGCTTTGCTGTATCTATTTTGTCTAAAAAGCATCACAAGTTTGAAGGAGGGCAATTCAACATCAGTGGAGTACCCTTTGACTTCCTTGTGCTCCCTTTGGTCAGTTCTCTCTTGTAAAGAACATAATGAGTCCACACTTGAGGAATTTCCCACCAATGACAAAGCAAAACAAACTAAATAGTGCTCAGATTCTTCGTTGGGTGTGTTTGATTTCCACATAATGAACAAATAAGTAAGATATATCGAACAGTGCTGTGGATAAAATCCGATAACAAACAATAAACATAAAATATTCAGCAGGTGGGAGCAGTAACCGAGGGATTGAGGCCAACTGTACATAAAAGACACATAAAATTATATTTGAAGTTTTCTGTCTGATGACATTTTAATGGAGAAAATATATTTGTTTAATACTTTCATAAAAATATATGATCTAGTGATCTAAATAAAAGTATCTAGCCAGCGTGCACAGACACCGACTGCCCCGTAGCTCCTTCCGGCCAGCGGGGAGATGTTTTTGTTTCTGGATTTATTTCCTTTTATTCGTCTGAATTATTGATTTAATGATTGCTGTCAGGGTGTCGAGAGATTTTCTACAAATACAACATAAATGCTTCTAGAATAAATTACCAACCCTGGCTTTTATATTTGTTTAACTTGACATCAGATTTGCACCACTGCCCTCATTAGCTTAATTAAGAACAATAGATTTCTGAGCGACAGCCATCTGTGCAGGTTCTGCCACGATCACGTTTGTGTTTGGACGTGAATAATAATAATAATCACACTGAAATCAAGATGTCATTAACTCCTTTATGTTTGCATTATGCTGAACCACCAGACTGGTGTTGTGTGCGGCGGTAAGTGTTGGTTCAGTGTACTGGCTGTTGGCAGTTTTGAGATGTAGGACACACTTGTCTACTACCTGATGGCACATGCAGTGTGAGTAATGAGACAGACTTAATGTGTCTCAAGAAAGTCTGTGGATAAATCAAATAAATAAAAAAGATAAATGAATCACGTCCAGTCAGTTTATGTGTTGAAGAAGTGGATTCCTGGAGGAGAAGCAGCCCGCTGTTTGAATACAAGGGTGTGAACTCACTATCTGAAGCTGAAGGTAGTCTCCCAGGCCAGACGCGCTGTCCACCCGCAGCAGAATGGCTTGTTTCTGTTGGGTGCTGAACCCGAGGGCCAGCCGGTCCGCCCTGGTGCTGGGACGCTCGTTAGGCGGCCACGTGTAGACCACCACACCTCCGTCACGCCCAAAGATATAGGTAGTCCCAGCTGGCTCACACAGATAAAAAATTTAATTGCAAGCATGCCTGTGTGCCGTAAACAGTGCTATGTGTCATCGGAGGTTCTCCACTGCAGACGGAACCTGGGTCTATTTTTTCTTTTTAAATGTTTAAGACAGAAACGTTGCAGCACGTTGTTGGAAAATAACAATAAAACTTTCAAATGTCATAGTTGACTGGCCTTCTTGTTCCTCCCACACGCTAAGGAAAAAAAAGAAACTCAGTATTTCCCGGACTACAACATTGCTGCAGGAGGCTGACTGTGATAAGTGACTCATACAAATAACAGCATACAATGAACTGACTCTCTGTATGGTGACTAAATAATCGCTGCCTGTAAGGCTGTTGAGAATAATATAGAGCTAAACGCTTGAAAATGAGTGGCGGACTTTATTAAATGTTTACAGATTAGAATAATCAAACCAGACACTGAACAGGTAGTGTTTTTGTGCCACTTCAGAATCAACAGATGACAGTGCCCTCACGTGGCGGCTCTGAAAAAATGCACATGAAATTCCTTTGAATCCAAAAATCATCCAGGTGCATCAGTCCTACACCAGTGTTCATGTTAGATAAGGTGTGTTTTCTGCAGTTTAGAGACTGAGGATGTCAAAAGTATTGATATTTTGATACCATATGTTTGAGAACAATTCAATATCAGAGACTATACCCCATTAACTTTTGGTGTGGATTTGGAAAAAGGGACAGATCCGTGAATTTTTTTCCATTTTCTTTTTTTTACTTTCTAGGAAAGTAATGCATATACCTTGATGAAAATGGCTGATGGCTGGTAACTTATAGTGAGTACAATTTGATGCGGATCAACAACAATCAGGCTCTAGCGGATTTAAATATTTTTTCTTAGATATACGATTAGGCTCGATTGAAATAAAGGGGCTTTAGCTGAGGTATGCGCTCTGCTGAGGGCCATTCTAGTTTAAAATCGGTTGATATGCGTACAGCACGTCGACTCTCTCTCTGTGCAGATGGTTCATAAAAAAGGACAGAAAAATGTCCTATTTTGCATCCATAGGACTTTGTTTTTCCTTTTGCTGTGGTATCGAAAAAGGTAATGAATCCCGTCTTAATACTGGTTTTGTATCAACGTTTAAAATAGGCAAAAAGCTTTTAAAAATGCTGCCCCTTCTATAGAAGGACCTGAAATGAGTTAATACTATGGGAGGACTGTCAAAAAGTCTTAAAATATCAGATTTTAAATGTATTTAAGTATCAAAAGTACAAGTGTGGGCAAATTAACATGTATTTACATGTATGTATATACTGTATACCATGTGCTGATTAATTATTGGAGCTCAGATTATTGGAATCTGTTTTTTTAAGCTAATTATCAATAAAATAATAAAATAATTTGCTACTTTGATCCTAATGCAGCATGTGAAGTAACTAGTAACTATTAAACTAAAACTATTAAAGTATAACATAGCAGAAAATGGAAATACTCAAGTACTTGAGTAAATGTGCACATCTACACATGCATGTTTAAACCTGATGCTATGTGATCTACATATATATTAATCAAAATCAGCTGTTCATACCATCAAAACTACAATTTGTCCGTAATCCACGTAGATCTGAGAGAGACACACTGAAAAGCAAAGACTCACCATCGTTGCAAAGCGGCCCGGCGTACGACGTCATGCTGCAGTCACAGGTGAAGCCCTCCCACTGCTGCAAACAAACCCCCTGATTTGAGCAAGAGTCTTCTTGACATGTCGTGCTTGGACCTGCAGTAAGAGACGTGTTGGGGTCGGAGGGTGCGAAAGTTAGGAAAAAAGATAAACAATCACACTTTTGCTGCTTGTTTTTTCTCTGGAGCCCAGTGTGTTCACAACAGTTTGGCAGTTGTTATTTTCTAGAGCACATTTCCTTGGAACGTTTTTTTGAAATGGCCGGGTTGACTGTTGTGCTGCGATGGTGTTAAGATTAGTGGTATTAGTAGAAAAAGAATTGCGAGATATTGTGGATAGGCTCCCATACTTTAGCTTCACACAAACAGAGGATGTTAGTTTGGCCGTTCGGACTGAAACTAAACTGGAATCTGTGCGAGAAATACTACTTTGAAAAATGTGGAGAGCATGCAGGTGGTGAGGCTAGATGAGCGGGGCGAGGACAGGAGGAGGAGTTAAACATAAGAGGGCAGAGTTATGTTTAAAGGCCTTCATCTCAATACTCTCTCTTCAGCAGTGTGTCACCGTTCTCTCCCTGCCTCGTGCTGAAACCACACAGGAGGAGAACGTCAAAGCTCTGCACTCCGTTCTCCCTCCTTGCACTTCTCACCCGAGGCGTGGAGGAAAGGGTGCGGAATGGTTCACAAACGGAGTATTGAAAGTTTAGGATGGGAGTCAGTAGGAGGGGTTAGAGAGCATGCTGCTGGTGGAGCTGTGGTCAACTCAAGTCAAGCGGTGGTGATGTCACTACTGTGATGAAGTCACTACGGTGGCTAGGAGAGGACAGGTCACCTCTGACCTTTGACTCTGGATCACTCTGGATCCACACAACACTGGACACCACTGGGTAGTTTCAACACACTCACTCACACACACACACACACACACACACACACGCACGCACACACGCCCGTACGCACTCGCGCTCACGCACGCACTTTCCCCCCCACACGTGTCTCACATGCTCACACAAAGCGATATACCTTGCAAGTCAGCTTTCATCAATGTAACTTTTGTCAGCCCAACAAAAAAGCAAACAAGCAAATCAAGTTAGATGGTTAGTCAATGCACACAGATGCCTGTGAACTGCTGAGAGAGTGTGGAAGAGAGAGAGAGAGAGAAAACACAATGTGCAGAGAGACTGAGGAGGAGATGAGAAGAAAAGAGAGAGAAAATTTACATCTAACAAGACCAAAAGCTGGGTTAGTGGGTTATCCTCATAAGAGAGAGAGCATGACTTAAATGAAAACTGAAAGAAAAGGCAGTAGGGGCATGGGGACCAGGACAGATCTACTGGTGTGCTGTCTGTGTGTTTGCACCTCACCTTCACAGCCTCGCTCTACTTGTCCCATGGTTACCAAAGCATCAGCCGAAAGGTCAGGGAGGCGGCCGTTTAGATCGAGGGTTGCGAGGCAACCCTGAAACCCCTCGCGGGAGTGGACCAGCTTGGGCAGGTCTCGGTACATCTCTTTGGCGACGCCCCCGATGTACAGGTCACCTGACGAGGAGCAACAGAGTGAATGGCAGCTTCATGGACCAATTACAATGCCTGACTGCATCAGTGTCAGGGACGCAGGCAATCATTGTCATTATTGATTAGTCGAGCCTTTTTGATTTGTTTGGAAAAGGTTACAAATGTAAGCACAGACAGCTGCACAGTTTCTCTTTTTTAAAGGCTGGAACCAGTGAATATTTATTATAACTTTATATCGATAATGTTTATTGTTGGACATTAACTTTTATGACCTATAAAGGAATAGTTATGCATCTGCCATCTTCTTCCGAAACGCAGGTGTTATTTGCCAGACTATTTCTCTATGTGGGAATTAAATAATTATCCTTAAAACAAACTGTCCTTCTTTAATCATATCATCTAATTTTAGGCTACAGACAAATATGAAGCTAAGAACAAAGACTGGAAACAGCTAGCTTGGTTCCGTCCGAAGGCCATAAAATCCATCTAGCAGCACCTTTGAAGTTCATCGGTCAGGAGCATAACCTCCACGTCAAACAGCAAATTGTCATTTTTACACTTTTGTATGTGAAGAGATTAAATACAATAACATATAACATGTTAATTAGTCAGCTTTGGTAGTGCTGGTAGCTTCATATTTATCGTCTAGATATGAGAATAGAGCTGAAAAGAATATTAACCTATAACTATTTCAACAATTGATTAATAATTTCAGTCATTTTTCAAGCAAGAATGTCAAAGTCAATGTGTTGTTGTTGATTTGCTGCTTTTCTTTGTCATTTATTTGGGTTTTGGACTGTTGGTTGGACAAAAGAAGCCAATCTGAACACGTCACTTTGGGCTCTGGGGTAAATGTTTGACCAACTCGCAAACTAAACGATGAATAAGTCAACTGTCAAAATAATCAGGAGATTAATCAGTGGTGAAAATAATCGTTCAGATTGGTATTAATCATCTCACTAGAGCGAAAAAGTGATTCCCTACATGCTGAACTTTTCCTTTAAATCAGCTTCCTGTGACGCAGTTTATCAGGAGTATAAGCTCTTGTCGTTGAAGCTCCACTGCTTGTATCATTGTGCATACCCTTAAGGTCGAGGTTCTTGGCGCCCATGGTGGTCTGCGTGGTGACTTTGGTGTCGATCTTGACCGTGTGGAGATTGTTCGTGTCTCGGGATATGTGCACGTTGTGCCAGTGGTTGTCATTGAGGGGACTGTTAGAGTTGCCTTTGATCAGGTGTGCACCGTTGCCCAGATCTGAGATGTAATGGAGGTAGCTAGAAAGGGAACAAGGAAAGGAGAGAGGAGGGGTTTTAAAAAAACTGAGGAGAGAAAAGGCAAATTAATCGTATTCATGATGAAGACCAACACAGGGTCATATACTTCAGGGCATTATAATCTGTCTTGAAGAAACTGTAATTACAAGATGAAAAAAGGAGCTGCATTTTTCATGTTCCATATTTCAGCCTCATAGTCGAGAAGTTTCTTTTTCGTCCATCAAGGACAACGTTAACTGTAAATCCTGAATGGTAAAACTCGACATGCACATTTCTGCAGGACAGACATTACCATAAACACATATTCAAACTGGACAATGATTAATTTCCCTTTGTTTTCAGATGTTATTTACACACTGTGCTTTGTCCAGCTCACCCTTTAACCAGCTCTACCACAATGAAGTCATTGCCGTCTCCCCTGTTGTAGAGAATAAGGCCGTCGGGGGACGTCGTCTTGAACTGCATGAAGAGATGCATGGAGTAGTAGGCCTGCAGCGTGGGCAGCGTGACGAAGCTGGAGCGCGAGCGGAAGGTGACGGGGTCGGCCACGATGATCTTATAGCCGATAACAGCGTTGAGCTCGCAGTAGTCGATGTCGCCGTTCTTGCACAAGTCGATGTAGGGCATGCCGTTCAGCGCCAGGCCCTGGAGGTGGCCGATGAAATTGGAGGGCACGGCGGGCATGAAGCGCTTCTCCGTCACGATGCCCGTCTCCACATTGTGGAACTCCAACTGGGTGTGGTCGCCCGCCATCTGACCTGGTGGCGGGGGGGGGGTAAACTTCAGAGGTGAGGGCTACGGAAGGTTGGGTTTCATGTGGAACTGTTCAAAAACTAAAACTAATACTGATCCTAACGCTTATTCAAACACCTAAACTAACAGTGACAGACTGCTAGCAGTAGATGTAACAGACACTCTGTGGTTACATGGACGCTCTAAATAAAGTGATGTGATAAGGTGTCATGCCCCAAAGCGTTCGATCATAATAATACTTTTTTGGTTCTGGAATTATAACAGAAAAGTTCTGTTTTACTATCGCGATGTTTCTGTTCCTCTGGGGGGCAATTCAACCGCCTCTCTCAACCCAATTCAATGAATTAAGACCGGGCTGGATCGGATTACATCAGGCATTTTTATTCTGTTTATTCGTGGAATAATAGGGTCCATGTAAACACAGCTACTGTTACTAATACTATAACCAATGTAAGTACGAGTGCAGCAGATTCACAATGATTATTTTCACTTACACAGGTAGAGTTGTCTAAAAAAAGAAATAAAACCCTCAATGTTTGTCTTATAGCAATAAATAATAAGAAAAAAACATTTTAACATGTAAAACATTTTAAAACAGAATACAAGCAGAAGTCTACACACAGATTAAAGACCTGAGAGAGTTTATAGAGTCATTTTATTGTGAAAATCTCAAAGTAATGCTGCTGTGGTTACCTTCGACGGGCTGCAGGTCGTCCACGGTGAGTTTGAGGCTCTTGCCACGCCGGACTACCCTCACTGTGTGCCACTCATTATCATTGAGGCCCGACCCCGCAAAGATGGTCTCTGGGCCTTTACCTACACATAGCCCAGAGCACCATTAACATAATGCACAGAGAGGTGGAGAGAGACAGACAGAGACAGAGACAGAGACAGAGAGAGAGAGAGAGAGAGACAGAAGAGATCCAGAAACAGAGACAGAAAGAGAGAAGAAGAAGAAGAATCCAGGCAGGTTGAATTAAAATTTAAGGACAGAAAGGGAGGAAATGGAGGGACAAAGCGGAGGGAAGGAGGAACCATACATATCCTGGGGAGACAAACACCTCCGTGTCAACGCACACACTCTCTCCACAGATAAGACAGACAGGTCTCCTTGCAGATAGGCCAGCGAGACAGATGATGTGACACAGACGGACAGACAGAAAGATTAACATAAATGGATGCCATGGGTGCCTAAGATGGAGACTGTGAGTCACAACAGGCCCACGCTGAGACAATCCATCTGTGGACAGATCACACCGCCATGATGACCACCTACTACCCACACATGCACAGACAGCACATTCGCACCCCCTAGTCTCCTTAAACTGCTATACAACCCTCTCGCCCCCACACGTATAACATAGTCTACATGCAGGATCTTCTTTTTTTTTTTCTCTTTCTCGCAGTACCTCAAACATCCTCATGGTGGCACTAGACACACGGCGGAGCATCAGAGAGCTCTCCAAGGTGCTGATGTGCAGCAGAATGAAAGAAGCTGAGCTGTCCTCTCATGATGTCTCTCTCTCTGCCCATCTACCAGCTCCCATCTTCACATAGTTGACTGCACACATTTGACAGTTCCCAAAAACCTCAGAGTCCCCCTTCCTCCCACTCGCTACAAGCACCCCACCAACCTTGAACACAACACCGGCCATTTCCCCACACGCACGCACACACACGCACGCACACACACACACACGCACACACACACACACACGCCCTCCCCCTTCCTCCTCCGAGCCCTGTTGGTTTCGAGCAGTGCGAGTGAGTCTGCTTACGGTGACCTATAGGAGGTAATGATGGGGGAGGTGAGAAGTAAACTGACCCGAACGGATTCTTGCTGCAGAAAATGTCAAGCATGTCTACATCACTCATGGAGGCACGCAGGCAGACACACACACACACACACACACACACACACACACACACACACACATAAACACACTCACAGGTAGAGTGAGGCAGAGAAAGAGGGAGGCACTCTGACACGCAAATGTAATCAAACGGATATGAGGAGTCAATCAAAATGGATATGGCAGTGTGAAATGTGTGTGTGCGCACAGTTAAAAGAGTGTGTTGTGCGTTTAGAGAGGACACAGGGTTCCCCTGAGGAGACTCAGCTGTGCTCTGGGCATGAGCATCTCATCCTGTTACCATGGATCACTGCCTAACGCTGAGTGAAGGAGAGAATACGTGTATGTATGTGTGAGCGTTTCCGTGAGTGTGTATGTGTGTGTGTGTGTGTGCTTTTGCATATGTAACCAAATACTCAAAGAATGAGCAGACTGATGTGAGGGTGAGGCAGTGATCTGTGTCAACCTGGGAACAGGGAGAGGCACAAATACACACCGGTAAACACACACATGCACACGAGCGCCTATTTTGGGTTCGGCGGCGCGGAGAGCTCGGTTTTAACGCCGAGCTCCGCGGCGGTCAGCAGACAGTCTGCGCTCCGTGCTGCTGAAAACCAAAAGACGGCGAGGCGAGACAATTCACACACAAAAGACAAAAGGGACTGTTTGTGGTAGTGGGAATGCAATTCAAGCCAAAATGACGAGCTAGTGGAGATTATAAGAGCAGGATAATGAAAACACAATGACAAAAAGCGTTTCATATTTCATTAGCTCTAAATAACAAATGGCTTTTCTGCTGGATAAGCCTCAATCTCTCCCATGCCGGGGCTTTTATTTGACTGCTGAGTGGACTATTTCAGTGGCGCCCGGCTGTTAAATACATTTTTTTTCTCCCCCTCCCCTCGAATATAAGATGTATAATTTATTGTATGCACACGGTGTGCCAGAAAAGTGGCTGCCTACTGAAATGTTCATTGAGACAGCCGGTCTAAAATTGGCCGACAGGCATGCGGGATAGCAACAGCGCTGTGTGGCTAGTAGGGTTTCTATGGCAACTGCAGTCGTCCATTTCACCACCTCTTCGCCGTCACAGAGCATTCGTCTCCCTCTTTTTCTCTCTCTCTCTCTCGTTCTCTCACTCTTTCTCGCTCTCTCTGTGGTCGTGACAGAGAGAAACTCCACGTGAGGGAATTAAACTTCATCAGGGATTCAGCTCCACTCACAGCAGCATGAAGAGAAACACACACACACACACACACACACACACACAGATGAGCAATGAAAGGAATGCACAGACGCACACCTAACACGCTAAATGAAACGCCACTAAAAAATCCCTCATGTACAGTTTAGAGAGAAACAACACGCAAACAAAGAAAAAGCAGCCGGAGAGACATCAGGATGAAGGTGCGACTGAGACAAAACAGAGGGATAACGCGTCTTTTGTCTCCGGCATGAAGGAGAAGTAATTACCCTGCAGCTCCACCGGTTACACACCTAATTTTACCGAAACACCTCATACTCTGAATTCGCCTCTTTCTTCTTCTCTTCCTTCCTCCCCCTCCCTCCTCTTCCTCCCTTCAACCCCCACCGTCCTCTCTTCCGTCTATCCTTCTCTGCTAAAATGGCCGACCTGGAAAACCCTGGCCCTCAGCAAAAAATCGCACCGCTCCTGTGGTGTAGCTGAACATGCAGACACAAACACACATATGTGCACCTCCCCTGTCCAACACACACACACACACACACACACACACTCTCTCTCTCTCTCTCACACACACATATATGCACACAGACAGGCGGCACAAAGATGTGTTGAATAAGGGATTATGAGGAGGTGGACTGACAAGACAGAGAGAGTGAAAAATAGTCAGACAGACACATTCAGAAAAACACACACACACTCTAGAGCGCACACACACACACACACACACATACTGAGGAGGAAGAGGAGGGTGGGAGGGGTTAGGTGAGATGGAGGATCACTTACTGGCTGTACAGTTTATCCTGATACAGTCTGGAGGGAGAGCAGAGCAGAGGGTTAATGCTGCACACATTCACATTACTCTCCACGCCCTGGGGACGCACACATCGACACACCCTGCACGCATATATACAAACACGCGCGCACACTTTCTCTGCTGAGAAAACACACACTCTTCTTTGTCACAGGACCATTTTCTTACAATTCAAAATGCAATTTCGGTGACTTTTTGGCCGATCCGGATGGAGATTGTTGGATCTTGTTCCATGTTAAGGAGAGTGTGTGTGTGTGTCCCAGCATGAGCAGCGTGCTCATTGGCTGCTCTGGCCTGAGCGACAGTTTCAGTCACCAAATCGAAAAAGCGCCAGGAGACTGAGATGGGTCATGTGTGTCAGTTTGTCTCATGACATCGAACACATCCCATAATTTTTGTCGCCCACCCAGAGCACAAATCTCCGCAAAACAGTCGGAAGATTCAGCCCCAGCAGCACATTATACACAGATTTATTTTTACCCATGATGCCTTGGTGTGTCGTGTGGCGTCAACCACAGAAAAGACGCGGCTGCAGACAACCAGAGACCAACACATGCACCCCTCTGTTATGTACCTGTGTGCGTGTTAGCGTGTGAATGTGCTTGAGTGTGTGTGCAAGTGTGTTCATCAGTTCAACGACAAAGAAAGGGATGTGCTTCTTCCTTCAGTTACGTGCGGACTACGTTACGTGTGTGTGTTTGTACAGTCTGCAGGTCTTTGTGTTGATTGTTGGAGGTGTTGGGGATGCACAGGTCCACTGGGAGTGAGCAGAGAATGCAGCTTGAGGCTCGACCCTCTGTTCAACACAAAAACAACGCCACTGACCTTGTGTGTGTGTGTGTGTGTGTGTGTGAGTATGTACTCAAAGATAAGCTGTGTATTAGGGCGGGGCGAGCGGATTAATTATCGACTATCGTTTTGTTCTGCTAATTTAACCGTCTGCTTACAAAGAACAAGTGAGAGCAACAGCATAAAAAAGGAAACGGAGAGAAACAGCGAACAGAGGCAGAATATTTCGCTTCTAGCTTGATCAGGGTTTACTACATTTATTGACTATCAAATCGATCTGTAAGTAAAAGCTCTCTGATTTTAGCTTCTTAAATGTGAATATGTTCTGTTTTCTTTACTTGTCTATGACAGGAAACTAAATATCTTCCGGTTGTGGACTAAATAAAACGTTTGAGGATGTCATCTCGCAAAATTTTCCCCCATTTTCTGACATTGTTTCGCCAAACAACTGACGGACTAATTGAGAATAAAAATTAAAAACCAGAGTTAGTGATTGTTTGAACAGTGAAAAGACAAACCAAGAGGGTTTTCGGTAAGTTTTATTTTGTGTCTGTTGAGTTAACTTGTAAGGTAAACTTGTCTCAAACTTAGAATTCAGAAGTTGTTCTCGTCCTCGAGTTTATTTTATTTTTTATCAGACTTATAATGTGCTAAGAGAGCTTGTGGAGCACAGTTCGCACACGTCCCGTCTGAAAATACTAAACCAAAAGAGTCGTTCATGAGTCGGTTCCCTGGCGGCAGGTGAAAGAAACGAAACCAGCTCACTTTAAAGCACTGGCCTTCTCATCACTTGTGAGAGCTCCTCCTGCGAGAACGTATCTGAAATCGCTGGTTGTTGTGGTTGGCCGGTTTTCACATATCGCCCAGTCCTACTTTATATGCACCGTGAAGTTAATCAAAACAGCCAAAACCTGTGAATCCGTGTCTTGTATGTGCTTAGTGTAAACAGGAGAATTATCTGGAAGACTCATCAGGATCGTCAGGAACTTAAGTTTACTTTCCAGGGACGATATATTATTAATCAACACTTAATGACATTCCTACACAAGAAATAGCCAAGAGGCCAGTATGAGCTGCATTCCCCTGACAGGTAATTAAAGTCATGTTTGAGCATCCACATGTTTGTGTGCATGTGTGTACCTAGGTTGACAGTGAGTCGCACGCGGCCCCCATCCAGCTCCAGACGAAGGGTGTCTGCGGAGTTACGGGATGTGGTTGCCATGAGAACGCCATAGGCCCGCTGGGAGCGAAAGCGTAGCGAGACGTCCTCCGCCTCGGTGTGCATCGCCACAGGCAACTGCACCTTCATAAACTTACTGCCGTCGTACGACAGGATGGTCGCATCTGTACGAGACGGAGAGAGAGAGAGAGAGGATGAGGAATGAGAGAGGGAGGGAAGAGGTAAAAGACAGGCAGATGATGGTGGAAGAGAGAGAGAGAGAGAGAGAGGTGGGCGGAAGCAGAAAGAAAATATTAAAAAACGGCGAGATTGACAAGGAGAAAAGACACGAGGTGGGAAGAGACAAAGGCAAATTTGACGTTGAGTGAATCAGATTTTAAACATGACGAAGTGTGTCGCAGCAACACTCCCTCGTCCCCCTCCGCCACGTCATGTTGATACTCAAAACCTGCTTCCTACAAAAAAAATTACCCCATCACTTCCAATCCTTAATTCATCATCACTCCCCTCACAAAGGCGGTGTAAAAATAGCCGCAGCCGGTTGGCTCGCCCTATTATCTGGTTAAATCAGAATGCACGGCGATGAGTGTGTTAGCCAACGTCGCTGACATCCCAGACCCTGGAGTCATAATGTAACAAGCTCAGGTGATCCCGCTTTAATGTCTTTTGCATACTCATTTACATATTCATAATCTTCTCTCCCCGCTACCTGCTGGGGCCAATCCCCGACCGCTAAACTGTTTACCTCCGAGGACCCTGTTTTTTATTGGCCAATTACATACACAGCTAAACACACTCTCCGTGTCTCTGTGTCTTTATCTCTCCCTCTCTCTCTCTCCGTTCTTCTTCTTCTTCTTATAAATCTCTTCGCTGCATTCCTCCTTCGCTTCTCTCTCTCTCTCTCTCCCTGTTTCTGTGGGAGACGTTCGGGGAGCCAAGGCAAAAACAAGAGAACAGGAAGAGAGGGAGGCCTCATGAATACTGATGAGCTGAGAAGGAGGGAAAGAGAGAGATAGTGTGTGTGTGTGTGTGTGTGTGTGTGTGCGTGCATGTCAGAATAAGTGAGTGAATTTAAGTGTGAACAGAGGAGGGTTTAGTAAAGTGAGAGCAGGGGGAGAGAAAATAGGGACAGAGCGAGACAGAGAGAAAAGAGGGAGGAGGGGAGAGAGAAGAGCTCTTGGCTAAAATGCAAATGAACCCTCATTAACTTGAGGGGAAAAAAAGGAGGTGGTTGGCCTGTTATATCACAGATAACATAACTAACAGCCACACATACACCCGCACCGGCACAATCAAACACACACACACAGACGCACGTGCACTCAATTCCGATAAGGGAGACAGCTGACTTAAATTTTCTCCACCACGGCACCTGACTCACCACCAGGCAAGAGAGAGGAGGGGATGGTTTGGCTCCTTTATGTGCCAGGAAAAGAACAAACTGACTGTGTTGCATACCGTCACAACCACAGGACACATGTAGCTCGCGCCAGATGTGCAACATGCTACAGATGTTATGTAAATTATAGACAGACAAACGCTAATTTCTCAACACAGTTTAACTTTGCTGCCGTTCCGACTGAAGAGATATGTCTTTATAAAAAGGGCACAGATATGTAATGTGTTTTTTAAAAAGGTCGCAGCTGGTCGCAGTTGTGTTAAGCAAATGTCGCTCAAACAGCAGTGAGTGGTGCCTTTCAGCGGGAGTATTTATTAGAGCCGCAGCAATTCTTCGATTAGCAGCCGACTATTAAATTAAATTAATCGCAAACCACTTTGATGATGGGTTTAGTGGTTTGAGTATTTTCTTATGAAATAAAGCTCAGAACTCTCTGCCTCCAGCCTCTAAAGTGTAAATATTTTGTGGTTTCTTTCCTCCTCCATGACAGCAAACACAATATCTTTAGGTTGTGGACAGAAACAAGACATTTGAGGACGTCATCTTGGGCATTTGGAAACCCTGATCGACATATTTCACCATCGTCTGACATTTTATAGACCAAAAACAAATGAATTAATCAATTAAAATCAAAAAGTGAATTGACAATGAAAATAGCAGCACAAACTGAAATACTTTTTTGATGAGTTTTATTTTGTTTCTGTCGAGTTTCCAATAATCGCTCAGTTAACGAGGCAATTCTTTTGAGAGAAATATCAACTTCAGTTAAAAAAACTATGCGTTACGGTCGACTGGTGGCACATTATATTAGGGAACACATATTAACCATTAACTAGTTACTTATTAGGATCAATATAAGTAGCATGTTGGCTCATTATAAGTCATTATAAAACACTTATTGATGCCTTATTCTGCAGGAGTTTTTCCTCAGTTACTGTTCATTGATAGTAAAGACGTTGTTGTGCTTGCATTAAGATCTTAATATGCGATTATATTATTTTTTCTCAAACAACAAATTACAAAAAAATGGTGAAAATGGTGAAAGACGTTCATCAGTGTTTACCAAAGCTGTCCTCTAACTTCTATAAGAGGTTTACTGTCATGGAGGAGGAAAGAAACCAGAAAATAATCACATTTAAGAAACTGGACTCGGATCATTTTGACAGTTTTCCCTGAAATAATAACTCAAACTCATGAATCGATTATCATAATAGCTGTCGATTAATGAAATAGTTGACTACTAATCGGTTAATTGTTACAGCTTTACAAATGAATAGTCATTCTCATTAATAACGCTTCATAAATAAACACAAATAACTCTAAATTCCGTCTTCCTCCTTGCTCATAACTAATTCACTAGTAGTTTGACACTTATTAACACTGGTTCCACTGTCATCAAAGTCTACCGCTATGAATTAATTATAATGATTCATAATTATTAAAAGATGCCAATTTGAATATGCTGTGTTTTGACAAATGTGCTCTTTTATTTGAAATAGTAGAGATTCAATTAATTGTTACCCATTGAAACTATAAGATGAAACTGTAATCCCTCATATTTCATTTATTTAGTTCTCTTCCAGGCAGACTTGATCTTCCGTAGGGAAATCAGGACAGCACGAAAAAAAATAAAAAAAATAAATGTAACCCACCAGCGTGAAACAGCGAGCAGGCGGAAAGAACTGACAACGTGTTAAAGAGATGTGCAAATGTGTCGCTGGAAATACGTGAGACTGCTCTTTACAAAATAAAAATTCATCTCGCAGCGAGAGTGCGGCGACCATCTTTGTTCATTAAAGAAGAGAGAGAGGGGGGGACAAAGGAGAGAGTGAGAGAATGAGGTAGGGAGAGAGAAAAAAAACGAAGGGAGGAGGAAACCGCAGGTAGAAGGCGTAAACATGGCCAATCACTCTCTCCATCTGCTTCTCCATCTGTGCTTCCTTTAATCCACTGAACCACCAGTTAGTGACCCCTCAATGCACACAGAGAGGGATGAAGAAAGATGTAGAGGAGAGGAAGACGGGGGAGAGAGAGAGAGAGAGAGGGGAGAGACGGTGCATTGCTACGATAAACACACACTGCGGATGTTTGTCCTCCGAAATAAAACATTTTCATATCAACGCCTTTCAGAGAGTGTGTGTGTGTGTGTGTGTGCGCGTGCGTCCATATCTCCTGTTAGATGATAGTACAATCATCACTTGAGACGCGTCAGCAGTTGCGGCACAAACAACATTTCTTCTCTTCTCCTTGTCTGACTCCATCTCGCTTCTTTCAACAGGCCTGTATCAGTCCCTCTGCCAATCTCTCCTGCTTTCCATTTCTCTCCCTCGGCTTGAATTCATACCTCTTCTCATAACTCCCTCTCCCTCCCTCTCTCTCTCTCTCTCTCTCTCTCTATCTCTTTGTCAGATTTTCTACTCCCGTCTCCCATTCCTCCTCATCTCCTCACCTGCTGTCATATGGCGGTTCCGGCCCGGTGCTCCCACCCCCCCCTCTGTCGCAGCTCCTGCTCCCTGCTTTCTGCACATTTCCTCTCCCATCGATTCCCAGTCTCTACATCCATACAGGTCCGATAGTCCTGTCTGCAGCTCTGCCTCCTCCCACGTCTTCTCCTTCACCTCTGTTTGATTCTTTTTTCTCTCCCTGCCTCCACCTTACTACTCTCGGTTTGACGCACGAAATTTGTATTTTTGAATGACATAGAAAAAACAACAAGGATCCAGCCGAATATAGAAAAGCTGAACTATTATTATTTCTTGTCGTTGAGCAAGCCTCCTCTATATCTCTTGACTTCTTCCTGTTCTCCTTCACTAAACCTACCAAAACTCAATCCTCAAGCCTTTTTATCTGAGGAGTTTAGCCACATTTTTATCAGCGATAAATCTTTATGAGGGTACTTTTTTTGAGCGCACATCAGAGTATGAACTAATCTCTTAGGAAAGGCCTTTTAAAGGAAGAAAAAAATCATAACTTAAAGGTAAAATGAATAAAAACTTTATCACCCGATATAAGTGATGATCATAATGTATCGTCAGTGTTTGATGGAGTTATTTCTGACTTTAAAACTTCAGACTCTCCTCCCCGTACCATCTGTCTTCTGTCACTCATCCCCTTGGCATTACTCAGTGTTCTCAAGCCAAAATGACAAAGCTGTCACCATGACTGTCTTCTGCTTCATGACATATTATTAATGTTTCACAAAATGTTGCTGTAATTAGCCAGCTTACTCATCTCCATTGTGAAAAAATGTGACTTTAGCATTCATGCCAATTGCTATGCCGTGCTGCCAAAAGTCCAGCCGAAGTGTTAATCTCGTCTTCGTCATCCTCACCTCTCTCGCAGGAGCGTCCCAGGTATCCCGTCCCGGAGCAGTCGCAGACGTAGCGATTCCAGCCCTCCCTGCAGATGCCGTTGTGCTGGCAGGGGTTGGACAGGCACTGTTTGGGAGGCTCTCTGGAGCACGACGGCTTCACCCCCACCGCCCTCTGGGCCTCGGCCAGCCGCCGGATGTCTTTGCTCTGACCGTCCACGAACAGGTCTCTGATGCAGCCCACGTAACCGTAGTTCAACAGAGCCGTCCACACCTGAGGAGGAGGTCACCAGTGTTGAGTGGAATTTGAGAACTGCCAGCAAGTTTTGACTTTGAAAGCAAAGACATTCTTGTCATGCTGTCACCCTGAGATAATTTTGTTTATTTATTTTTCACACAAGTTGGCTAAATCAGGTGTTTGGTTTCATTCTTTAAGATAATTTCCTGAATCAAGATCAAATGTAACATTTAGTTTTTTTAATTAAAAACTCCAAAATTGATTGTTTCATCAGAATGTCGATGCAGACTGTGATCTATAATCACTTAATAGCTTTTTAAGCTTTCATCTGTATATCCTAGTCTTCCTCAACCAGTAGAGAAGTAAGGCTAGCTCTCACCTGTACTCCTGATATGTTGTATTTTATATTTACACTTCATCTACTATATTTTATACCTTCTTTATTTTTCTTTTAATGCAGCAACTGTTAGTAACAAAAGTAACAAAGCATCTTGAACTCTTCGACAGGGCTTCAACTAATGTTTGTTAGTTGTTCTGTCTTTAAAACATCCTAATGCAAGGAAAAGTAATGATCACAATGTCATTGAGAACAAGGTGAAGTCATCCAGCGTCTTTTCTTTCCTGACAAACAATCCAAAAGAGATCTTCTTACTATTTTTTTTTACTAAAATACTAATTATTTTTGGGCCCTTTGGGGCTTTATTAGATAGTGCAGCTGAAGAGTGACAGGAAACAGGGTGAGAAAGAGGGAGGGGGGATGCAGCCTCTACAGATCTCCTGCACACACGTTTTGAGACATACATAAAAATTCTGTAATCTGTGTCTAAAAAGGTTTTTGAAGGACAAAAAATGTAAATTCCGACATTAAAATCGTTTAAATGGCAGTTATTCTTTCCCTCCTCATTAAAAATGCCCTAATAAATGAATACACAAATATATCAGCGATGTCTCTTAAAAACCAGATATTCAATGTACAATTTGCAATGACTTCTAAATTCAAACTCTGCACATTCAACATCGTGAAGCTCAAACATTCAACTGTGGGAAGGAAGGGGAAAAACACATTTTTGAAGTGGGACAAGACAAGCAGAAAATGGTCATATTCAAAAACCTACAACCATCAAATGTACAAACAGTACTTAAGCAATTCTGAAAGACAGTTGCTGATTATTTCAGCGACTCATTTAACGTTTTTTATTGATTAAACATCACATTTCTGCTGTTGAACAGACGCAGCCACAATTTTCTACTAAATGATTCTTGGAAAACCCAATTAACAGGTAATCAAACAGTTAATTTAGTTTGCAACAGACTAATTGCTGCAGCTCAAGCAAGCAGATTAGTGCGTCATACTGTCGCCACACACCTCCGTGGGGAAGATGAGTCCAGCGCGGTCCTCAGGCAGCCCTCCCAGATACAAAGTCTCATCCAGGTCCAGGATCTCGCTGTCTCCCGGAGCCGTGTACGCTGTTCTCACACTGTTCACCGAGATGGTTCCTGGATTCACCGCCAGACATCAAAACAACTTCAGTAATCGGTGCGACCTTCAGTGTGAACATCCTCATCACAATCACAATCATCCCCGTCATCAGCAGCACCACCATTATGACTACCATCATCATCATTTGTATCACCGTCATCCTTCCACCTCTTTGTACTCCGCCACTCCTTCTCATCACCATCACTTGTCACCGCTATAATCAGGAGCAATGGAAAACCTACACAGGCTGCTGGTTTTAAAGTGCTATGCCGAACATTTTTGTCACCAATTAACCATTAATAAATGTTTTGTGACATTAGGACGGTTACAGTAAACAAACAAGGCCCACACTGAGCGGACTGGCAGCTTCCACTGTGGTTGTCTGGGCTGCAATTAACACTGACGTGCAAACTTTAACTTTACTGGAGCTGTACATGTGGTTTCAGTTATTTGGCTCACGTTGTGCTGTAGCTGTTCAAAGGACGAAGGGATGAAGACAACATAAAGCATCGTGTAATTCTGTTTAACAAATCTGCCCACAGGAGGCAAATGTGACCATAACTTTTTTAAAAGGGACACGAAGAAAAACATACTTTTTTAAGTGTTTGCGTGCCAACCCATAAACCATTAAATAAGACAGCCCAGTCAGATTTATGTGGCCAGCCTAGGTCAGAAAACATTCCTCTGTTTTCATTGGCTTCCTTCTTACCTAGAATGGAGGCTAATTTGAGTAAAGTCATGCCCAGACCGAGTACCCAAGGTGTGAGAGCTACCTGTACGAAGGTCAGCCAGTGTTTTGTTCACTGCTGTTGGCTGCACAGACCAGTGGTTCAACATTTGTGAGTGTGAAATCACAGGATATTAGGATATAGGGCCAGTATAAAGCTAAGAGCTTTGCACTGGAGCTACTCTGTAACTGGCTGCAAGGATCAACACAAAAGTCTTTATCTACTCCCATCTGAGGATGTACAGACCCAGTGGATTTATTTTTGATGCAAATATGACAGAAGTGTCCTCACAAAGACTCGAGACTCTTATTTGATGTGTAAATCTTGCTACTGACTGCATTATCAATGAGGTCCAGTGACTGTAAGAGCTCAAGAATAAATCGATACCAGCTGTCTCTGACCCGCCTTCAAACTTGGAAGCTGTAGGCTTTGACATGTTTTGTGTTAATTTACTGTTTATTTTGTAGGTCGGCCTGTTGAATCAGGCGTTAGCATGTTGCTCAGCTAATGTAGCTACTCCCGGCGTGAGGCGATGTTGGACTAATGGTGTAATACTGGGAGTTTTTTTGAGTTGCTTTTTGTGTTTGTAACGTTTCTGCAGCGCTAGCTCAGCTAGCATTAGCTTTGTTATTATACGAAGCATGATTTGCTGCGGGATCCTCACCGGTATGCTCGTGTGTGGGGCTGCTGTTTGTAAATGGTGAGGTGAGGTCAGGAAGATTTTATGGAAAAGACGTTCTTGTGGGGATGGTCTGTTAGCGGTGCTGGCTCAGGCGTGTGTGAGCTGACCAATCACAGCAGACTGGGTATTGAGGAGGGGGGGACTTAAATATAGCTAAAACAGAGAATTTTGATGTGTTTTTTGAGCTTTAAAGCACATAAAACGATTCTAGTAGTAACCCAAAATATAAGTATGAGCACAACACTTCTCCTTTAATAAAACATTAACAGCACCACCAGTATCTTGAGTACGAGGCAAACAATCGCTCTAATTACAGTCACAGTGTTGTGATAATTATACCAAAACATTCCAACAAATATTAGTGTTAGTGTGTTAATTGATTCTGTTAAAATGGTCCATACAGCCCCTTCAGAATCAGATTCAGTATCCCCAGCAGGCGGATAACACGTGTCTACTATGAAGGATAATGTTCTTGTCTACTTGTTATCCTCCACCTCCTCCTCACAAAGCTTTGTGGTCAAGGTTACTGTAGCATCAGAGTGGAGTGAGCTGTAAGCGTACCTGAGCGTCCGTCCCTCTGGAAGTCCACGTGATACCATTCTCCGTCATTGACCTTTCTGTCGATAGCCTTGGTCTTGGTGGTTCCTGAGCCCATGTCCAGCAGTAAGTACAGGTGCCCGTCCAGCATCTCGATGGCAAAAAAATCCACCTGGAAGTCGAACAGACACCAGCGTTAGTATTCCGTAAAAAGCAGGGACGTTGATGGCGAGCAATAAAAATGCAAATTATAGCTGCAAGTTAAAGTAAGGTGATTAGGCTCCAGTCTAACCATTATAATCAGGTTCTCTGTGCAATTTCATTCAATTTAAGTGGAGATTAGACAACCTATACATTTCTGGAAATTACAGATTTTGGACTTGTGGGGAATGTGGATTGATTCTGGTGCACCAACCCAGAATGTTCAGGGACAATCACGTCTATAGGAGAAGATGATTAAAGGCATCATTACTGGGAGCCATCTTGGATATAAAGAAGTAAAACGCTTCTAAAAAAAATCACAGTTTTGCTTTCAAAATTCCCAAAATCAACAATATTAATAAACAGGGATTCAAGATATGTTTTTTTTATCCCACTGATAGTTCATGGACACTTAAAGGGGATAAAAATCTGGGATGTAGTGAACAAAGATGGATGATTTAATTTCCCACAGCTCTGACCAAACACTAAACATCGACTTTATGTTTTTCAATCACACCTAAAATTTCACACATAATCCACATGTAATGCATCCCTTTGATGTTTAATACTTGAAAATTGCATTAACTTAAAGTGATTTAGTTTATTCACATCGACACAACATGAAAGAAATAACTGCATTAAAGGATCTACTTCATGTAGAACAAATTTAATAGAATTAGACGGACATTTTCACGTGTGACTGAAACAGATAAAGTCAGTGTTATAAAAACTTCACAAACCACTTGTTCCTGAGAATTCAAATTAACTGCTTTGACACCTTTTAAATCAGACATCTCAATGTAATAACTATCAAAATATGTTAAGTAATTTAAAGCAATTAGGCAACACATTATCGGCTCTATTTAATTTGTACAGATATTCACGGTTACCCTGATCTCTTAAACTTTTATCTGTTAACACCATCAGCTGCATATCGTCAATGACAAAATACCTGCAAAACCAATGGCATCCTCATTTGTTAGCATTCACCGCTGTGTTTAAGTAAAGCGCCATTGAGTCACTAGCATAACTGTCGACTTAAAGGAAAGACATATGTTTTCACCTTGATTGTAGGAGGTGTGCGTGGGTCCTTGCGTTGCTGCTGTCGGGGTTTGCCGTGGCTGAAGAGCATCAATCCGTTGGGCTCTGTGGTCCTGAAGTCGAACGAGATCGATCCCGCCTTCTTCGCCGTCCACTTGCTTAGCGCCACGAAAGACTCCGGGGTGTCGAAGGTGACGGGGTCCAACGTGGCCACGCTCTCGCACTTGAAGGACACCACCCCACTTACCTGGAGGAGGTAGACAAAAGAAATGCGGGTTGTTAAACTGATGTCCGGTGAATATCAAGACCAAAATGGTCCCTTTGTTGTCTGGGATTAAAATAAAGCCAGCTGCTCCCAGCTGTGAACCGACTAACAGACAAAAGCTTGTGGCTACCTCTCAAAAACATAATCCCATTTACTTAAAATTCCTACACTATAAGCCTCGCAGGGCCTGACAGGAGGTTGTGGCACAAAACGTCTGTGTCCTGTTTAAAAGAGGATAATGTGTTGTCACGCTGTTTGAAGTACGCACCTTCATCTTTGGGTCTCCCTGTTTAGCCAGTCTAGACAGCTCCAATCGTACATCATTGTTCTTGTACACCACCTTCAGGGGACGGGATTGAAGGGAAAAGAAAGAAACATTAATTCAACTTCAGAGCTTTATTTTTCTTCGCACTTGGTCAATTGGATTCCTTTTTAAATACATGTAGTGAGACACAGACTTGTGATTTCCCTTTAACCTTAAACAATGAGCAAAAAAACAAGCAAAAAAGTCAAAGACACGCTTGATTAATCTTTTCACACGTCATATAAAGTGGAGATCATCAAGAGATAAGGAGGGGAAGAGGCATTTTGAATATGTCCCCCTTCAAAATGTTTCTCTTTTTTCTTTTTTTAATTCAAGTGTTTTTATATGAAAGTCAAAACCTTAAGACGAGCAAGCGAGCCACTCCAGCGTCATCTTTTGATAACTCCCATTTGTTCCTGCCACTTGCATGATCGCTTTTACTCTTTCTCTCTCCTTCCCTCTTGTGTTTCGCTCTTTCCTCTCCCTGACACAGTACGCTCTCTGACTGAGTGTAAAGACTGCGCTTGTGCTGAGCATTTTGATGTCGAGAGAGACGAGCACACACAGGCGCCGCTTTATTAATCCAGACCTCCTTCTATGACCTGCGAGCAACTCAGCAACATCGCAAAAAATCTCTCCACCGCGGTGGCTTCCATCGCTGCCTTTTTTGAAACGCTCTGCATGTCAGCCTGTGTGGAGGGCAATGAGGGCGATTCTTGAATATAAGTGCTGCAAGTGTGCAAAATGGTGTTAGCGCGTGGGCGAGCGTGTGTGTGTGTGTCTGTGTGCCTGCGCCGCATCAAATGCACCAAACTGTTACAGCCGTGATCGTTCATGCGCGTGATTCACTGCATACATCTTAATTTGCTCACACGGATTATCATATCATCGTATTAAATATGTAAATGTGCCAGTGGAGGGTTCACTTTGACAGCGGCACCCTCGTTTAAACACCATCAGTCTTAATGAAGCAACACAGAGCGCATTCACCACCGATACAGATAGCTCTCTGTTTGGCACATCATCTGTCGGCTTGTTTGGTTGTTTGTTTATGCCTCTGTGTGAGTCTGCGTGAGTGAAAGTGAGCCTCAGACATGGTGTGTATATATGGGGTGTATTCGGGGCGTATGTTGCGCCGAGCGCTGTGTGTACACACATGTGTGATTATTTGACTATTTCTTGTCTGCGTGTGTTTTAGTGGCACATTCCTGCGTACGCACATACATGCTAAAGTTGTGTCTGTGTGCATTTTGAAGCAAATGAGTGTGTTCCATCAGTGTGTCATGTGAGTTTTTGTTGTTGCAGTGTTGTGGCCCATTTCAAGCACAGCGGATGGATGGAGCGTCTCTGTGGCGTAGCTAATTAGCATGTTAGTGCTTAGTGCTGTATCTACTCCCTCAACGACACTCATCACTGATTCTCTCTGATGCTGGGGAGGGTGTGTGTGTGTGTGTGTGTGTGTGTGTGTCTGGGACTGCTTGTGTGTGTCTGCCAAATGGAAGCATTTCTGTGTGTGTGTGTGCGCGCTTTATAAGATAATGTGTGTATAATGTTTAGGTGATGCGTAAAAGGGAAGGGAGGAGGAGGGAAAGAAAGAGAGAAAAAGGAGAGAAAAAAAGGCAGATCTGTGTTTGGTAAAAACCTGAGAGTATACAGAAATATGTGCAGCAGGAGTGTATTAACCAGGCAATAATTAAATATTATCATTCACCGTCTTTCAGCGGAATCATATTGTGGAGAAACGATCATGTGGAGATCACATCAGCAGCTCATTAAGTCTAAATTCTGTCTAAATTAATTCTGAGCAAATTGTAGTTACAGAACGAGCTGTTGAAGATGTGTGCAGTTTGGGGAAAAATAACCCAACATGCTGTTTGTTCAACCATACCGCCGTG